>OZ010795.1:124582696-125182696 GCA_963932465.1 Maratus speciosus | reverse complement strand
GAAGGCTTCATCGCAAAAGGTAATTCGGGAATATGATACCATTAAAGTCCTCGGAATACATTGGGATTCTTCCACAGAAGTTTTACAAATTCGTTTTAATGATTTTAAGGAATTGAAAACAAAAAGAGATTTTTTATCAGTAGTGGCTACGGTATTTGACCCCTTTGGATTCCTAGCTCCTACAACAATGCGATTAAAAATCATGTTGCAAAGTCTTTGAAAAAATAAGATTTCGTGGGATGAAGAAATCCCAGACTCCATACATCATTGGAATGAGTTTTTATCAGACATTCATTTGTTAAAGTCAATTGAAATACCCAGGTATATTAACTCTTATAATCAAAATGATGTCCAAATTCAGTTACATGGTTTTTGTGATGGCTAAGGTAAAGCTTATGCTGCTGTTACTTATTTACGTGTTGTTACTCTTGACGAAATGTTTCTCAATCTGAATGCAGCTAAAACTAAAGGAAATCCAGTAAAACCTCAAACACTGCCACGTATCGAGCTTTGTTCAGCTTTTTTCTACCCAAGTTATGCTCAGTCATTATTGATACTTTACCAATAAACTTTGACAATGTTTATCTATGGTCAGATTAACAGATTGTTCTCAGCTGGTTAAAATCACCTCCCTTAAAAGGAAATAAAATATTCCTAAATCGAGTGTGCCAAATCCTATTATTAATGCCTTCATGTGAGTTGAATCATATTCCAGGTGTTCTAAATCCTGCAGATTCAGATTCTAGGGGTATTCCACCACGAAAGCTTTCTCATTATTCGCTATGGTGGCATGGGACTACATGGCTGCTATCAAATGAACCAATCCCAACATTTTTGTACAATCCTCTGAAATCTGAGTTAAATCCAGCTATTCAAACTGTCAGCAACGTAACTCAAGTAATTGCCTTTCCATATTTTATTCTTAAGTTTTCTAAATTCTCTAAGCTATCAAGAGTCACAGTGTGGTGTCTTAGATTCATCTATAATGCTAGGCATAGTGCTACAATCTGGAAGTCTGAGTGCACATGAAATCTCTGATTCTATTCAATGCATTGTGAAATTAGTTCAAAGTTCTGAATTCTACACCGAGCTTAAGTTATTAAACGAAAGAAAGCCCTTACCAAGTAATAGTAAATGATTGTCATTATAAGTGTTTTTAGATTCGAGTGATATTGTTCACGTCTGTGGTCTTTTGTCACAACATCAGTCGTTAAGTTTTAATAGAAAGTATCCTATGCTACTTCCGAAAAGTCACGTTATTACTAAGTTATTGATAAAAGATCTCCATGTGCAAAATATACATCAGCAACATATGCAATTCGTTTTAATGATTTTAAGGAAGTGAAAACAAAAAGAGATTTCTTATCAGTAGTGGCTACGATATTTGACCCCTTGGGTTTCCTAGCGCCTACAACAATACGATTAAAGATCATGTTGCAAGGTCTTTGGAAAGGCAAGATTTCGTGGGATGAAGAAATCCCAGACTCCATACTACAGATTTGGAATGAGTTTTTATCAGAAATTCATTTGTAAGCTAGTACTTTGTAAATTACGACAGTAGTACTGGTTTGTAAACGGTCGTTCTATTGTAAGACAACAGCGCCACAAATGTGTGCTTTGCAATCGCCTTAAGTCTCAAGCTTGTCAACAAATGATGGGATATCTTCCAGTTGACAGAAGTACCCCAATCCGTCCATTTTCCAAGGTGGATTTAGATTTTGAAGGACTCTAATCCAAATTTGTCAAGAAATAAGATAAATATTAAATCTTATACGCATACAGTATTCATCTGTATGTATATTCATCTCTAAGGCGGTACAACTTGAGTTGGTATAGATTTGTCTGTGCAAGCCTTGCTAGCAGCCTTGAAGCGATTTGTTCTGCGTAGAGGTATACCGTCCAATGTATCTAGACACACGGCAGTGTGTCAGCCAAGTTCGCCTGACATAACCGTGTGTTATTTACACGAACCATTTCGAGCTGTTTTCGTCAAATTTCGGTGCTCTACTACTGAAAATCTATGAGACCTACGTACTTGTTATACGAAATGTGTAGTAAGGCTACCCTAATTACCTAAAATCCAAAATTTTATAAATAACGCATAATTATTTTCCGAGATAATGACATATGAAAATGTCTGATAATCGATAATTTTACCACTGACTGACTCACTCACTCATCAAAAAGATCTCGTATATCTACTGCAGCTACAGACTTCAAATTTGGTGCGAAGTTCGTTTACACTATAAAACTAAGGAAAAAAATAAAAAAAATGTGAAAATCGATGAATTACACACCTGGGGGTGCCCATTTTTACTTTAACATTACGTCTATTAGGCGAAATTTTAATTTGCCGTAGGAGGGGACGCTGTTCTGTCACAAAATACCGCCAAGTTTCTTGCCAACATGGCGATATATCGCCAAACTTGGCGACCAAAATTAGTCTTCAAAAGTGACGCCACTTTGGCAATATCTCTAATATTTCGCCAAATTCCCATAGACTTCCATTGTAAACCTATCTACTTACTGCGGGTTTATCTGGGTTTACTTGCTTACAGAAAATCAACAAATTGAGATATTCTGTCCGTCAGAAAGCCCGTTCTCAGAAACTATACATGTTGGAGACTTGAAATTTTGCATACTTATAGCTGAACACCACACATAATACGACAAATCATAAAATTTTGAAAAAGTCGTACATTTAACCCTTTGGGCTCCCACATGTGTATTTTAAACAATTCTTTCTACGTGAGCCTCTAACTAGGTTGAAGGCGTGAAATTTTGCATACTTATAGCTGAACACCTCTCATCAAACGACAAATCATAAAATTTTGAAAAAGTCGTACATTTACCCTTTGGGCTCCCCCATGTGTATTTTAAAAAATTATTTCAAAGTGAGCCTCTAATTAGGTTGGAGGCGTGAAAATTTGCATACTTATAGCTAAACACACATCAAATGACAAACCGTAAAATTTTGAAAAAGTCATACATTTAACCCTTTGGGCTCCCACATGTGCATTTTAAACAATTCTTTCCAAGTGAGCCGCTAATTAGGTTGGAGGCGTGAAATTTTGCATACTTATAGCTGAGCAACCACATCAAACGACAAATCATAAAATTTTGAAAAAGTCGTACATTTAACCTTTTGGGCTCCCACATATTGTGTATTTTAAACAATTCTTTCTAAGTGAGCCCCTAATTCGGTTGGAGGCGTGAAATTTTGCATACATAAAGCTGAACACCATCATGCGACAAATCATAAAATTTTGAAAAAGTCGCACATTTAACCCTTTGTGCTTCCACATGCGTATTTTAAGCAATTCTTTCTAACTGAGCCCCTTATTAAATTGCATATTTGAAATTTTGCATACTATAGCAGAATACCTGAGGCCAGGCGACAAATCATAAAATCTTGAAAAAGTCTTACCCTTAACCCTTTGAGCTACCACATATGTATTTTAAGCAATTATTTCTAAGGGAGCCCCTAATTAAGTTGGACACATGACTTTTTGCATACGTATAGCTGAATACCTCAGACCACACGACAAATCATAAAATTTTCAAAAAGTCTTATATTATTTACTCCTCCGGGCTCTAACTTGTGTATTTTAAGCAATTTTTCTATCCTCCGCCCTTTTTACCCGGGGAGCACTTTTCAAACTTTTGCCGACAACACTTTGACCATTCTTTCATATTATGCACCATAATCTTACATATTTTAGTTCCACTTTTTACCGCCAGGGACGCCTACTTATCTCGGGTACTATGGGCTCAATCCCCTCGACTAATATAACTACTGATAGTATGTAAAACGTTTCGTTCGGATAGAAGTTTGTTTAGAATAGTGTGCGTCCCTGGTTGCGAAATGTGGAACTAACAGATTTTTCAAAAGGATAAAGTGTTTTGAAAGGAATATTAAACGAAACCCTCTGTGCGATCTGTGATCACACTTACCCACTTGTTATTTTCAAAATCATCAGAGAAAAGGATATTTAGTTAATTAAATTTGAAAATCATGGGAGGATCAATGTCCTTCCTCTGCACCGCCTCTTTGCCTGCACACATGAAACATAGTGTGGCATAAGCATATAACTTTATTTTTCACTTTCAGTACAAAAAAGCAGGCCCAGCAATAGGATATTTAATTGGAAAATTTAATAGGAAAATTTAATATGGGAATATAATAGGAATTGTTGTTTCAGAAACAATAAAAATTTCGAATCAATACATTTCGTTTCAAAACATGCATTGAATTTAGCAGTATTAAAATATAGATTTCTGCCGCAAATTGACAGCCAAATAGTTTGTTGTAGGAAATTTAAATTAAAATTGAAGGTTGCTTGGTGAATAAAATAGTCACATGTAAACACATTAAAAAGCATTAAGTAAAGTGTCTAAATATATTGTAACTTTAAAAAAGTAATGATATCTAACAAAAACATAGCTGTGAAAAAAAGGAGCCAAGTTCTGTAAAGACAATGGCAAGAAAACAAGTGATATCTAAGTGGGTGCCAAGTTCAAATAAAATTCACTCAAACTTACCTACTGAAGTATTATAACATTTTTTAAATTGTTTAGAAATAAAAATTATTGATAGCATATTAATAATAAATCTAGAACTTAGCAAGTTTTTGATAAATGTTATGCCTATCAGTTTCATGTCTTAATAAAATGGTGATGTTAATATTAATTTCAATGACATTACAAAAAAATTAATATAGTTATTATTATAAACAAATACCTCATGCTAAAGATTTGATAAACCAATAAATACACAGATACACTCCCGCTCGTCTTTGGTTATCACTCTAGCACTCACCCTCCAAAAACCTCAATGAAACAGACTAAGATGCCTGACAAAGAGACAGATATACTTACGCTTGTTCTTGGTCATCACTCTAGAGACTGCACCCCTTTAACCCTTTCAGGGGCAAATAACTTTTATTCGTGAAATGCTGAAATGATTGAATCACACCAGAATTTAAAAACAAATTTATTTCAAAATGGGTAAAAGATTCTTTTCACGTATTTAATAAAATTAAACTTTTTTGTCCTGAATTCTGGTGTCAATGTGGCATTTTGCAGTTAAATTAGTTGGGATATATTTTATCCCACCGCCCTTCAAGGGGAAGGAGCTCACTCATATTAAGGCTTCCAATCATGAAATAACAAGATTTGATATAATAATGTCATTATTAAAAATAAATGACTAAATAAAGGTAAAAACATCCCAAGTTCTAGATTTATTATTAATATGCTATCAATAATTTTTATTTCTAAACAATTTAAAAAATGCTATAATACTTCAGTAGTTAAGTTTGAGTGAATTTTATTTGAACTTGGCACCCACTTAGATATCCCTTCTTTTCTTGCCATTGTCTTTACAGAATTTGGCTCCCTTTTTTCACAGCTATGATTTTGTTAGATATCTTATACTATAATGCGAGCAAAAATTGTGTATGTGTGTGTATGTAAATTTTATCTTGAAAACGGCTCTAACGATTTTGATCAAATTTTGCACCCTGCCGTTTTCGGGCACGAAAAGACCATTGGGATGGGTCTCATGTTCGGGAAAATTCGATTAGTGGGTCATTTTGTGTCATAATGTGTCAGGGTGAAGCTAATTATATCTAAAGAACGGCTCAGTCGATTTTAACTAAATTTTGTATCTAACCATTTTCGGACACAAAAAGACCATTGGGAGGAGTCACATGTTCGAGAAAATTCTATAAGTGGGTCATTTTTGGGTCACTGTGGGTCAAGCTATTTTTATCTAAAAAACGGCTCTAACGATTTTCACTAAACTCTATATTCTACAGTTTTGGATTACGAGAAGACTATTGGGCTAAGTCACATGTTCGAGAAAATTCGATTAGTGGGTCATTTGTGGGTCACCTTGGGTCATGCTAAGTTTATCTAGATAACGGCTCGAACGATTTTGACGAAAAATTTTACCCTACTGTTTTCGGGCACGAAAAGACCATTGGGATGGGTCTAATGTTCGAGAAAATTCGATTAGTGGGTCATTTTGGGTCATAATGGGTCAGGATGTAGCTAATTATATCTAAAGAACGGATCAATCGATTTTGACTAAATTTTGTATCTAACCATTTTTGAGCACGAAAAGACCATTAGGATGGGTCTCGTGTTCGAAAAAATTCGATTAGTGGGTCATTTTGGGTCATAATGGGTCACGGTCTAGATAATTATATCTAAATCATGGCTCAATCGATTTTCACTAAATTTTGTATCTAACCATTTTCGGGCACGAAAAGACCATTGGGATGGGTCACATGTTCGAGAAAATTCGATTAGTGGGTCATTTTGGGGTCACTGTGGGTCAAGCTATTTTTATCTAAAAAACGACTCTAACGATTTTCACTAAACTCTATATTCTGCAGTTTTGGATTACGAGAAGACTATTGGGCTAAGTCACATGGTCAAGAAAATTTGATTAGTGGGTCATTTTGGGGATACCGTGGGTCAAGCTAAGTTTATCTAGATAACGGCTCTAACGATTTTCACGAAATTTTTCACCCTACTGTTTTCGGGCACGAAAAGAACATTGAGATGGGTCTCGTGTTCAAGAAAATTTGATTAGTGGGTCATTTTGGGTCATAATGGGTCAGGATCTAGCTAATTATATCTCAAGTACGGCTCAATCGATTTTGACTAAATTTTGTATCTAACCATTTTCGGGCACGAAATAACCATTCGGATGGGTCTCGTGTTCGAAACAATTCGATTAGTGTGTCATTTTGGGTCATAATGGGTCACGGTCTAGATAATTATATCTAAATCATGGCTCAATCGATTTTCACTAAATTTTGTATCTAACCATTTTCGGGCACGAAAAGACCATTGGGATGGGTCACATGTTCGAGAAAATTCGATTAGTGGGTCATTTTTGGGTCACTGTGGGTCAAGCTATTTTATCTAAAAAACGACTCTAACGATTTTCACTAAGCTCTATATTCTGCAGTTTTGGATTACGAGAAGACTATTGGGCTAAGTCACATGGTCAAGAAAATTTGATTAGTGGGTCATTTTTGGGATACCGTGGGTCAAGCTAAGTTTATCTAGATAACGGCTCTAACGATTTTGACGAAATTTTTCACCCTACTGTTTTCGGGCACGAAAAGAACATTGAGATGGGTCTCGTGTTCGAGAAAATTTGATTAGTGGGTCATTTTGGGTCATAATGGGTCAGGATCTAGCTAATTATATCTCAAGTACGGCTCAATCGATTTTGACTAAATTTTGTATCTAACCATTTTCGGGCACGAAATGACTATTGGGATGGGTCTCGTGTTCTAGAAAATTCGATTAGTGAGTCATTTTGGGGTCATAATGGGTCAGGGTCAAGCTAAAAATATATAAAGAACGGCTCAATCGATTTTGACAAAATTTTGTATCTAACCATTTTCGGGCACGAAAAGACCATTGGGATGGGTCACGTGTTCGAGAAAATTCAATTAGTGGGTCATTTTTGGGTCACTGTGGGTCAAGCTATTTTTATCTAAAAAACGGGTCATCGATTTTCACTAAACTCTATATTCTACAGTTTTGGATTACGAGAAGACCATTGGGCTAAGTCACATGTTCGAGAAAATTCTATTAGTGGGTCATTTTGGGTCACAATCGGTCAGGGTCCAGCTAATTATATCTAAAAAAAGGCTTAAATGATTTTGACTAAATTTTTTACCTATTTTGGATCATAATGGGTTAGAGTCACGCTAATTGTTTTTAAAGAGCGTTTCAAAACATTTTGAAAAATTTTGTATAATACCGTTTCCGGGCATGATAAGACCATTGGGCCGGGTCGCATGTTTAAGAAAATTCAATCAATGGGCCATTTTGGGTCCTAATGGATCAGGATCAAGCTATTTGTATCTAAAAAACGACTCAAAAGATTTTGACAAAACTTTGTACTAAACCGTTTCTGGACAAGATAAAACCATTGGGCTGTGTCGCATGCTCAAGAAAATTCTATTAGTGGGTCATTTTGGTGATAATGGGCCGGGGTCAAGCTAACGGCATCTCAAAAAGGTTCAAACAATTTTGACAATTTTTTTTGTTATACCATTTCACAATACAAAAAGACCATTCAAATAGCTGAAATGTTCGATAAATTTCGGTTAGTGTGTTTTTGAATCAACGTGGGTCAAGCTTATTTTATCTAGAAAACGACTAACGATTTTCGCAGAATTTTGTATTCCATCGTTTTCAGGCTCGAGAAGAGTCATGCGTGGTCGCATGTTCGAAAAAATTTGATTAGTGGGTCATTTTGTGTTACTATGTCTCAGGGTCAAGCTAATTGCATCTAAAACAGCAAGAATGATTCAGTGGGAATAATATATCTTTATAAAAACACAAAGCTAATTTTGACCGAGCTTAGCTCGGTCATTCCTGCTAGTTCAGATAATACAAAAAACTTCGCAGGTCTGACTAATACATTAAAGCAGCTATTCCAATATTTTAGGGAAAATGAAATTCAAGAATTTCTTTCGAGCCAGAAAATTAATTGGCATTTTATCGCTCCATATGCGCCATACTTTGGTGGGCTATGGGAGGCAGCTGTAAAGCTTACTAAAAATCACATACTAAGAACATGTAAATCTAGTGTATTGAATTTTGAAGAATTAACTACTTTGCTATGCCGAAAGTTGCATAAATTCAAGATCCTTAACTCCTATGTCTTCGGATACATCAGAACCACGTGCATTAACTCCAGGTCATTTTTTGATAGGAGCACCCCTCCTTAATATTCCAGAAACTTTGAATTCACGAGCTGTAACATTAAATGCTAGATAGCGCTTGATAGAAAAATCAAAGAATCAATTTTGGTGTAGATGGTCACATGAATATCTTCAACATTTCCAACAGCGTCCAAAGTGGACTACTCAACAAGCTAGTTTACAAGATACAGACTTGGTGATTGTTCACGATTGACTTCAGCCCATGAGATGGAAGTTGGGCTACAAGACCTTTCCTGCACGGACAATATTATACGATTCGTCCTGATTAAAACAGCTAACGGTGACATCAAGCGTCTCATTTGAAAGGTGTCCCCTCTCCTGTCTGGGGCGGAGGATGTATGATTCTTTATACTTACAGACTTCTCAGACAACTTTTAGCAGTCAAAACTCACTGTAGATGGCAGCAGTACAAATCTGAAAAGCCCTCTTTCTGAACAGATCTATTTACTGCGTATAAATTAGATTTTTAATTCATTGTAAATCATATTCTTTTTAACACTTTTTTTTTAATTTTAAAATTCGTATTGTCATTTTTATGTATTATGTATATTAATCATTGTCTTTTTTTCTGTTTATTAGATAATTTATTCGTTTTAATTTTGGATTCGCTGCGCGGCGGCAGACGAATTCGTTCTGTTATGATTCTAAATTTTAAAGTGCGAAAAGCCAAATCTGACTCGATTAAAATTTGAAATACAAATCTTATTCTTCTTGATTAGTAGTAGTGAGTAGATTCATTTTACCTATTCAAATCTCTAGTATTCAATGCAAGTCGTCAAAGGCTCTTGAATTTTTAATTAAGTGATTTCTTAATTCATCTATCGCAACACGGCTGGATTCTGCAACGAGAAAGCAAAAGGTACTGTCTTTTAGGTAGCTTTCATTACAAAAACCTACCTATTGCAGCCGTTCGGAGGAAAGCAATTTCAAAAAATTTTGGTATATTTTCATCGATCATGACCCCCAGACAACGAAACCAACCTCCGTTCAAAAGTTGATATACATATATATATATATATATATATATATATATATATATATATATATATATCTGACTTTTGTCATACTGTAACTCTCCAATTTATGAACCGATTTGGATGTAATTCGGTATGTACATAGTACATACCAGTGTCTCGACCGAGTTCGTTGGACAGCTTCATCCGCCATTTTGTTTCAAAATGGCGGCCACTGAAATTTTTTTTAAAAAATTTAAATTTTAAATTTGGTACAAAAGAATTAAAAATGGAAAAATATTTTTTTCTTATGTATTTGACCATTATACAAAGATTCCGGAGCAGTTTTTGTTTCGTCTATATCTTAAAAAATGGCTGAGTTATAGCATTTTGAATTTCTTGCGTGGCTGACATTTTGAAACGTCCTGAATTTTGTCACGCGATAAAAGGCATATTTATGAACCGATTTGGATGTAACTTCGATTGTACATAGTGCATACCAATGTATCGACCGAGTTCGTTGGCCAGCTTCATCCGCCATCTTCTTTAAAAATTGCAGACATTTAAATTTTTAAGAAAAATTTAAATTTGAAATGTGGTATCAAAAAATTGAAAATTGAAAAAAATATTATTTTCTTATGTATTTGACCTTGATACAAAGATTAGGGAGCACTTTTTGTTTCGCCTATATCTTAAAAAATGGCTGAGTTATAGCATTTTGAATTTCTAGCCTGGCTGACATTTTGAAACGTCCTGATATTTGTCACGTGGTAACAGGCGTATTTATGAACCGATTTGGATGTTCCGTGGTGTGTACATAGTACATACTAATGTCTCAACCGAGTTCGTTGGCCAGCTTCATTCGCCATCTTGTTTAAAAATGGCAGCCATTTAAATTTTTAAGAAAAATTTAAATTTGAAATGTGGTACCAAAAAATTAAAAATTGAAAAAATATTATTTTCTTTTGTATTTGACCTTGATACAAAGATTCGGGAGCAGTTTTTGTTTCGTCTATATCTTAAAACATGGCTGAGTTATAGCATTTTGAATTTCTAGCGTGGCTGATATTTTGAAACGTCCTGATATTTGTCACGTGATAACAGGCGTATTTATGAACCGATTTGGATGTTACTTGGTCTGTACATAGTACATACCAGTGTCTCGACCGAGTTCGTTGGCCAGCTTCATCCGCCATTTTGTTTCAAAATGGCGGCCACTGAAATTTTTTTTTAAAAATTTAAATTTTAAATTTGGTACAAAAGAATTGAAAATGGAAAAATATTTTTTTCTTATGTATTTGACCATTATACAAAGATTCCGGAGCAGTTTTTGTTTCGTCTATATCTTAAAAAATGGCTGAGTTATAGCATTTTGAATTTCTTGCGTGGCTGACATTTTGAAACGTCCTGAATTTTGTCACGCGATAAAAGGCGTATTTATGAACCGATTTGGATGTAACTTCGATTGTACATAGTGCATACCAATGTATCGACCGAGTTCGTTGGCCAGCTTCATCCGCCATCTTCTTTAAAAATTGCAGACATTTAAATTTTTAAGAAAAATTTAAATTTGAAATGTGGTATCAAAAAATTGAAAATTGAAAAAAATATTATTTTCTTATGTATTTGACCTTGATACAAAGATTAGGGAGCACTTTTTGTTTCGTCTATATCTTAAAAAATGGCTGAGTTATAGCATTTTGAATTTCTAGCCTGGCTGACATTTTGAAACGTCCTGATATTTGTCACGTGGTAACAGGCGTATTTATGAACCGATTTGGATGTTCCGTGGTGTGTACATAGTACATACTAATGTCTCAACCGAGTTCGTTGGTCAGCTTCATTCGCCATCTTGTTTAAAAATGGCAGCCATTTAAATTTTTAAGAAAAATTTAAATTTGAAATGTGGTACCAAAAAATTAAAAATTGAAAAAATATTATTTTCTTATGTGTTTGACCTTGATACAAAGATTCGGGAGCAGTTTTTGTTTCGTCTATATCTTAAAACATGGCTGAGTTATAGCATTTTGAATTTCTAGCGTGGCTGATATTTTGAAACGTCCTGATATTTGTCACGTGATAACAGGCGTATTTATGAACCGATTTGGATGTACCGTGGTGTGTACTTAGTACATACTAATGTCTCGACCGAGTTCGTTGGCCAGCTTCGTCCGCCATCTTGTTTCAAAATGGCGGCCATTTAAAAAAAATTTTTAAAAAAATTAAAATTTAAAATGAGATACCAAAAAATTGGAAAATGAAAAAGATTTTTTTCGTATGTGTTTAACCTTAATACAAAGATTCCGGAACAGTTTTTGTTTCGTCTATATCTAAAAAAAATGGCTGAGTTATAGCATTTTGAATTTCTATTGTGGCTGACATTTTAAAACGACCTGATTTTTGTCACGCGATAACAAGCGTATTTATGAACCGATTTGGATGTTACTTGGTCTGTACATAGTACATACAATGTCTCGACCGAGTTCGTTGGCCAGCTTCATTCGCTATCTTGTTTCAAAGGGGTTGCCATTTAAAAAAATTAAATTTAAAATTTAAAATGAGGTATTAAAAAATTGGAAAATGAAAAAGATTTTTTTATGTGTTTGTCCTTGATACAAAGATTCCGGAGCAGATTTTGTTTCTGAAAATTTGTTCTTTTGTTTATATCTTAAAAAATGGTTGAATTATAGCACTTTGAATTTCTAGTATGGCTAACATTTTGAATTGATCTTGTATTTGTCACGCGATAACACACGTATTCGCCTATTTCCATGTAAGAAGGCATGTGGATAGTATACATCAACATCTCAGCCAAGTATAAGTTACTTTAAATAAAAGCAGCTTCGATAAAGCTGACTAATTTCGCGAAATTCTCATTCATAATGATTTACTATTGATAAAAATTAGTACTGAATCTCCTATATTCGGTTTCCAATAATTGAGCTTCGTGTGTTCGAATAATAAAAGTTGGCTTTTTTAAAATAAGGAATTTGAAAGCTACCTCTTCCTCCCGGTACTGGCCGGAAGGACTTTTTAAATTTATTCTGATTCGTGAAATAAAATCTACATCTTATAAGACTTAATATTTTTATTATAACTTTATTATAATAATATGAAAATGGTACAGACATCGCAATTATATTGCCCCATTCCGGCAGAATTTTTCCAAATTCAGGGAGGACCTTCGTGACATGACCAAAAATAAACACATAAAATTTGGTACAATTCTATGCATAACTTCATACACTTTTCGGCGGTACAATATTCAAAATGGCACAAAAATTGTAAAAAAATCGCTATTACAGCACCCTCTACGAGCGATTTTTTTACAAATTAAGGGAGGGCCACCTTGCCATAGCCAAGAACTTAATTTTTTTTTTTTTGGTTCAATTCTATGCATAACTTCATACACTTTTGGAGGGTAAAATATTCAAAATCGCACAAAAATCGCTATTTCAGCGCCCCCTACCGGCGAATTTTTCCAAATTCAGGGAGGACCTGCTTGCTATAGCCAAAAACTTAAAATAAAAATTTGGTTCAATTCTATGCATAACTTCATACACTTTTCGATGGTACAATATTCAAAATCGCACAAAAAACGCATTTACAGCGCCCCCTACCGGCGAATTTTTTCCAAATTCAGGGAGGACCTGCTTGTCATATTCAAAAACTTAAACTAAAAATTTTGTTCAATTCTATGCATAACTCCATACACTTTTGGATGGTACAATATTCAAAATCGCACAAAAATTGTTATATCAGCGCTCCCTACCGGCGAATTTTTTCCAAATTCCGGGAGGACCTGCTTGCCATAACCAAAAACTTATAATAAAATTTTGGTTTAATTCTATACAAAACTTCATACACTTTTTGATGGTACAATGGCGACAGACAGACGGACAGACGGTCAGAAGGAGAGACGGACGGACGGACAGACGGACACACAGACAGACAGACATTTTCTATAAACATGTTTTTTGGAATCTCTGACCCCTAAAACATGCAAATCCGTCGAAAACCGGAAGTCGAAAAAAATTTCGATTACAATACTTTCTTCTATTGAAGATAGAAGAAAGTAAAAAAGTAGATCTTTAACTTTTTAAAAAATTATCAATATTTTTTATATAAGGTGATACAAAAAAAATTATCTTTTTTTTTTTTTTTTTTTTTTTTTTTTTTTTGGAAAATTTTAAGACAAATTTTCTGAAATAAGTCTGTTGTACAATGTGCTTATTTTTTCCTAATAATATTTCGTAAGTTATTAATTATTTAAATAGTAGCATTTCAGTATTGTTCTTTAAATTAATGTCTAACCGAACACATTATTGTTAAATTAAATCCATTAAACTTAGTTGTTAACATTTTATTGTATAGGTTAAAATGTTTTTCGCGTGATTTGAATTACATTACTTGACAAAATATTGTCACTTTAAAAAAGCTTGTTTTAAACTCAGTATCTGTCGTCAACTAAATAATGGACCAGCCATTTTCTTCTTAAGATAAATAATGTAATAACTTTCACTATTACAAGACGCACTTTTTTAAAGATGTGTGTTAATTTATATAGGGTACTTATTATCATTTTTTGACACATAAAAGGTTTAGATTAAATTATTATGTATGTATGTTTTAAATATATATTTTTTATTTTTTTTATCACAATCTTAAGAGAATAATACAAAATAATATTTAACGTATAAATAATTATATGCATTTTATGCATATGATATGCAATATATTATAAATATATTATTATATTTGTGATTTTATTTCATAAATTCGAAATCACCAAAAATAATAACAACAAGCTTTCGCGATATTAAAGGAATCATTATTATCATTGCTACTAGATTAAATATTATTATATCTTTATTAATTACGATTATATCTACTCTAGAATTTGTGTCATTTAGGGTTTTGGGTGGCTTTTAAAAAAATTAGCTATATTACAATGTTATTATTTAAAGTATATTTATCGTTTTCTCGTGATTGCATGTTTTAGAACTTGAAAAATATAAAATTTCATTTTTACTGGTTGAATATCTTGTAAGAATAAATGCCAGTAAAATTGACTTTATCTTACATAGGGTAAATCTAGGAGAGTCTGCGCACATTTCAAAAGAATAATAATCAAAAACCTAAATATAAATTTTTTGTTAAACTATGCATGAATAATTGTGACTTCATTTGTTTTTTATGCAAATCCATTGTTATTTTGTTGTTATGCTGTAATTTAATAGAACTGAAGTAATAAAACCAAGAAAACTACTCTGCGCAATTTCTCCTTACTAGGTAGGAGAGATCGTGCATATGGGCAGGAGAGATTGCGCACATGAATAGAAGAGATTGTTATTAATAATAAGCACAATTAAATTGTTTACAATAATAATTACACTTAAATGATATTGTCGCAAGGTTTTTTTGAGTAAATATTTTTGTATTATGAGTGAAATTTTCAACCAAATGTTTAAATAATAAAAAAAGAAAGAATTTTAATTTAAGAAGAAGATTAAAATATTTTAACAATAGTTATTAAACAATAATGCTTTCTTTAATTAAATAATGCTTTCTTTTTTGTTTATCAGTATGTTTGTTTTTTAAAAACAAAAAAAAATATATATAATATGATCTAATGTTCACATACTTTTAGTTTTGCTGCAGAATAGATCGAAAACAAATAAAATCTGCATCGTTCTTTTCTGAAACTATTGGACTCGAGTTTGTCTATGTTAATGCTGAAAATGAACATTTTAACAATGGTGTTGACCCCAAGAATATTCGCCAAATTAAAAAGATACGCAAACTGAGTTAATGTCATTGTAATTAAATTTTTATAGCTGTTTGTTATTTTATCAAAACCGGAAGGTGGTTATCCAGCGACTACAAACAATACAACAGCCGCCAACGATTTAAATCGTGATGTGGAAAACTTGACACAAAAATATCATGTGTGTAATACTTAATTCTTTCAAATGAAGTCAAGAGCACGAAGAGTCATTCCCCAGCACGAATTTAGAAATTTGTAAATGAAAAAAAAAATATTATCCTTAAAAATAATTTCTATACCTGTAAATAATAATAATAATAAAAAAAAAAACATGTTTTTCTTAAAGAGGATTAAGGACTTGTATGATAATGCGTAGTCTTCTTAATCAATGAAAATTGTTGCGCACCCTTTTCATGGATGCAATTGTTTCTATAGATACAGGTATTACATTACATTTTCTAAAATGTGCATAACAAATAAACTAATTTCTTCACCAAAGTGAAGTGAAATTAAAATGCATTTTCCCCTAAATGTATTATTGTGAGTTTCGCAAAACGTATCAACTTCTTTTTCTAAACAAAGTACGATAATTTATATATGCGATGTTCGTAATTACTGAATAACGGAAGAATATTCATCTTAAAATATTTAAATTATCCGCAGCCGAATTAATACAATATTATAAAAACTGACTTGAAACTGGATTTATTTTCAAAATATGTTCACACTGAAAAAAAAACAGAAAAGTAATTTTTGTTAATTTTTTAATAATTACATTTTTTTAAATATTCAATTGCTACATTGTTATAACTTATGCAATGTAAATTTGAAAAGTATTACATTCAAAAATTAATACAGATTCAATAAAAATGATGAATTCATTCTAAAATGTATTTATTTTCCAAACTTTATACTATAGATGTATATGAACAGTATAACTTACATTTAAGAGAAAAATAACTATGGTAGATATATACTTCCTTTGTTATACAGAAAAATTGGTGCTGAATATTTCGCATCTTGAAGTAAATCGAAACTGATAATGAATATTTTTGCTTAATGTCTGTTCAATGAAATGCAAAATATATAAATATCATATGCTTACACATTTATTTACGAGATATTACAAATAAATATATAAACTATAAAAAGTTTATCAGCAGTTCGTAATGTAAATGTAAATTTTGTAAATTTAACATGTGTATGATCTTCCTGTACGCATTTCACGAAACCTGAGTGCACATTCCATTAAAGTGGTTTCATGTACATACTCTCAGCAAGTTTACTAAATAGTAATTATTTATTCAGATGTCATGTATAAGAGACTTAGTGAAATACTTAAGCTGATAGGGATATTTTGCAATCTATTTGAATTGTTTAGACCGAATAAGATACCGCCAAAACTGCAAATTTTAGGATGTTTTACAATGAACAACGCTTTCTGGATTTTTTATAAAAAAAATAGAATAGAAAATATTAATTTCTACATATTTTGAAATTTCAAATTTCGTGCGAATATAAATTACTTCAATCCAATTTAAACAAAAGTAAATATTACGTCAAAACTTTTCTACTGCAAGATTTTCACGTGAAGAATGAAAATAAAACAAATAGTTTGACGAATTAAAAACAAAGTTAATGTCATAATTTTCTGTTTTATGATTTTCATGTGAATTTGACGAATAAAAAAATTGGAATATTACGCATATTGGAAATATAAAGGACGTGGAGGATATATAACGTCATATAAAAGTGAAAAAATGTATTGAAGCATGATAAAATCTCGATTATAGAAATATTGGCGTATTTTAACATTGTTGCCCCAATGATGAATCGAAAATAAGTTCATTTATAGCTGTATTATTTTGCATCTAATATATAAATTTATACATATTTATATTGGGTTTTCATTTGATTCATGTGTACAACACTTCGACTGCATTTTTTTATTATTGTTTATGTTGTATTTTAAATTTTAAAATAATTTTTCAAAACAAACATTCTTAAAATTCAGGGCAACGCCGGTTACTTTAGCAAGTACTGATTATTCATATAATCTTTGACGGCACAATATGTCGCATTTAAAGTCAATGACATGTTTTAATTCTTTAATGGAAAGGGTGGTTTACTAAATTGTATGTTGAGAAAAACGTTATGATGATTTTATTAAATATTAAATTCCATGTATGATATCATATATATAATATAGATATAAAATTTTCTTAAGCAAATAAACGTTTGCAATAAATTTCACTTGTGAAACGTTTACCGTTCTTTCACGTTATTATCTGGGGTCACGGCTGTGCCCCTGCCAAGTCGAGAAAGAACAGCCGTTAGCATCCTTTTCTGGAAGGAACTCAGGGTACTTTTGACAGCCCCATATCCTTGCGCTGGAATTTCCCAGGAACTTGAAACTTTATTTTACTAAAAATACTCTTCAAGCGGAAGCAAATGTTTAAATTTCCGCGTTTCTATCTTTTCTAGTTCAGAAAATATATGAACTCAAAGTTTCGCTTTTTCGACACTCACTGACTGACTGACTCACCGATCATCAAAAATCTGAGGTACATCCTGTAACCCTAGAAACTAGAAATTTGGTAGTAAGGTAGTATTTGGGATACAAATAAAGAAAAAATTAAAAAAATCCGGAAATTTGGAAAAAAAAATCGAAAATCTTTTATCTTCCGTAATCGGAATTCTTGCCAATACTGTTGCTCACTGATTATCAACACAATAAAACGCAGTTTGTCAACTAAACCATCGGCTTATCAACTATACTAAATCGAGCACGAAATAGCTAGATCCTGAATACAGTAAAATTCGTTTTAATTGACTAGAACAAGTAAAGGTACTACTTGATTATTCAGTCGACCGAAAACCTATCTCCAAACTGTAAGATTAAATGCCAATAATGGATGATCGTAAATGTCGTATTCACTTGACATTAAACACCATGCACGTGTTTCTTATGTCATCAGTCGATTTTTAATTCGACTTTTTACTTTTAGTTTTATGTACTACGTAATTAACCCTTCGACCAATTTCGCCAAATTATATAAATCACCAAACCATTCGCCAAATTATACAAATTGAGATAATTTTTATTTGAAATGACGAAAGAACAAATAAATTAGTATAACGTTAATAAAACGTCGAAATAAAAATCACTTGATGACGTAAACACGTGTAACTTACATAAAGTCAAATGAATGAGACATTTATGATCAACCATTATTGACATTTAATCTTTAGCTTGGCAATAGATCTTTGGTCGACGAGATAACTAAGTAATACCAGGTTTTATTAATTTATTTCTTTTTCAGTTATTTAAAATAAAAATTTCGGCAATTTGTATAATTTGGCGAATTGTTTGGGGAAATTGATCGCGAAATGAATCAAGTAGTACCCAAATAAAATTTATTTATTTTACCAAATGATAATTTGGTGAATTTAAATGTTTTATAAACATTCTGCAAATATGCTAACATTTCGTAATAGAAGCTGCTCTTATACTTTTGCTATATTTAACATCACTACCATATTATTTTAAACATTGCTATAGTTTGGTGCAATGCAAATAGACTATGGCGCAAAATTAGCAGCAGTTATTTATTTATTTTTTTTTTATTATTGAATAACAAACATACGACTTGTGTGCTTGACATGAGAGCCCACTTATAAGTCGGATTTAGCAGCAGTTTTAAAAGCAAGAGAATTTTGCTGCCAAACTTACCTCATATTTATAAAATAGTTCACATTTGCTGCCAAACTACTGACGTAGACAACAATTGTTGAAGAATAATAAATTTAATTTTTATAAAACATGGAGGGACTATGGATATGACTAACATAATCACATACGTAAAAAAAAGTTTATTTTTGTTAATGACAATACAAACTCCCTTCGGTGTACAATTTAAATATGTTTGATAGGCACTCAAATTAAGGTTTTGGAATTGTGTAAAGTCAAAATCAAAATTCTACATCCCCCTCTCCCCTAGAAAAAATGGCATTATATTTAAAAGAAAATAATGATGCTTATATTTAAAACTTAAACATCATCACTTTTGCACCACTATGACGTCATTTTTCCCTGACTTTCAACCCTGTTAAGACTACGAGCGGTAGATATAAATATTCAGTGAGCAACCGTTAGTACGGAATTCCAAGGGAGGCCATTCTTCATCTGCGCTAACCGAAATCCGCAATAAACGATGCCTTTAACATTAATTAAAATATGATGGGGAAATGAAACTGTCCGCATTAACCGGAGATACGTCTTACGGGGAGACGCATTAACGAAAATTCCGCTATATTCTCCACAATTTATTAATGTTTTCCGGATAGTCACTTTTCTACATTTACTAAATCAAAATAAATATTCAAAAAAACTACCGAGCTAGGCTCGGTCTACTGTGTACTAAAATCATTTAAATAAAAAAAATATTTTTACTTTAAATTCGAAAATATGAAGGTTTGAATGTTTAGTGTAAAATTCTTTTACTTACTCGTTTCTAAAAATAACTTGATTGTAAGTGTTACATACAGAAAAGAGAAATAACTGAATTCCAAATTTTTGCGACACGATTTTTTATTATATAAAATTTGAATTCTAGATGTCAGTGTGCATCTGAAAAATTACTGAAAAGACGCGGTGACGGAGGGAAACGCGAAATTGTATGATATTCCAACGAAAGACATTGTTGATCGAAGAAAATTTGAAAAGAAAAAACTGAAATGTTATATTTTGATCACAGCGAAGAAAGTCCTCATCGAGTAGTTCCTACATCTGGAGATGGTTCGTGTCTGTTTCATTCTATATATTCTTATTTGTGCTAGGTAACATAGCCTCGTCGTATGATATCAGATGTGCTATCGTTAAGTATGTGGTTGCGCATTGTGATTAGCTGCAAACATACACTAGTGATAAGCATGGAAATGTTTCTCCTAATACTGAACTGTAATTGAAGTTTATGCTGAATACTACTACTTATGGGTCGGTCTCGGAGTTCATGGTAGCCGCCAAACTGTATCCGTGTACGTTCGAGGTCTATCAAAATGGCCTTCAGTGGATCATTTGGTGACAATTCTCAAGCTTTAGTGAAACGTTTACTTTTTCCGAAAGTTTCTTAGGAGATCACTTTGACGTTCTACTTGCTCTTCTTAACAGCTAGCAAGAATCTATAGTTCTTCCAAATAAATACCTATCACAGAGAGAAATCAGCTACAGAAAAAAATTGGAAGACCTATTGAGGTCAAAAGGCGAAGGCCTAATCGCTCAGAGAAATAACGTTCTCAACAGCTCCACGAAGCTAGAGCTCTCTATCGTCAAAACCATCTTCGAAAATAAAAACACACATTGAAACGATACAGCGATTCACACCCTGAAATGGGAAGCCGTAGCTTGCTAAGCAGTCACGTGCTGTTCTGTTGCACACCCTGGTATTAATATCAGAGCTTACTGACGAAAAAGGTCTAGAGGTAAGCTGCAGTTTAAAATAGACACTTTAGAAAACATTACGGGAACTATAACTAAAAAAAATGGGAAATAGACTGGAAACAGACAAAGCTATAAAATGGACTCTGCACAATAGAAATTAACTTTGGAAGACTTTGATTGAACAGCTGATAAATTGAAACAAAAACTAATATAGTTACTAGAATAATTGAATGAATGGATTTCAAACAGTAGCACACATGACAAATTCGCTTTTCTAGGAAAAGCGGAACATCAAAGCAATCAGGAGCCATTTTATGCACGTAAAGCTTATAAAGTCTATGAAATTAAAGAAAGTGTAATTGAAATCGACGCAACTGGAAAAGCTTCCTTTGGCTTTCTCCTTACAAAAAGAAGTGAAATCCCTTCAAAAACATCTCATGTAAAAAAATAAGCCAAGTCTTCTGACTTTTTGAACTTTAAAAGTTCTGAGATCATGTGTAGAGCCAAGCTTAGCTCTCTTATTAACTCTGATATTTTAATTCACAAATTACTCCTATTCTCTACACTTTTGGTTAATGATCATTTTGTGACTTGGCAATTACGGAGCACGAGAATGTAAAGGCTGTTGTTTAGATTTAATTATTAACATTTATTTATAAAGCATTGTATAACATAGTTTATATAAGAGCACTGAACGTATATGTATTAGTAGCAGGGAAATAATTTTACATTACATAGTAAGCCTGGATGCGAAAACTCTCTACTGGTCAAACTTGATGCCTAGAGTTTTGGATGATTTTCTTCCTATGTAACATGAATACGAGCCAGACCCCTCTTTTACAAAGACCCCCAATCGGTGCATCTCTCCTTCAGCCTTCTATGCCTCGCGTTCATATTCAGTCTTAATCAAATAATCTAATCCCAATTCAAAACATAGTAAAGGGTTTACATAATAACTTTTCCGTGCTGCGTAATTGCCAAGTCACAAAATAATCATTTAATAAAGGTGTAGAGACTAGGAGCAATTTGTGAATTAAAATATCAGAGTTAATAAGAGAGCTAAGCTTGGCTCTACACATGATCTCAGAACTTTTTAAGTTCAAAGAGTCAGGAGACTTGGCTTATTTTTTTACATGAGATGTTTTTGATGAGATTATTGTTTTTTTTAATCTTTTCATTTTTTACTTTCATCTATCTTCAATAGAAGAAAGTATTGTAATCGATTTTTTTTCGACTTCCGGTTTGTACATGTTTTATGGGTCAGAGATCCCAAAAAACATATTTATAGAAATTGTCTGTCTGTCCGTATGTCCGTCTGTCTGTCGCCATTGTACCATCAAAAATTGTATGAAGTTACGCATGGAATTGAACCAATTTTTTTATTTTAAGTTTTTGGCTATGGCAAGCAGGTCCTCTCTGAATTTGAAAAAAATTCGCCAGTAGGGGACGCTGTAATAGTGTTTTTTGTGTGATTTTCAATATTGTACCATCCAAAAGTGTATGAAGTTATGCATAGAATTGAACCAAATTTTTATTTTAAGTTTTTGGACATGGCAAGTAGATTCTCCTTCAATTGGAAATAAAAAATCACCGGTAAGGGGCGTGGTAATAGCGATTTTTGTGCGATTTTGAATATTGTACCATACAATAGTGTATGAAGTTACGCATAGAATTGAGCCAAATTTCTATTTTAAGTTTTTGGCTATGGCAAGCAGATCCTCCCTGAATTTGGAAAACATTCGCCGGTACGGGGCGCTGTAATAGCGATTATGTGTGATTTTGAATATTGTACCATCCAAAAGTGTATGAAATTATGCATAGGATTGAACCAAATTTTTATTTTAAGTTTTTGGCTATGGCAAGAAGGTCCTTCCTGAATTTGGAAAAAAATCGCGGCTAGGGGGCGCTGCAATAGCAATTTTTGTGCGATTTTGAAAATTATACCATCGAAACGTGTATGAACTTATGCATAGAATTGACCCAAATTTTTATTTTAAGTTCTTGGCTATGACAAGCAGGTCCTTCCTAATTTGGAAAAAAAATTGCCGGTCGGGGCGCTGTAATAGCGAATTTTGTGCCATTTTGAATATTGTACCATCGAAAAGTGTATGAAGTTATGCATAGAATTGAGCCAAATTTTTTGTGTTTGTTTTTGGTCATGGCACGAAGATCCTCCCTGAATTTGGAAAAATTCCGCGGGAAGGGGGCGCTATAATTGCGACCTCTGTGCCATTTTCATTATTGTACCATCGAAAAGTGTATGAATTTAAGCATGGAACTGAACCAATTTTTTTGTGTACGTTTCTGGCTATGGCAAACATGTCCTCCCTGAATTTGAAAGAAATCTGCCGGAAGGAGGGCGCTGTAATAGCGATGATTGTGCCATTTTCTTTATTGTACTATCAAAAAGTGTATAAAATTATGTATACAATTGAACCAATTTTTTTGTGCATGTTTTTGGCTTTGGCCAACAGGTCCTCCTTGAATTTGGAAATATTGCGCGGTAAAGGGGCTCAGTGATAGCGATTTTTGTATACTTTTCTTGATTTTTCGTAGTTCTATTGTCCATCGGCAGCTCGTGCAAAGGCGGGAACTCGCTTCCTGCTAAGCCGGCTATTCGCAAACATCGGATAACAACAGAATAAGGAAAAACTATTAATTTTAACGAATATCATGATATAGATTAACTCGTTTTTAGTTCGTTTAATTGAATGAAGCAGAAATTTAAGATGAAAATCAAAGTTGGTATAGTATTGAACTAATAATATTGAAGTATTAACATGTGTAACTAGTTTTTGAAATATTAAGATGTATAAGATAGAAGAAAGTTTCGGGATTGGCACTTTCAACTAGTTGTTGTTGTTGTCGTTGTTGTTGTTTTTGAGCTGGTGCAATTCAAAGAAATCATTTTAAAAAGATATAACAACAATATTTTGCATTTATGACTTAATATGAAGCTTAAAAATTGTTTTTTGTCTCTCTAAACAGTTCTATTTTGAGTACATTTGGGAACGTTTAAACAAATGTCTTTAAAGAATAATTTCTTTAAAATAATTAATCCTGCTTTAAATCCATCTCCTGTTCATAGGAGACAGTAATTTTCTAGTTAAATGATTCGTTTAACCAAATTCGTTTTTATTTAATCTCCTTCTTAATTGAAAGAAAAATATATGCTGGATTTATATCTTGAGGTTAATCTAATGCTTGAAGCTTTAAAAATATTTTTTATAACTCGTCAATTTTTAATGTAAATTGAAGTTTATTTATCTACTATTTTCATCACTTATTTAAAAACCATATATATATCGTCAAAACGATGAATACCTCTCAACACATCAACATGTATTTTGCTTATTTGCATATTCACATATTGTTTGTACTTTGTAATATTATGCATTATTTTCTAATCTAGACACACGGCAATGTGTCCACCAAGTTCGTCTGACATACAACTGTGTTATATTACACGAACCATTTCGAGCTTTTTTCGCCAAATTTCGACACTCTACTACAGAAAGTCACTTCTTAAAGTTACTGAAAGTCAACTGCGTACTTGTAATATGAAATACTTAGTAAAGCCACCCTAATTACCTAGAATCCAAATAACGCGTAAAGAGTTTCCGAGATAATGACATGACGTTTGAAAATGTCTGATAGTTTTATAACTGACTTAGTCATTCACTCATGAAAAAGATCACATATATCTACTGCACCTACAGACTTCAAATTTGGTGCTAAATTCGTTACTATAAAACTAAGGAATGAAAAAAATTGTGAAAATCAAATAATTACACACTTGGAGGTGTCCATTTTTACTTTAACATTACGTCTAATATACGAAATTTTAATTTGCCAAAAAAAGCACCAAATGTTCAATCCAGGTTAAACATATAGCAAGCCCTTTTTTTGTATCAATGATTTGCCATCTCTAATGATTTCATCCATTATCTAATTCGGCAAAGCTTTCTGCGTCTGGTTAAAACCATGAGAGTAGAGAATATAGATAGGATGGGCGGGGAAATGAAGAATCTTCTGTATTTAAATAGACTTTTTTTTCAAAATTCGTTTAAATTAGGGGTCTATGGCAAAGGGATTTCTACAGAAAGAAGATAATTTCCAATAACTAAAGAGAAAGGGGTGTGGGTGGGGTCATCTACATTTCAATAGCATTCTGATACTTTTATCACTTTCCAACAAAGTTGAAAAGTGTTTATGACTTTGGTTTGTCTGACCCACTGGCCATCCGTCGATTATCCGTACTCTAACTATCGTAAATACACTCGGATCGCCCTGAAATTTTTGGATGTTATTGACGTTTACCATAGCGCGAATCCTATTTTAAATGAAGTTTGTAGAATGTTTAGTTCATTTACAGGGACAGTTAAAAGTATTCCGTTACATTACGGCCAAGAAGAAAAATCGTTTAAAATGATTTTTAATGATGTTACACACTTTCAAACATAATGAAATTGATATGCATTTAAGAAGTGCACTAAAATATGTATTCCATAGAATATGCGGTGCAAAGAATAATTATTCATTCACAGGGCCAAGCAAAAGAATTCCGTTACATAATGATGTTTGTGTGTGTGTGTGGGGGGGGGGGGTGCGATTGTTTGCGGCGTAGTTTAATTATGTTAAAATATTGAAACTGATATACGTCGCTCAAGTTTACTATAAGTTATTTCATATGTAATACAAAGTGCGTAGCATTTACAGGGACACACCAAAGATTTCAGATACTACTCTATATTAGCGATGATTGCTGGAAATGGATTTTTAATTATGATATGCTCTTTTATGTTTCACATATATTAAGCATACTATATGGTGCGTATAAATGCTATAAATGATATGCAGGAAAAAAACAAAAGAATATTTAAGGGTTAATGTGTATAAAAGGAAGTTGTTTAAAGGTGTGTTTTAAATGCGTTATGCATTTTCACGCTGAATTGCATTTAGTTTACTTATAAATGTTTGTAGAATATAAATAAAATGATATACAGTGTCACGCAAAGAATTGGATTCACGGCCGTCTATGAATGTTAATTTCTGGAAATGTGATTTGAATAGTTTTAAGAATGTTTTAGTTTGAATTAAATTTTACTATGTAGTGACGCATAATAAAGGTACTAGGTTAACTACAGGGTTGTACAAAAGTATTCAAGTAGGTTTCCATCTATTAGTATATATAGCTGAAAGAGAAATTTCATCAGGTTATGCGTTTTCTTGCTAAACTATATTTTCCCATTATATAGCATATATATCAACATACACGTCAAATACAGGGCTGGTCAAAGAATTGGAATACATATTTGGATATGGAAGGTAACGGCTGAAATCAGTTTTTTAAATGTAATTATGCGTTTTTTTTTAAATGCTTACTTAGTTATCTTATTTACTTTATTTCCCTAAATAACGGAGGTTTGTTAAAACATTCAGGATCTGCGCTTAACGACTTTTCCTTTCATGTTAAAAAATCATGACGTAGGGTATATGGATTTTTTAATTATTATTACCATAAAAATAGAAGAAAATATTATATGTACACACACACATATATATATATATATTGACACATTATATGTTGGCGGAGAAAGGCGCTCAAGTGAAAATTGCAGAGGAGAGAATATTTATACAATATGACTATTTACTGTAACCACAAATTAGCGACTTAATTAAACAGAAAAAAAAATTAATTTTATTAAATTTGTTGCTATTTAAATTTAACCTATTTCTTTATTTTACAATATTTTTTATTTTTATTTTCTATTAATTTATAATTTTATTTAACTATCAATATGATTATTGTTGTTTCAGAAACAATGAAAATTTCGAATCACTGCATTTCGTTTCAAAACATGCATACAATACAGCAATATTAAATTAAAGATTTCTGCCGCAATTTGTCAGCCATATACTTTGTTGTAGGAAATTAAAATTAAAATTGAATGTTGGTTGATGAATAAAATAATCATATGTAAACACATTAAGAAATCATTATATACAGTGTCTAAATATATTGTAACTTTGAAAAAGTAATGATATCTAACAAAAACATAACTGTGAAAAAGTGTGCCAAGTTCCATACAAAAAAAATCAATAACAACCCCCCCCCCCCAAAAAAAAAAACAACACTCTATCTTAACAAGTTATCTACTTAAGTATTGTAGCATTGTTTTCATTGTTTAAAAATAAAAATTATTGATAGCATATTAATAATAAATCTAGATCTTGGCAATTTTTTGATAAATGTTATGCCTCTCATTTATGTGTTTTAATAAAATGATGATGAAGATATTAATAAATATATGCCCTAAATGTATATGCTTTCACAATTGACTTGACAGTTTATGTCAAAAATATTTTATGAGATAGTTTGTGAATCTAGAGCTCAGGAGTAAATTTTACCGCACACTTAGAATAATTTGTCTTAAATGAGAGGCCTTTTTGTGGGTGGTCTTATTGTTTTGTATATATATCGTGTGTGTGTTGTGTAAATGAATAATGTGTATTAATATGTTTTATGGAGTCTTGCTTTCATCATGCATCAATACAGGTTTGGTTTACTTAAGATAATTGGATTTAAAAGTTATTTTAGCTCCGTTAAGATATTACTTCAGGTAAATAATCTCTTCATATAAGATAAGTTGCTTCGAAAAAACTTCACAGCGTTATGTCGGTAATAATTAGATTCACCGTGCAGTAGATGTAATGTGTAATTTACCCACAGTTTAGACAAGGAATGTTTGATGATGACAATTCACAATTTTTCTTAATATATTATCTTAGTTATTCGGGTTTAGGAATATGAGATGGAGGAAATACCTATTTTAAATAGGAATTTTAATGTTTATTTTTGTTGCTACTTTCAACTTAATGATTGGGAGGTTAACGAGTATTAAACCATTTTTTTTTGCAGAGGCCTATTTCCTTGCAACGTTTATATAATGAGTAAAATACATCTATATATTTTTATTATTATATACTATTCTCTAATATTTTTCGTTCTCCATATTTGGTTCTCAAATATCGTGCAATTTAGTTACCCCTATTACACAAACGACATTCAAAAGACAAAAATAATTTATATTTCGAAAACTAAATTAAATCTAAATTATAATCTCATGTAAATTACAAACTGTTTTATTTTTGACAGATTTAGTCGACGTAAAGTGAGTTAAATCCGAAAGTTTTAATACATAAATTAAATAAACCCACCTAAAAATAGGAATATCTAAAATTGGGTATAAGATAAGAGAAGTTAATTTCCTTTCGCCTTTAAATTGCAATTGTTCTTTAAATGAGTTAATTCTATGTTTAATGTATTTTACAGAATAATCTAGAATTAATGATTCCATTGAAGCGCACATATTATCACAAAATTGTCATTTGAATACCGGGGTACAATTAATTATTCCTGTGTATGTAATAAACGTAAAATAAAAGCGGTTGAAAATAATTCAGATATAAAAATCCTAATATTTGTAAGCCACGATATCGGAATTTCTCTTATTGTTTTACAATTTTCAAAATGAATAACATTTCCACTTCAACTGCTTAGTAGTTCATGAAAAGGGAGATTTTGAATTTTATTGAAAAACATAATACAAAATATCCTAATTTGAAAAAAAAACATCGTAATTAAGGAGATAATTTTTATGTTTTATCTTTAAATTATTAACATTTACCTGAAAATTCTTTAAGGTTAAAAGAAGGTTAAAGCAATTACTAACTGCAGATTGATATAAAATGTATTTTATTTTGTAATATTTTGATCATAGAAAATAAAGTAGCTAATTATTAGAATATGAATTTGTATATATGCTATATAAAATTGCAGTACGTTCATGTAAGAATACTGTATACTTCTTGACATTTGATAAGGCAAAGAGGAATTTACGTCTAAACATTGGTTTAAAAAATTCCGATTCTACGCAATTAACCTCTTAATTCCGCTCCCGTGATATTCACTGATTCTGTGTTTTATTCAGTTTGTTTGATTCTCACTAGTTATATAAAATAGTGCAATTGGCTTTATTCTGGTCTCATTTGACTTGTTATTAAATAAGGTGAATACTTATTTTTAAAAAAAGCGGTGAAGGTAAACCGTAATTTAATGCGACCGTTAAGGGGTTAATAGAGGTGGGATATATCTTCATTATCGTTAACAATGTAGATATTTGAACTTGACAAATAAAAAAAAGGCAAAGAAAGTGCGCAAAAGAACAAAACATGCTCAAACAACAATTTTCAACAATTTGAAATGAGCTCGTTTTATTCAAAATAAGAAAGGATATGAGTCCGTCAGTATTTATTATGACATATTCGGGTAGCCTTTCCTAGTTACCATTGTTTTTGTTTGCTATCAACTAAATACACGCGAAGAGCGCAGGGAAATCAGATTCATTCATTATCGAAGACTACTTGGATTTCCTCTATAGTTTGCAAGTAGTGTTCGGATTTTAGCTGTACTTCTTCTTAAAAAATTCTAAGCCTGTTTAATGAGTTTTACTTCCAGAGAGCAGTGAATTATATATTCTCGATATAACCATTGCTAGTACGTAAAACACTTCGACTGTCGTTTGTTTAAGGGCATTTTTATCTAAAAATAGAAAATCTGCACCTACTGACATACGGAAAAAACGAACATGACTGTGGTAAATTCCTCTTCGGTGCCACTGTACGTTTTACCAATACATAAAACAGAAATGTGCGCTTTATACTTACCCACACAAACAACTTCTTGTCGGAGCTATAAAGTTCCTAGTCATTAGGGTTATGGGAAAAAGTTCTTTCCTCTATATGTTCACGTTTGCAGGTGTTCAGAAACATAAATTATTTTGAAGCAACAATCAGCAGCGAAAATGACTGCAATTCCCTCGCATATGCTCCGATCAACAAAGTAATCATTCTCAGACTGATGGTTTATTGTAGAGTGAATGGATAAAAAGCGTCCGTGCGTCTAAGCCAAAAGTATACTAGATCGAGAAAGCATTGTCGTAGATACACGAGTAAACATATCGGAGTTTTTAGAAATGATGATCTTTCATTGTGCTCATGAATACTTTCCCACAGATCTTTCACCTTAAAAAGTCTTGTTAAACTGCGATATAGCATTTTTTCGACACGCCTTGTTTTCTAATTATTTGAATGACCTTTGTCCCAAGGACGTCCAATAGATTTCACTTCATATATTTTATCAAACATGAAAATTTTTTGTCTTATCTTAAGATTCGACAGTGTTATTTTTATCTTAAATGTTATTGTTTCCATTTACGAACATGAAAGAAAAAACGTGGGCACATTATAAAAATCTTCAAACTATTTTTAATGCATAGCTATGAGTCCGTTTTATTTCGAGTAATTAGAAAACATTTATTTTCTCTCCAAATAAGAAAAAAAATATTCAATGTATCCACCATTAAAAAAAGAATCAACTCTTGCCAATCAGCTTGCCAAAAAGTGAATATTGGAATGCAAGAGTTATTGATGTTTTTTATGGAATATCGTTATCAAATCGATGTTTTATTTTTTTCATAATAACTGAAACGGAATTTGAAAGGGTACTCTTCATGGAGCGAAACAAATAAAGACATAAAGGAATAATATATCATACATACTTCACTGAGGGCAACAATTTTCTTTTCTTCGAAATACTTATAAAAGTTATTTCACCGACATTCCATTCATATTCCGACATTGTCACGTGGAAAAACAACCTTGTCCGATCACATGGTTTTCCTTGCGGTTTTACGTATTTTCATTCTTTTTTAAAATTCATTACATTTTGCTTTAACTTTAAAAATGAATTATCAGACGTGGTTGAAGTAGTATAACAAAAATCTTAATCCGTTTATATATATATATATATATATATATATATATATATATATATATAAAGTTTAAAAAAGCTGAAAAAAATTACAGGATTATATACATACGATTTCGAGGATTTGTATAATAGCATAAATTTAGATGATTTGAAGTACAGAGTTATGGATTTTTTCAAGAAATCTAAAGAGAAAGATATCAGTATTGAAATATTCACCGATTTATTTCAATTTGTTGTTTACGAAAATTATCTGTATGAAGGGAAACAAATATATAAACAAGTGAGAGGTATTCCAATGGGGGGGAGTTGTAGCTGCATCCTTGCAGATATTTATCTGTTTACATATGAAGCCGGTTTATTGTTGGAAAAAGACTTAAAGATATACAGATATATAGATGATGTTTTGGTCGTTGAGCTGAATAACAATAAAGAAATTTATCATTTTAAATGTTATCCAGACACTTTGAATTTAAAGAGTGCTTCGGATGATCGGGGCAGTGTCAACTACTTGGATGTTAATTTGGAGATTATAAACGGAATTTTAGTATATAGTATTTATGATAAAAGAAATTATTTTGATTTTGATACAATAAAAATATTAAACTTTAATAGTAACGTGCATGTTTCAATTTTTAGAAATATATATTTAAATGGTTTGAATCGTATTGCAAATTTGTGTTCAAATGTTGATAAATTGGTTGGTGAAATTTATAACCTTTACATAAACGCCAGTAAACAAAATTACCCAATACATTTTCTGAATGATTTAACTTTCAATTTTATCAAGAAAAAAAGCTATCGAAATAAAATATTGGAATTGTTCGATGATGGTGATTTATCGATACGTGATTCCTATCGAAAATAGCTTTGCGGTGAGGATATTCACAGACTTCATTTGACGGCTTTCGGGTTAGTTTGTGGTTTTCATTTCTTTCAATTTCTATTTGTTTGGTCTCGGCAAGTGAGGGGGAATGTTGTGCACGTAAAACATGTTTAACCCCGCAGTACAAGTCATAAGCCTTGACCACTTGTCTTCATGTTTAGTTTTTTCTTAGTTACTCTTGGTTTTGTTAATTATTGTTTTAGTTACAGTTAGTTAGATGTTTTATCGTGTAATAAATTATGTGAATTTGGATTTTTCAATATATATATATATATATATATATATCGAATTCAATGTAAAATTACTGGAAAAGTTTATTGTTTCAGCAATGAGTAATATGTTTAATCTCTTTGTATAACTTTTTGCCTTCTACTCTTCGGGATTGTTGTAGTGAAACCTTTGATAAAATTATAAGTAAGATTCCGACAAAAAATGCTTCATTTGTCTTTAAATAGCCGTTCACAGACGTTATTCGTCATTTTATATTCTAACAGGCACCTGTTTCTCTGTTGTTGAAAAATTCCTGTTAGACTTTGTGGAGTTCATGGTAGGAGGAAAAACAATCAGTTGGAAACATGTTCAATGAAGCAGTCAATTCAGATTGTTTTTAGCATAATGATCTTCCTAGAAGGAAACATATTTTTATACATAATATATCTTATTTTAAACTGAATATTTAAAAATCTAGTACGTTCAAATGTCAGATACCTATATTTAAAATTTAATAAATAATTAAATGTAATATATAAAATTATTAAAATGTTTAGTTTTTTTTTCAAAAGAAGCTAAAAACCTTCATGTAACGTCAATGCACATTAAATTAAAAATATTTAAATTCATAAGATTGTGCACATTCTTTCAAGGTTTCTTTCAAATTTGAAATCTATTTTTTTTCTCGAGTATGAACAGTTAAATGCAAATAAAAGTAAAAAGTACTTCGCAACTTCACATTTCATTCAAGCTACACATGTTTGATTGAGAAAGCGTTCAGGTAGAGACAATACATCACTACCTGTGAACATAAAATATTCTGGAAATTTGTGCATACAAAAGTTACGAGTTACATTATAACTATACCACTTAATTTATTTTACATAAATTATAGTTAAAGTATTATTACTTTATTATTTTAAATTTGACGTCTTTTTTGGAACACCTTGCATTATAAAACTTTAAAACATATCTAAAATATTTAATTATATGAACTCAAAAATTAAGATTTTGAAATTTATAATGCAAGATTAATGTATGTTTTCTATAATTTTTTTTTCACATTAAATGAAAGCTTAAATGAAAAATACTTTTTATATAAAAAAGTTCTCATAAAAATAAATTCATTTGATAGGTGATTTTGTTCCTGTTATCTAAATGCTTCCATTAATATACGTATTTTTATTTTCAATTTTTAAAACATAAATTCTTATGAAACTTAAAATAGTTAATGATAAATATACACTTAAAGGGGGAAATAACAATTTCGGTTATTCCGTTAAGAAATACATAATTAATTGAATCAACTTTTAATTATAAATTCAAGAACTAATACCACTTGAGAAAATTAATGATAATTTGCTTCCTCCACTAGATTTAAGAAGTACAGATTTCGAGATAAATGAGAATATAATTATGATAAGATTTGTGTATCCATAGAAACTAATGCTTCTTCATTAACAAGAAATAGTAAATATTTCATGCAAGACTTATTTTGAAAGGTTTTTTTTTATCCGGGTGGTTGTAATTAAATTTTGCTATAAAAAACTTTTTAAATTTTTAATGTAAAATATAAGTTAATTAAGGAATTAAATTGCATGTGCTTACAGAAAAATGTTTTCCTGATTATTGGTTTTAGAACATACATGGTGTGTTCACAAAGTTTCAAGACTGGTCACTGATATTAAAATTTATGAAACAGTTTTGTACAGCGAACTAAAAATCTTCAAAATATGACCCTTGGGCATCAACATACCGTTGGCAGCGTTTTTTTCCATTGTTCAAAGGCTCCCTGTAAGAATTCGATCGCAAGGCTGTTAAGGAACCTCCTGGTAGTTGGAAAAGTGGATCGCTGGAAACATATCGAATCGCAACCCTTTCAGGTCTTTCTTGATCCGGAGGAACAAATAAAAGTCACTGGGAGCGAGGTCGGGGCTGTAGGGGGCTTGTGGCAGGATTTCACGTTAAACTTAGCTAAAACTTTGGCGAGTGTGAGAGGGCGCATTTCCGTGGTGAACAATCCAGACGTCTCTGATGTCTGGACAGACGGGCCAAGTCAGTTTTACGCTGGAATGCACCGCCATTTAAATGATAGAGTCCGACGCGTCCTTCCAAACATCAGAAACGATTGGCTTGTTCACCTCTAGAAAGCGCCCTCTCACACGCCACTCGCCGCCACCAAAGTTTTGTCTAAGTTTATCGCATAAATACTGCCGCAAGCCCCTTTACAGCCCCGAACTTGCTCCCAGCGACTTTCTTTTTTTCCCCCGGATCAAGAAATACCTGAAAGGGAAGCTATTCGACACGATTCCAGCGATCCAGTCAGCTTCGATGAGGTCCCTCAACAGCCTTGCGCACGAAGACTTCCAGGGAGCCTATGAACAATCAATAAAACGCTGGCAACGGTGTGTTGACGCCCAAGGATCATATTTTGAAGAATTTTAGTTCGCTGTACAAAATGTTTAATAAATTTTGTATTCTCAGGCCAGTATTGAAACTTTGTGAACACACCCTGTATTCGGTGAAAAAAAAATTCTATAAATTCTAGTTTCCCATTTGCGTAGAAATGTTATCAAAAATAACCTCTAGAAATCAGAGTATGTATAAGGTATAGGATTAATACCCATTCATTTAATAAAAATCATATGTGAACGTTTACGTGTAATTTTTACACGCATACGTATAATTAAAAGAAAGAAGGTAAAAATAAATAAAATTAAAAATTTTCATCAGGAAGTCGGAAAGTTATCTTTTGTTTTTATGTTTAAAAAAGTTAAATCAGGATATCTGGGTGCAGAAACACCGGATGAATAAAATTTAAACTGTCACAATTGATCATTAAAAAAAAAAAAAAAAAAAAAAAAAAAAAAAAAAAAAAAACTCTTCTTACATTTTTCTATTAATTTCTATGATGATATGCTTAACGCTCTGACAGCCGAGCAAAGGGACAAAATCGTATAATTATTTTCTCTGTATTTTTTAATGCTAAAAATATATGATATGTTATTTCCGATATGATATAAAAAACTGAATTTCGTATATGAATGCAATCCCTGTGAGTATGAATTGTTGCCCAGTACTTTAAACGGGTGCCCCAAAAGTCCCTAACACATTTTAAAATACAATATAAAATCAAATAATTGTAGCACAGAAATGCGGTTTGGACTAAAATGCTTCTCATGAAAAGTTTGCTTTACGAAAAGCATGATGCTTTATGAAAAGTTTTCTTCAAACGAATAAAAGCATTAGTTCCAAACATCGAGCATAGATGGCTCAATACCTTAAATTATCAGAAAGAAATGTAATAAACTCCACACAATCAGTTACAAATCATTTTATTTTGAGAAAAGCCATTATTATACAATAATTTGTATAATCCATTAACGTAGTTAAATCAGTGCCTCCTTTGCAACTCGATCTACAAAAAATTCCTATGCAAGATCGAAATGCTGTTTCGAGATGGACTTTTTTGTAGTTGTTAGGTCAGTTCCTTTGAAAAGTTATGTAGGATTTGGTTTCGAAGAACCAACCTACGCAATTAATTGGCTTTTGTGCTGAGTGTCGTCATTTCTATGTGAGAGCGTCAAAACTAATCTGAAAATCAGAAATAGAATGCATGTTTGAAACCAAACACTGGACAAGTGGTGCCATTTATGATCGAAGTTATGACCTAATTATTTTCATTCTCCCGAAGAAAACTTTTCACCGAGAGAAGCATCTTGTCCAAACCGCACACCTATAAGGCATCCTGTATATGTATAATTATAAATGATTCTATTGCAGTTAAACCTACAGATTATGGAGCCAATATACCATTTCATTAATCTGAGAAGGTTAAAAAGGTCTCACATGGAATTTCGATAAAAATATTTTCAGTTTAGATTTTATTATTTTATTTAAAAATAAATATAAAAAACGGATTATAGTTACATAACTTCCAAGATTTTGTTGCCTAATGAAATTTTGATCTGCAGCCTCCCATGTTAACAAAAAGGATAACAAGTACCTATATGCATAATTAATTGTGTGATGAACATGGTATAAAAACTAATATAAATCCAACCTCATTAAACTTAGAGCAGATACGCTGCTCAAAAAAATTAGGGGAGCAAGCAAAAACGAGACGAGAACAGTGCAAGACAGCCATGTATGGGCATAAAATGGGAAGTACAAGTGAATCAATACGCAATACAGAAAAAAAGACGCAAAAGATTTGTAAGGGAGCTTTTATTCTTTGAAAAAATAGAATGAACATGAAAACATGGTTTAGGGCAACAAATTCGTTACATATAAATGATAAAAAAATTGTATTGTTTAGAAATAATGCAAGATTTTTAATATGGCGTGCGGTCTCATGGAAGAGCTAAGACTGCTGCACAAGTGTTTTCTATACATACGATGAGGATGTCGATAAGACTTTGGGAAATACTCTTCGACTGCTCAAGAATTACAAACTCCAAGTCCTGGATAGTAAAAGGAGGCCTTGGTCTCGCAACAATGCGTCGTCTGCGTATGTCCCAAATGTGAGGGAGTTGTCCAGTTTTTGTAAAGTAGTTGTTTGTTGTTGCACAGGTGGTTCATTTTGCTAAGCTTCAATACCGACTCTAAGGTAAAAATATCAATTGTTAATTATTTTAAGAAGAAGGCAGGGAAATGCTGAGATAATAAAAGGCAGGAATATTCTGAAGGTCTTTATTGTGCACCGGGATCGTTTCCACCACCGCCGAGAATTACACGGCCAATGTTGGAGAAGGGAGCGAAGCGTTACAATTTTTTTATTCACATCATGCGAGTTCAGAAGCTAGTCTGACTCCAAAATACACTTTCTCGAAATCTGGAGTGTTGGCAAGCTTACATACACAATTTCGCCAAATATATATACTATATGGCGAGATTAAAGAGAGGAAGACATGTGGTCAAAGTACAATAATTGAAATTGAATCGGGAATGTAAAAGATTAATAAGAAATATTTAACGCCAGTGGCTGTGTAGGAATTCTAGCTTTAAACCGCGAAAGGCATTCTATAGGGGTTGCTAAAGTTCTCATGGGATTGAAGCGGCCGAAAGAGTACGTTAAAAAAACAAAAACAAAATAAAGACAGGGTTAATAACTGAAATGATACATCTATCTAACATCTGGACCAACGGCTAAAAATGTAGAAGTAATATGTCTGACTAATTTCTGCATATCATCAAACTAAGGCAGAAGGATGAAAATTAGAATCCAGTTATTAGGCGAGAAAAGGAAATGATTTCTTTTCTTTTAACTGTAGTGCGCTGCGGTTAAAATATTAAAGAGACTGAGAATTGAATGCTTAATTTATGAAGGGAAAAGAGCGCTAAAAACAGATTGAATCCGAATGCAGACAGATAATTAAATTTAAGAATTTAAAAAAAATGTAATTTTAAAGGGAGGAAAGAGGAAAAGTCTTAATATTAATATGTGAAGGTAGGCGCCTTCACACCAAACATGCTCGATCGGATTCAGATCAGGAGAGCATGCTGGTTATTGCATATGCTACATTGTTTTAGCTTTAAGCATGTTTTCCACAAGAGCAACTGCATGAGGCCTGGCATTATCATTCATGGAAAAAAAACAATTTTATAATTGCTGCAACATCAAATAAGACATGAGTTATCAGTATCTAATCTGTATTTAGGACCGTCTAAGTGCCATTCTGAATGATACACTGTTAAAAATATTGTGAAAAATTACCTCTGTTTTTAAAGGCTATCTATTTTCTGACCAATGAGAACGATACATAAATACCTATGCAGCGTTCTCATTGGTCAGAAAATAGATAGCCTTTAAAAACAGAGTTAATTTTTCACGATATTTTTAACAGTGCATGCAGGCCCGTATGTCCACCTATGCTGATTCCAGCCCATAGAATTAACTCCCTCGTCTGTAATTTAATATTTCATGAACGAATGTGAGATTATTTTGAGTGCCTGCTCATCCCCATGCCAAAACAAATCAGATGTTACATCCAGATTGAATCGTGACTCGTCTGAAAACAGCATTTGATTCCAAAAACGTTGCCTCTAAAGTCGATGTTCAGTTGCCCACCTTCTTTGCGCCACACAATTGCTTGAGGTCAACGGAATACAGACCATTGGCTTACGTGCATATATACCATCCTGGTGAAGCCTATTTTTGACTGTTTGCCTGGACGCCCTTCGTCCTGTGGCCAAGAACTGCAGCAGGGTAGAATTGCCCGCTCCGTCTCGAGTATCTATTAACAGCATATATCGGTCATCACTTTCTGTGGTAGCACATGGCCGACCTTGCCCTTGTCTATGTCTATCACTCCATGGAATTAACTCCACAGCCTTGCGCCGACACTTCGTGCGACCCCCAACAGCGTCCGCTACACTTTGTTGTATTTCCCCAGATTCAACTGTCCGATAACACGCCAAGCCATGGATTCCGTTAAATCACATTGTTGTAACATTTTCAAGCCACCTTTTCTCAACACACAAGCTGAGAGATTGAATTTTACAACTGAGACAGTGAAACAGACGTTTCTACAAAATCCCGATTTACTTTTACTACTTTTTGGCGTTATAAAATTGAATTTGCATGTGTTTTATTTATCTGTTTTCTACTACGCTTTAAATTATGGATATTGTATTTTACGTTACTTCTCGGTGTAAATATTTGCGAAATTTTGTTAAAACCACGTGCTCCCCTAATTATTTTGAGCAGTGCAGTTGTCCTTATTGTTTTTTATTGTCTTTCTTTTTTGTGCTAAATAAAGTGGTATTATTTCCATTATATTAGAGGCTGTTACTAATACGAAGCACCGTGAGTCTGCTTAATAGTGGATTTTTGAGTTTTGAAAAAAATTAAAAAAAAAATTCAATTAAATAAAACTAAAAAAAATATTTGGATTTATGAATTTTGAATTTTATTTAAATAAATTCACTTGAATATTTTAATTTTGATTAAAAAAATACATTCATTTTATAATAATTTTAAATTTAAAGTTATTCGTGCTACTATCTATGTACGCATTTAATAATTATAAATTAAAAATTTAGATTTATTTATTGAAGGATAAAGTGTTTTTAATGGAATATTAAGCAAACTCTGCGATCTGTGATCTTGCTTACCCACTTGTTTTTCGTATCGACTTTGGCCGATCGAACCAAGCTATTTGGCAAATAACCTGGCAAGTGCGGAATCCTTAAAAGTATGATTATTTTCCAGTTCAGTAAGGTATTGCAAATTTGACCAATTCGAAAATGTACTATTTCGGTGTTTGGATATCGTGCTTTTTTTTTTTTTTTTTTTTTTTAATGATCACACAAAAATAAATTTTATCAAGATACTCTCCAAAAATTTATTGAGAAATTAAATGTTACAAATATTTAAAGGAAATTGCCTATCCCCTGATTTTTACTTTCTTCTATCTTTACAAGAAGAAAGTATTGGATTCATGAAAATTTTCGAATTCCGGTTTTCGACGGATTTACACGTTTTAGGGGTCAGAGATTCCAAAAAACATGTTTTTACAAAATGTCTGTCTGTGACTCTGTGAGTCTGTCTGTCTGTCTGTCTGTCTGTCTGTGTGTATGTGACACAAATTTTGTGGGCGCTCTATCTCAAGAACTAATGCACGGAATTTAACAAAAATTCATATTCAGTTAGCCCCTGATACAAATTGATGCTGATTAGTTTTTGGCGCAAATCGCTCAAGAGGTGGCGCTGCTATGCTGCCTTTTTTACGATTTCCGCAATGGCTCTATCTCAAGAACTAATGCACGGATTTTCATGAAACTTCAGATTGTGTTAGTCCTTGACATGCATAGACAATTTAGAGACTTTGGTGCAAATCGCTCAACAGGTGGCGCTGTTATGCTGCCTTTTTTACGATTTCCGAAATGGCTCTATCTCAAGAACTAATGCACGGATTTTCATGAAACTTCAGAGTCAGTTAGTCCTTGATATGACTTGATGCTGATTACGTGTTGGTGTAAATCGCTCAACAGGTGGCACTGCTATGCTGGATTTTTTACGATTTCCGCAATGGCCCTATCTCAAGAACTAATGCACGGATTTTCATGAAACTTCAGATTCTGTTAGTCCTTGACATGAATAGACATTTTGTATATTTTGGTGTAAATCGCTCAACAGGTGGCGCTGCTATTGGGCATCTTTTGCAATTTCCGCAATAGCTCTATCTCACGAACTAATGCTTGGAATTTCAACAAACTTCAGATTCATGTATACCATGATATGAATTAGTGCTGTTTATGTTTTGGTGCAAATCGCTGAACAGGTGGCGCTGCTATGCTGCATTTTTCAGAATTTCCGCCACAGCTGTATCTCAATAACTAATGCATGAATTTTCATCAAACTTCAGATTCAGGTATACCTTGATATCAATTAGTGCTGTTTATGTTTTGGTGTAAATCGTTCAACAGGTGGCGCTGCTATACTACATTTTTCAGAATTTCCGCTATAGCTCTATACAAGAACTAATGCAAGAATTTTCACCAAACTTCAAATTCAGATATATTGTGATATGAATTGGTACTATTTAAACGATTTAATTGACGTGATTTATATAGAAGAAAGTTTTGTGATGGCCACAACATACTAGTTTAATGTTTCTTATTAAAATATAAATTTATAATATTTATATGTTTTGTTTATATGGAATATTTTATAAATACATTTATTGTGCAACGTTTTGTATATATTTGTATAAATATATAGTAAAAATGTTATATATTTTTATTTTATAAAACGCATAACTAAAATGCCTGAATCTCCCCAGTAGTTCTGTGAGTGATAACGTGAACAGCATAATCCATATTCTGAAATATCGATCAATCTATTTCAAGAATGCATAGAGATGGTCGGATATTTCGGTCTCTTGTTTTCAAATCGTCATATTTTACACAATACCAGGACATTCTGTAAAATAAGTCATTATACAATGTGTAGAAATTCCATAGAATATTTATAAAATATCCATAGAATATCTATGAGATGACACCACTGTTTAAAATTTAGAATATATGTGTTGTTCTTCATCTTATATTCGGAATGTTTTTAGCGTATAATCGGAAATTTTATTACACTTTTATGTGAATCAACGATGACCAAAATTCGATTTCGAAATATTGAGGTGTAATTGTACTATTCTTGTATATAATAATTTAAATAATTTTCAAGTTATTAACAGAAATCAGAGTTCAGAAAGGGAGACAACCCATATTTCAAACAGAAAAAAAAATGTTTTTATCTTTTGTTGTACATTTTTTTTCACTAAATTTTACGCATATTAAAATTAGAGCTTTTATATTTTGTTCACCTTATTTTAATATAAAACTTTTTTTTTCTCTACCTTACCAGATATATATATTTCGAAGGAAACTGTTAAAATTGTTAGATAAGTAGTTTAATCCTCAATTATATCAAAACGGCATATGGCAAATTCGTAATTCAAAATCCCTAATTTTATAGACTGAATGTATATGAACCACAAGAAATAAATTTAAATACCTTTTCAGATAATACACTCGAGAGCATATAAATTTATATCGAGAGATTTGATTTAGTCATTTGTTGGAATATTTCACTTCTATGCAAGACATCACGTCAAAACTGAACATCCTTTTCCATGTTTAGCAGAAATCATTTACGTTCCACATAGTTAAGGCGTAACAGTTTATCAGCAATATTCAGCAATGATTTATTTTTATATTTATTTAGAGGATTTAAAAAAATATATATATAGTGTAATTCAATAATATATTTTATAGTTTTATTTATATGAAGATTTTAATGCATAAATGTTTATTCACTTCAGGTATTATAATTAATGACAAAAACGAAATTCATAAAATTTAATCATGTTAATTAAAAATAAACTCCGTATTAAAATGCTGAAATATTGATGTTTAAAGATTAACTTTCTGTCCTTATGGTATAATTAAATTTACTAATAATTAAATATGAGCATTGTTTTCTTCATTTCTTGCATTAAATTTCACCCAATTTTCTAAGTTTTATGAGTCAAAAATATTTATTGTTTTGATTTCAATTTTTTTTAAAATATAAATTTTAAAAAAATATATTAAAAAAAGTTATATCTGTAACTTAAAGTTAGTAAATATATTTGTTTTTTAAAAGAGACAAATGGGATAAGTAGTCGCTAAATTTAAATAATTACGAGCATCATTCTGAGACCATGTAATATGTCATTGTAACATATTTTTTGAAGTTATTACTTGTAATCAGCATCTACAAACATTTGTTATGAATTTAATACTAAGACTACTGTAAATGTTTAATCAAAATCAAATATACTTATCTGCGAACTTTTTAAAACAAGGTGTTAAAACAAGGCGTTACTCAGGCAAAAACTTTAAAGTTGAAGCAAACATCTACATTGCTTTTTAAAGTAGAATCTTGCAAAAAACCCATTGTTGTGGAGTGTGCAAAACTTCCGCTTTTTATCGATGTAACATTGATATGGAAAGTGAACAAAAATGAAAAAGATACTTAACTTTGCTTTCGGCATGTTTCAAAAAACGTTCAAATTGAAAGATACCAAAGAATATAATAGAATTTTCTACAAAATGAAGACATCGAAAATAGATTTACTTTATCGATATACATAAATGTATTGGGTCAAAAAAGAGCTGGATTTGTTTAGAGTTTTACTTTAAGAGGATATGATAGACATTTATAGACAATTGATAAATTGATAATTAACAAGTTTATTTTTAATTATACAAACAAGAAAAAAATTCCATGCATCCAGCATATATTACGCAACACTTTCCAACACATTTAGAATACTGTAACAAAACTTCGCAATTTATTAAGGTAAAAGGTGATGTCAAATTAAACAATTTGAATAACGCATAATGAATTTGAAAACCCAATTTCTGCTATTATCATCAATAGTCGAAACAATATCAAATTTTATTTGCATCCCTGAATATCACCTACAAAGAGCCCAGCCGGATAGCGTAGCGAACTGGGCCCCACGGCCGACGTTTGAAATAACACGTTTGGTAATGAGGATCCCCATGAGAATGCAATAGAGATTGTTTTTAGAACCTGACCTTAAACTGTCATTGAGATAATTGGCGAAGTATGCGCCGACGCTACTACTTTTCAAATACATTTTTCTCAAAAAGTACAAAAGTTTAAAAAATGAAACAAATGTCAATTATTGAAGAATATATTAGTTCACATTATATATATATTTTTCACATTTTTACACAAATTTTAACATAGAAAAGTAAACCAAAAAAATATTTTTAAAAAATTAATGATGTAGTGTTTTTGTATTTACACCAACCAAACAATTACAGAATACTGCACAAAGTATGTACTTTTAAGAAAAAATTCGCTTTTTGAGTTATCACAAAAATAATTCTATCAACTTGCTAAAATATTCGTAACGTTCCCTGTTTGTAATTGCAGAAATACGCTGCTATCAATGCATTTGTCGATTCGTGACATTTCCATTCGCGCAGGATGTGCAGTGCGTGGAAATAAGAGTATGTTTCCGTACATAACACTTCCTTATGGGTTTGTTTCATATTTATAAATATTCTGTTATTTTGGCGTACACTGTAAAAAAATTACTGCCAGTTTTCCGGTAGGAATCGGAAAAATAGTTGCCCTTATCTTAGTGGAATAATTTCCGACCCAGTTCGGAATAAAATCCGTAAAAATAAGGAAACAGTCAGTAAAACGGTATTTTACGGATTTTATTCCGATTTTACGGATTTTATTCCGAGCTGGTTTGGAAATTATTCCGGTACGATAAGGGAAACTATTTTTTCCGATTCCTACCGGAAAACTGGCATTATTTTTTTTTACAGTGTACTGCGCATCCTTTTCGCATAATAATATCAAGTACTGACAAACAAAATCGAAACATTTGCCTAACAAGATTTTCCTATAGAAGAAGGCTAGGGGACTGTACAGTGTACATATAAAACCTATCACTTTAGGAAGGAGTGTGTGGGGGGGAGGGGGTTCTGGTACACTGTAAAAAGAATCCGACCAGTTTTCCTGTAGGAATCTGAAAAATAGTTGCCCTTATCGTACCGGAAAATTTTCCAACCCAGCTTGGAATAAAATCCATTAAAAAAAAAGGAAATAGTCAATAAAATGTTATTTTACGGATTTTATTCCGATTTGACGGATTTTATTCCGAGCTGGGTCGGAAATTTTTCCGGTACCATAAGAGCAATTATTTTTTCCGATTTCTACAGGAAAACTGGTCGTATTTTTTTTTTTTTACAGTGTACTTGACATCGGAAAATATCTATAAAGGGAGGGGTGGGGGTGTCATTTGATATCGTTATCATTTTTGTTCCAATCAAAATTTACTTATTTTTCTTTACATATGTATCTTAATTTTTTTAAGTCTGTTTTCCTCGTTTTATAAAAAAAAAGATGTTTTTATTAAAATCCTTGAATGATTATAACACATTCCATTCCGAAATATTGAATAACCCAACGTTCGCCATTAATATCCTCTGACATATGCATATATAATTCGTTATTAGAGAAACCATATTCGAAATGATACTTGTTATTTTTTATAGTAAATGATGGTAAAGAATGTTGTCCACACTGTAAAAAAATAGTACCAGCTTTCCGGTAGGAATCGGAAAAATAGTTGCCCTTATCGTACCGGAAAATTTTTTTAGTACCTTTATCGTACCGGAATAACTTCCGACCCAGCTCGGAATAAAATCCGTAAAATACCGTTTTACTGACTATTTCCTTATTTTTACGGATTTTATTCCGAGCTGGGTCGGAAGTTATTCCGGTACGATAAAGGCAACTATTTTTCCGATTCCTACCAAAAAACTGGCACTTTTTTTTTTTTTTTTTTTTTACAATGAGTTCTGTTTCGACCCGAGCAAGGGCGAAATGCATGAAGGCAATATTATTTTTGAATGCATATGTAACAAAAATCTATTAGTAAAAACTTTTAAATAATAAGTATTTCTTTAAGATGTTATTTGATATAAAGTTATTTCTTATATAACAGTGATATTTCATGAATTTTTTCTGTTCATTTAAATCAGTAAAATATGCGAATAAAAAAATTACAACCATATCTGTATATCATTGCAAACGTATAAAAAGTAGAAAAAACTAAAAGTAAAAAGAAAAAGAATTTTTAGACACTGATAACAATATTATTTAGGGAAAGGGGTGGGGCGTTCGAGGAATGATAACGTATGGTATCAGAATATTGGAAGGGGTCCGAAATTGCCAAAAAATTGATAATCTTATATATTTACAGCCCCTATTCAGTTTCACCTGCACAAGCGACTAGACCATCAACTTGATATTATTACGCCAAAATAAAAGAGCATTCACAAACACGAAACAAACTTATAGGGAAGTGGTGTGTATGGAAACATTCTCTTATTTTGGCGCACTGCGCATCCTTCCCGAGACGTAATGGCACGGATCGCCCAATGCATTGAATGAAGAGTATTTCTGCAAAGGCAAACAGGGAAAGTTACGAGTATCTTAGTAAGTTGCTAGCAGAATATTTTTACAACTCAAAAAGCACATCTTCGATTTTAACATTTTTTTCCCCTTAAAAGTACATACTTTGAGCATTAGTCTGTAATTCTTTAGTTGGTGTAAATATAAATTACTGCATTAATAATTTTTTTGTAAATATTTTTGTTTATTTTTCTATGTTAAAATTTGTGTAAAAATGTGAACAATATACTCTTCAATAATTGGCATTGGTTTCATTTTTTAAACTTTTGAATTTTTTAAAATACGCATTTGTTGTAAATAGTAGCGCCTTCGCATACTTCCCCGATTATCTCAAAGGCAGTTTCCAGGTCAGGGGCTAAAAACACTCTATATTGTATTATCTTGCTGAGCGTTATTACCACACACGTTATTTCAAACATCGGCCATGGTGGCCATTTTGCAATGCTTATCCAGCTAGACCCTTTGCATTTATACTACATAGTAAGCTTAAATTAAGTTTAGATCAAAGAATAGCACAATCGAAAATTTCCATTCACAAAGTTCCGTCAATAAACGGAACTGTCCTTGAAAATCTTTGTGCAGCCCTCTATATGATATATAAAACTAATACTCACAAAGCAATTTTTAAAAACTAGTAGAATTAAAAAAAAAAAGTGTACTACAAATGTAAACGCACTTCTAGCAATTATTGTTCATAGGCATCTACAGCTCAATCTGTTCAATTTGTTATGTAGTCGAATATTTTTCATGTCCCTGTAAATGAACGATACATTTTATGCATACCATGTTCTACATCAAGCTCAGTGTATTACACATCATATATATCTAAATTTCAACATATTTAGAATAGTGTATTATCATAAAAATTCACAGAAAATGATTTTTCACCATATACATGGTAATGTAACAAAATTATTTTGAGTATCTGCGTAAATTAACCTTAAAGGCTACACACTTCCTTTCAAATACCTAACAATCTAAAGTCATTCACGATAACATATGTGAGTTGTAGGACATACAGACAGAGGCCAGAGAAAAAAACACACGAACCGTTCTCAAAAATACTTAACGTTGCCTAAAACTATTACGAAATTCATTGCATCTAAGCAGAATATATAGCAATAATGAATGTATCAAATTCTTTATTTGAGAACAATATATCCAAACCGATGCTTCATAAAGAAAAATATCTACTAATTTAAATTCATTCATTGATACCCCCGCACACACACACCCCCGTAAGTATTTCATCTTTTAACATATAAGACATAAAACACCGTTTTTAATATTAAAAGATAATTTCATATGTTTACTCTAATAATAGTGTAAAATGTCGAAATAAGCTTTAGATATAAATTATATTTTATGTTAGTGGAAAATCCATCAGTATAGGTAATTCCTTTACGTGTTGAAAGGATTACATTTACGAAGAAAATTGAGTGTATCTTGGTGATTTTATATTGCTTAGTAACAAATACCTAAATTATTTTGAGAAGCATGAAATTATATTTTATTCATTTTACTGTATATGAAAAAAAGACAAATCTCATATGTTATGGGAATAGCATAAATCCTCATTTTTATCTAAATTAAATCCTTTACAATGCGATGTATAATCTATTTATTGTCTTTATAATATTTATAAAATAATTTTATAGTCATGTAGTAAACGAGAGATATATTTCAGGTTCAATATGTTAGCCCTTAAATGCATTATCTTTTATTTTGTTTGGAAAACATTATATTTGAGGTTTTTTTTTTTTCTTTTTTTGTAAATTATCTAACAGAAAAAAAAATGAAAAAAATATTTATGTTTCTGTTGGACATAATGTCATAATGTCACTCCTGTGTCGCATAACAAAAATTGTTCAAAAAATGATAATTAAAAATTATATACCTGTGATCCAAAAGTTCTTTAAAACTTTAAAATCTCATAAAAAAGGAAGAAATTATGATAGTGGAGTGCGGTTTGCAAGAAGTGCTCACAAGGTAGTCGGATTATTTTTAGGAGCAAAAAAAAATAATAAAAATAAATAAATAAATAAAATAAATAATTTCATGTAGAAGGGCTGACAACCCGAAACACAATGAACAAGTACTTACGACACAACCTGTTTGTGTCGTAGAATGTTCTTGGGGTCATGTTGAACATTTATTAGTGGGAGAACAAATGAAAAAAAAATGAATATTGTTCTCCTGTTTATTGTGTTTCGTGTCATCAGCGCCCTCTATATGTGATTTTTTAACTATTACTTTTTTTCTGCTAAAAAATATCAGACTACCATCCAAGCCCTTTCTTGCAAACTGCACTCCTTTATCATAATTTATTCCTTTTTTATGAGTTTTTAAAGCTTTAACAAACTTTTGGCTCATCTGGTTGTTAATTTAAAGAGTTTACACTGCACAATAACAACAAATCAACAATGTAATAATTTATATAATGCTTTTAATAGTTTGCAATATTATTAATTACTATCTTATAAAGACGGATAAAAACGTCAGTTGAGCGCTTTGCAAGCAGTGTCAACAAAACATTTTATAACCTTCCCGTGAGAACAAATCGAAAAAAAAAATACTTCACGACCTTGCATGTTATTACACATAAGTAACAAATAATAGTTCACAAAAAGTCCAACAGAAAGCGGAAATGGCAAAAAAAAAAGATCATGTAACTCCTTAGTTACACTATGAATTTAAGGGTTAATCATAAAATTGAAAAGTTAAAAAACCTCTACAATAGTTCACAAAAAGTCCAACAGAAAGTGCTAATGGCAAAAAAAAAGATCATGTAACTCCTTAGTTACACTATGCATTTAAAGGTTAATCATAAAATTAAAAAGTTAAAAAGTGTCAAAGTTAAAAAACTTCTCCCCCTTTTATAATCATAAAATTATTTGCGTATAACCATCAAATGTAATAATATAGAACACACTAAATTTGTTATTTAACCCTTAACCAGAAATGTGAAAAACCCGTGCACAAATTGTAAGACTGCTAAATTTTAAAAATTGCTGTAAATTTTTAAAAAGAAAATAATTCTTAATAATTTACAAAATAGTGAACTTAAGCACTTCATCTTTTATTGTAATGAATTAACACTGCCATTTTTTTATATATATAACAGCATAAAAAAAAGTTTTGAATGTTAGAGACAGAAAATATTTTTAAATTATACATTAATGTTTAAAATATTTCATTTTCGACATAATAACTAAATAAATGCTAATATTTTTATATATTTCGGTACAATATGAATCAGAAAAATCTATTAATCAGTAAAATAACAAAACATTTAATTTTAATGGTAAATATTGCAGCATGTTCTAAATATCTGCATTTTTTATGCATTTTCTGACAATGTTGAGTCACTTTCGGTTTCAGAATTTATATATTCATCATCTGCAATACATTCAGCATTGCTTATGTCCTACTTCATCAAACCTCATTAAACAGTTTCTTCAAATTCTTTATCACCATAGCTTACCCGCTTTGACGGCCCCTCCTTTTCGGAATCCCACAGTAAAGCATTATATAAACGGAAACACGCCGTCTAACAGACTGCATTGAAAATAAAATATTTTTTCTTCCAATAACTAAAAACATGAGTTACAAATGGGTGGGGGAGGCAGAATAACAATAGCGTAAGGATTAGATTTCATGATAAGATTGGGGGTGCCTTTTTTTTGTGTAAAATGTCGATATGTAGATGCAACCATCTGGCAGACGGTACGTTTCCGGTTAAGGATTAAGCTAAATACATTAAATCTAATCTCTTCTTAAAATCTATTCATTTTAATCAGTTCATTTATACAGGCAAAATGTATTTCATTTAACCAGGAAAAATATTGAATCAAATTTTAATCATTATAATAGATATTTGTTTTTTTAATCAGAAAATATAGTGAAATTTTTAAATTATCTTTATATCTAAATTAACTTTTCAGTTTATGGTAAATTCATCTAGAAAGATAATTCCTTCCCATGTTGAAAGGATTACATTCACGAAGAAATTATGAGTTGATCTTAATGATAAAATTTTACTTAGCAACAAATAGGCAAAGTATTGGAGAACCATCAAATTATTTTCCATTCATTTTAATTTATATTGAAAGAAGAGTGAATAGATGTAAATCCTTATAAGTGTTTGAATCTCATAAACTCAAAATTTTATCTGAGCTGTATGCTAGTCCTTGTGCTCTAGGTGTTCGTGCATAATATATTTATTTCTTTTATAATAAAGATAATACATATTTGATTGTATTAAGTGATATAAAAAGTAAATGAGAAGCTTTTCTCATGTTCTTTGTGCTAATATAAAATATAAAAATAAAAATTTGTCTGCCAGTAATTATATACAAATCCATAGTTTGGAAGCCAGAATTGTGAAATGTTACCTACCCGTGTATTAAAATATAGCCTAGGTAACTAAAATAATCCGAAATGGAAATAATTTATAGTTATTTTTTTAATATAAAAGCACGAATTTAAAAGCAATTATCTATGAAATTTAAACATTTTTCGTTATAGCAGTTGCCAAAAATTAAAAATCCACAACAAAATTCTTACCACAACTATTGTATTTTTATTGCAAGATATTCACATGAAAATTTAAATGAAATAAAATAGTAGGGCGGGGCGAAAAAAAATATTTTTTCTTTTAATTTTCAAACGCCTGTGGTGGGAAATGTTGTATATGGGGACAAAGAACTCACACACCAATTTTTTATCAAGATCTGAATATGGTAAGGCCAGCCTCAAGGTCATTGAACTTTTCGTTATTCCTATGATTGGGAATATACGATTTTCAGTAATTTATGCCTACTTTTCCAGATTTCTGCAAGTGATTTTGGAGTGCATGCTCTTTTAGAATTTTTTTAATGCACTGTTAAAAATTTTGCAGCATTCTGGCAGGTCATTCGACCGTTTTTTGAAAAAACAGTTTCATAACAATAATTTAACTATATTCTGATTCGATAAAAACGGTCAAATGACTGGACAGAATGCTGCAAATTTTTAACAGTGTGTGATTATTAACAAGTGGATAGTTATTTTCTCTTATTTCAAAGTTTCTCAGTCTTCATAGTGAGTTTTTGAAATTTACATTTGACCGTTTTGGGGATTTTCTGATTTTCTTTTGAATTTTTAACTGTTTCTCGAAAATAGCTGACATTCAATATTATTTTTTAACTTTTTAAAAATATAATTATGTAATTTTAATATCTTTCAACTTTTGTGAAGAATTTTTAAATGCACCCATGATTTAAAAAATAACATAAATCCTGTATTGACGTTACTAATAATTATTATCGTAGTATTTCTAATTGGAAATTACTAACACATATTATCTTGTTTCAGAGTGGGATATAGAATTAATCCCGTTTCTTCAGTGTAGAAGTGAAGGGAAAGGGATTTTCTTCACCATGGCAAAAGCAATGTCATCAAAAACAAGACAGTTATAATATGATTCTGTTTTGGGTTACCCAAAGGAACTTAGTATGAATAACCTTCCTACTTGTGAGAATGTACTCCAGTATTACCTATATGTTCAAAAAAACTCTTCTGCCAAAGATCATACATTTGTGGAGATATCTAGTGAGATGATTGAGAAAGTTAATTGCATTTGGAAGGAGGCCTTTCTTCCAATTTTATCTCACCATATGTATTTGATATAATGTATTTGACCTCACCATATGTATTGTATCTTAACCATTATGTTAATGTTTTGTCTTTACGCCCATCAAAGTACAAAGCTTGCAAAGTGACCCTTTCTGCTTGTTCAGTTAACAATTCTTAGCGCGACATCTTTCCTCATGTCTCATCATGCTCTTATCAATAACTTTATATGTGTTGCCATGTGTGATGCTGCCAAAATCTTCTAATACAATATTACTAATCTTTGCCGCTGCTCGATCAGATACTTCGAGTCCGTCAGTAGTTTTTGCCATTGTTGGGAGGGAAAGACACATTTGGGAATTTACACCACGTGTCTTGAATATTGTTGATGGCAATGGGATGAAATCTTGATCATGGGGGTCTGATTCACCAAAGCCGTGAGAATCCGATGATCTATCTCTTTCAGTTTGAAATTCACCAGACTGTGATTCTGTGACTTCGTTCGCTTTTTACAATTAGTTGTGCTTCTAATTGTTAAATCCTTGTACCTTTTCTCTGTTTCATTGTAGTCTTCATGTCTACATTACCAATTAACATTTTTCTTGCTGATCTTTGATCAAGAAGGAATTCTTGTTCCAAAACGGGCATTTTTCGTGATCTTTGTCATTACACATTGTCAATTCTTAACATTGTCAATTCTTAAGATATAATATTCTTTTAAACTTATTATAAAACTTCATTTTATTATCTAGAACTTTTATATTGACAAGATTTTGATAGGCAAAACTCTTACCGCAAAATAATAATAATAATAATAATAAATAAAAACGAAAAAATGGGGGGCGGGGGGGGGGGGTGAAGAATAAAAAAAAATATATTAACTCCTTCAAATCATAATATACACAACCCGCTGAAATTTAATATACATCTGCTTAATATTATTCACAACTTTCATATTGACATGTTTTTGATAGAACCAACCCTTACAGCAAAAAAAATGTAAAAAAATAAAGTAAACAAAAATAGTGGTTGGCGAAAAAATTATCGTACTAAGAGAAATAATCTCTAACCGAAACTGCTTATTTTCTGACTCATTTTTAAATTCGTTTTTGCTCTCAAACGCATTCAATTGGTAGGTTCTTTTATTCAGAAACTATATAATGTGCAGTATTTGTCGATTTTTTGAGAAAGTCAGATTATATTTCATAAAATGCTGTCAAATGCTGTGAAAGTGGACGACATTTTGCAGTTAATTTCCCAAGGCGCCATAATATGATTCTGATAAAACCAGCTCTTACAGAAAAATGAAATTAAAAGTTCGTCAAAAGCGCTCAGATAAATTTGTTAGCTGGGTTTATCCCTAATCTTGATTTAGATTTTGTTGGTGAAAGTAGTATTTAACTTTAAATCTATCTCCGTCTGTAGGCCGAGCCAACAGGGATATTTTATTTGTGTTTCTATTGGACATAACATCATAATGTCACTCCCGAGATACATAATAATAGTTGCTTAGAAAATGGTAATTTTAAATTACATACTTATTTTAAAGTATGCACTGCAAAATAGCAAAAATACAACGATATAAAAATTTTATAAATAATTTTAATAGTTTCTAGGATTAATAATTACTATCTTATAAAAATATAGTAAAAAGGTCAGTCCAGAGATTGCAAGCACTACCAAAAAAAGATATTTTATCCTTCCGTGGTAACAAATTAGAACGAAAACAGACATAACGACCTTAAATGAATACTATCACACGTAATTAAAACGTACTGGTTTACCAAAAGACTAATAGAAAGCACCAAATGGCAAGAAAAGATCACGTAACTCATGAGTTACTCTATGTATTCAAGAGTTAATCGTAAACTTCATCGCTTCTAATCATTAAATTTATTAAAATAGATTATAGTAATTTTATTGTGTAGAGAAAATATATTTAAACTCATATCTTCTGAATGAAACAAAACTCATAATTTTAATTTTTTCATTAACATAGCCAAATGCATTTTAATTTTACCAAGTAAAATAATGAATCCAATGTTAATCACTATACTGTAAAAAAAATAATGCCAGTTTTCCAGTAGGAATCGGAAAAAGATTTGCCCTTATCGTACCGGAATAATTTCCAAGCCTGCTTGGAATAAAATCCGTAAAATACCATTTTACTGACTATTTTCTTTCGTTTTTTCACCTTGTGAAATGTCGAAATCTACTTTATATCAAAATTAACTTTTTTGTTGGTTGGAAATTCATCATGAGAGATAATTCCTTTCCGTGTTGAAAGGAGTAGCCAAAAATAGCCAAAGTTTTTGAAAAGCATTAAATTATGCCCCATTCATTTCAATTTAGTGCATTGAATAAATGCAAAAAAGATATAAATCCTTATAGGTGTGTGCATCGCAACAACTCAAATTTTTATCTGAGTTTTGTGATAATCCTATTAAGCTAGGTGGTCTTCTATAATAATCGATTTATTTCTCTCATAATAAATACAATACAGATTTTATTTTGTTAAGTGATATATAGTAAATGAGTAGTAAATGAGAAACATCTCTCATACACTTTGCTCTAATTTGTAACTTTTTTTCTATCTAATCAACAAATATAATATTAAATAATATGCTAAATCTTTTATTTAAATGCTTTTATGAAAAAGAATGCCTTCTTATGGAAACAAATGTGTTATTTCTAAGCTTTTCAATAGTATAAAACATTTGTCGTTACTTTTTGTATAAGATAAAATATAGAATACCATTTTATATATTAAAAGACTGATTCGATTTTATAGTTTGATAGTGCATTGAAATGTCGAAATAAATAATATACATAAATTAACTTTTATGTGCGTTGAAATTCCATCAAGAGAGGAAATTCCTTTCACAGTTTAGAGGATTACGTTCTCAAGGAAAATTGAGTGGATCTTGCTGATAATGTACTGATTAGCAACAAATAGCCAAAGTATTTCATAAATGTCAGATTACATTTTGATCATTTTACTGTATATATGAAAAATGTATACTGTATATGTTGGTGCGAATATGTAATATTTTATGTGTTGAAAAATGCTGGAAAAGAAATAAATCTTCCTAAGTATGCGATTAGCATAAATCCTCATTTTTCTGTATTTTCTGCATATTCTTTTAAGAAGGGGTTTTCCTGTATAATCATTTTATAGACTTTTCAATATATAAAAATAACTTTATAGTCATAATGTAAAATAAAGAAGTAAACAACAAAAAAACTTTTAATTATTTAATTATTATTGTGAAACTCATTGCTTCTAACCGTCAAATATATTAATATATAATACACTAAGTTTGTTATTTAAAGAAAATATATTTAAACTAATTTTTTATTACCAGGCCAAATTATGAATCCTATTTTAATCATTATAATCCGTTTCGTTTTTGTTTATCAGATAATCTCGTGAAATGTCGAGATAAATTTTATATCTAAATCAACTTTTCTGTTGGTGGAAAATTCATCAAAAGAGATAATTAATTTCAGTGTTGGAAATATTAATTTCCCGACGGAAATTGAGTTGATCTTGAAGACTACATTTTACTTAGAAACAAATAGCCCGATACAAGTATTTGAGAAGCATCAAATTATCTTCCATTCATTTTCATCTATATTCAAAGAACTATAAAAATATGTAAATCTTTATATGCGTGATAAACCTAATTTTTTATCAGAATTACGAGATAATCTTATTGAAATGGATGTTCAATGTATAAATGGTTTATTTCTTTTATAATAAATAAAATACATTTTGATTTTATCAAGGGAAATAAAGAAATAAACGAGAAGCATATCTCATGTTCTTTGCGCTAATTTCGAAATTCATTATAAAATGTATAATCAACACATATAATATTAAAGATTATGCTAAATCTTTTACTTAATGGCACTATATAAAAACCAATGCCTTCTTAGTGAAACAAAGCTGTTATTTTTAATCCAAGAAGCCATTCGTATTTACTTTTGTATAAGTTAAAATGTAGAATACTAATTAAAATATTAAATGACTGTTTCGATTATGTAATTTGATAGTGTATTGAAACGTCGAAATAAACATTATAGGTAAATTAACTTTAATGTTAATGGAATTTCCTGAAAGAGAAGAAATTCCTGTCAGTGTTGAAAAGATTACGTTCTCAAGGAAAATTTTGTGGATCTTTCTGAAGACATACACTATAAAATATATATATGTAATTCTACAGATGGGCGATTCTCAAAAAGTGGGCACTGGACACAAGTCATAACTTTAAGCCATTCAGACATAACTTTAATTATCATTGACTTTATTTTATTTTTACACTGAGTTTTTAATTCTATTCAGAGACAGAAAATGACATGATTTATTGTAAAAGCTTTGTATAAATATCTTTAATATAATTTTATTATTTTACGCTAAAGAGGCCAATTTCGGATATTCTAAACGTTAACTGCTCCAATGTACCACCAAGAAAAAGAGTTTTAACTTTTTCCCAGGTGTTTATAATGGTAAACAACGAATACATATAGGAAACGGATGATTTTTTGATAATTTCGTTAAGAGATGGCAGGCTGATTTATTGCTTTTTTGAAGATAGTACTTTTCTATAAAGATTTTTTCTGTATTTTATTATGTCCGAAAGTAACGTACGTATCAAAACATTTGATTTTATATTATTATTACTGGATAACAAAAAGTTAATTATACATATATATATATCTATGTATACAGACACATTTACTACATTCTTAGTCTTAAGAATTTTTAAATACTAAGAGCAACGTCCAAAATCTGTAAGTCCAAAATCTGCAAATGTCCGAAATTTGTAACTTACACAACTGCTAATTAAATGCTTTAATAATTAATTTTCCAGAATAGTTGTTGTCTTTTAATGTTTGTGTATAATTTTGTAGACATAATATTAAAAATATTTACATATTATATTTATAGACAAAATACTATACTATTAAAAAAAATTAGCCTTAAATTTTAAAATTTTTTAAATTGCATATAGTTAACGTTTAATGTTCCCACCTTTTGAGAATCTCCCAGATGTAAAGTTACCGAAATCTGTATGCTTACTAAAATTTTATCTGCACACTGCACAAAAAATTTGTAAATCTACAGAACTAGTTTGTGTAAAGCTACAGAAATCTGCAGCTTTACAAATGATTTTACTAAAATTGCAGTAATCATATTAAAATTTTATCTGTAACTCGGGTTTCAATTACCTAAAAAGTTCTAGGCATCTCAGTTTCCTAAAAAAAATTTAGTAACCTTACAGGTTTTTTCATTTACGGTGCAAAAGTGTATCTGGTACATGAATTTTTGTTGTTGCCGTTACATAAATACTTCTAGGAATCCAGGTTCCCTTGAAAAATTTTAATAATTTTACAGATTTTTATTTTACAGTGTACTTATTAGAAAGAAACGGCCAAAGTATTTCATAAGCATAAAATTAGGTTTTATTTATTTTACTGTATATGTGAAAAACATATACTATATACATTGGTGCGCAAAAATTAAGGACAAATCACAAAATGTTTATTTTCAAGTTTGCGAATACTCAAAAGGAAATACCGTAATTTCGGATGTATAGCCCGTGGATCAAACAATCATGTTTTGTCCCAGAATTTTTTAAAAATAAAATTTAACTTTTTAGATCTCGGTAAATATTGGTCTTCAAATACTGAATAAAATTTCTGGGTCCAAATTGAGTTGTTTGATCTGCGGGCTATACACCGTAAAGTACGGTAATGTAATTCGAATAATTACTATCTCTACAGCACAGCTAGTTCATATAACATCTCATTCATGTCACACATGGTCAGAAGTGTCACAGTCACTTCGGTGAAGAAAAAAAAAGGAAATTCCATACATCTCATTATGAGTATCAAATGATCACTATATGTGACTCCACTGAGACGTCACGTTGACTGCTGCTTTGTGACGAGTCACCGTGTGACTTTATAATGTAGTTACATTGTGACTCTCATGTGACTGTCATTTATAGACTCAATTTCAAAGTCATCGTGAACGCTGCATTGTGATAAGTTACCAAATAATGTCACATTAAAGTCACATGATGACTTTCAGGTGACAGATAGACTACTGTGAAGTCACCATTGTGCTCTTTTGTGAAAAGTCACCATGCGACTATAATGTGAAATTATTTGGTGACTTATTATACTGCAACGTTCATGATAAATGACAGCCACTTGAGAGACATAATGTAACTACATTGCAAAGTCACCTGGTGACTCGTCACAAAGCTGCAGTCACATTGAAGTCTCATTGTAGTCACATATAGTGATTATTTGAGACTCATAGCGAGATGTATGCAATTTCCTATTTTTTGCTTCACCGTAGTGACTGTTACACTTGTGACCTTGTGTGACATGAATGAGATGATATATGCACCAGCTGTGGTGTAGAGATAGCAATTATTCGAATTATATTATTTCCTTTAGATTATTCGTGTACTTGAAAATTAGCATTTTGTAATTAGTCCTTAATTTTTGCACACCAGTGCATGTGGATGTATGTGGAAAAAAAAAGTTGGAAATAGATAAATCTTGCTAGGAATGAGAATAGCATGAATCTTCATTTTTCTCTAATTTATACGCAATCCTTTACGATGTGGTTTTCATGTACAATCCGTTTAAAGACTTTTCAATATGTGAAAAATAATTTTATACTCATGGTTTAAAAATTACAAATAAACGAGAAATAACTTTTAAGTTTAATGCGTTAGTTGTGAAACTCACTGCTTTTAACCATCAAATATAATAATATAGAATATAATAAAATTGTTGTTTGTAGAAAATATATTTAAACTAATAATTTCTTAATGAAACAAAAATATTAAATTTAATATTTTAATTAATATAGCCAAAATGTATTTCATTTTCATCAGGTAACATATGCAAGCCAATTTTTATCATTTTAATACAGTTTCGTTTTTGAACTCAGATAATCTCGTGAAAAGATGAAACTTTATTACTGAATAATTTTTCTGCTGATGAGAAATTCATCAAGAGAGGTAATTCTTTTCTGTGATTACGTTCACCAAGGAAATTGAGAATACCTTGATAATAATATTTTATTTAACAAAAAAAACAACAAAACAACAACAAAAAAAAAAAAAAAAAAAAAAAAACAGAAACGAAATTTAGAAGCAGAAAATTATCTTCCATTCATTTTAATTTATTTGCATACAATGGGAAAATATGTAAATCTTTATAGGTGTGTGAATTTCATAAACTGAAAATTGTATCCAAGTTATATGATAATCCTAATGAACTATGAGTTCAAGTATAATAAATTTATTTGTTTTACGATAAATGCAACATATATTTGATTTTATTAAGTATTACAAAAATTAAACGTTAAAACATCTCTCATGTTCTTTGTGCTAATTTCGAAATATATAATCAACAAATATAATAGTAAATATTATGCTAAAACTTTTATTTACACAATATATCAAAATGAGTTCTTAGTAAAACAAAGCTGTTAATTTTAATCTTTTCAATAATATATAGTTTATTTATTTCCTTAATGTATATGTTTAAATATAGAATCCCATTTTAAATATTAAAAGACAGTTTCATTTTTGTAAACTGATGATTTTGTGAAATGTCGAATTACACATTATATCTAAATTAACTTTCAGGTTGGTGGAAATTCTATCAAGATATATCATTTTCCCTTCCCCATGTGGAAAAGATTACGTTAATGAAGAAAACTGGATGGATCTTGCTGATAAAATGTTGCTCAGCTACAGATAGCGGAAGTATTTCAGACGCATGGAATAATCTTCCATTAATTTTAATTGAAATTGAATGTAGTGGGACAAGAATTAACTTTTAATGCACGGTTTTTCATTTTGTTTGTAAAGCATTATAGTTGAGGCTATTTTTGTTAACTGTCCACTAGAAAAATAGTGGGAAAATATATTTTCGTTTCTCTTGGACATACACTGTAAAAAATTAAACTAGTAATTTAACTGATATAACTGGTGTAATTTAAACGGATATAACTGGTGTAATATTACGCCATAATAATGTGAAAATATCAGAATACATATTATTACACTGTAAACAAAAATAATGCCAGTTTTCTGGTAGGAATCGGAAAAATAGTTGCCCTTATCGTACCGGAATAATTTCCAACCCAGCCTGAAATAAAATCCGTAAAATCGGAATAAAATCCATAAAATATCGTTTTAGTGACTATTTCCTTATTTTTACTAATTTTATTCCGATCTGGGTCGGAAATTATTCCGGTACGATAAAGGCATCTATTTTTTCGATTCCTACCGGAAAACTGGCAGTATTTTTTTTACAGTGTAGGTAGTGACGTTACAGCAGTTATATTGGTTAAATTACTCCGTAAATCTGGAGGCAGCAGTGCTGCGACCAATTTTATGGAGTAACGTTACACAATTATTTTAAAATGTAAAGCCATAATGTCACTCCTGAGTTACATAACAAAAATTTCTCAAAAGCGATACACTGTAAAAAAACGACTAGTTTTCCTGTAGGATTCGGAAAAATAATTGCCCTTATCGTAAGAGGAAAATTTTCCGACCCAGTTCGGAATAAAATCCGTAAAAAAAGGAAATAGTCAGTAAAACGATATTTTACGCATTTTATTCCAAGCTGGGTCAGAAATTTTTCCGGTACGATAAGGGCAACTATTTTTCCGATTCCTACAGGAAAACTGGTAGTGTTTTTTTTTTTTTTTTTTTTTTACAGTGTACTTTTAAATTATATACTTATGTTAAAGTATTTACACTGTTCAGTAACCACTATTCAACGTTCTTATAAATTTAAAATGCTTTTAATAGTTTCCAGAGTTAATAATTACTCCCTTATGAAGATACTGAAAAAATGCCAGTCGAGCAAATTTGGAGCAGCATGAATACAACATGATAAAACCTCGCAGTGATAACAAATCAGATCACAAGTTGCATGCAATCCTGCGAAATTATATGCTCACATAATATCGAATTATTATCTTAATATTAAGAAATTTAAACATTAATTGTTATACAGAAATGGTAAACGTATTTCGAATGGATTTTAAACATAACTTATTTAATTATAGTCATCTTAACTGTTTTTTTTTATATATATATAAACTCTAATATAAATCTAATAATATTTTGTTGATATCCGTTTTTTGCATGTTAATAAAAGTTAACAGATACAATTTTTAAAACATTTATTAACATTACATTACAACATTAAAACAATTTTTATAAACTAAAATCTATCAATGACATTTCAGATTGCGCATCCAATATGTGTGAAATATTCCGTTTTCCTGTCGGGTCCTGGTAGGCGGATGGTTAAGAAACATCTTCTGAAAGAGGTAAAGGATTCTTCATTGTACATTTTACAAAATCTCACATTTTGGGATATTTACCCGTATACTCTATGAGCTGTCGGCTTTTAAATCCTAGATAGCAACTTTTAATGATGTATTTGTGTAATACAATGCCCAGTTACTAATTCATATACTTATTGTACTCTCTGTGAAGAGTAATATTCGAACTTGAACGGTTATCTAACACGCTAAGTACCACGTCAGCCACCGCTAGCTGACAGTGAACTTTCTGTTTAAAACGCGTCATTCACCGATGGCTGACGTCTAAAATATGATAAAAAACTGAAAAAAATATACATTGTTTTAAATAATCACTGAACAAATATTTAAAATTTACCTACCTTTTATTTATTACAGGATTATACTTTCTTAAAAATTACTTTAAACATTGTAAATTTTCAGCGCCTTAGTGTCAGTCATCGTGGCATTCAACGTGTTAAAATAGGATGTTTGTTTACGTTAATTTTCAATTTATTAACTCAATTTACTTACACACTGTATAGTTTCAAAAACTTTTTCGCTTATCATATCATTAATTAAGCAGTAAAACTCAATCTCTTTATTTCGAAATTCTAACTAGAATAAATGATATTTGAATAATAAGTAGATATTCACCATAGCTAGAAAACAAAAGCCAACTGAATAAAAAAGTGCTCATTAATTCAGAAATGAAATTTATATACTTGTTACCTTATTTATTTATTCTGGGGTAATCCAATGGGTAATCCAACCCTCAGTGCTAAAATAAATTACCTCCTGTCAGTAAGAAAAGTAATGACTCCACCATTTTCATGTTTTAAAATCCTTTCTTTGATTGTTTTCTTTGAATACAACGAAAAAGAATATTTGAACTAGAAAATGCTTTTCAGTGAAAATCAACTTTCTTCATTTTACGGGTGTTTTAAAAATGATTACACTTCAATGTTATTGTTTTTTTTAAAATAATTTGTTATATACAAACAGATGACAGGGAATTCAAATCTAAATATTTTTCCGTATTTTAATAGTCAATAAAATTATCTTTATGAATGTAAATTAGCTTATGTAAATTGGAAAAATATGCAGAATATAAATTAAATATTCTTTTAAAGGTGTATTCATTTATAAATAAAACTATATTCATTTATGTAGTATATAATCATCAAAATTGTACTTTCGATTTTGAACAAAGCAATAATTCTAATTTATAAAATTGATATTTAAATATAAAAAAAAATAATACTTCAATTTAGAAAAATTCGTCGCTATTTTTTTTTTTTTTGGGGGGGGGGGGGAGTAAATACAGACATGAACTTAATAAAGTGAATGAATGCGATTATCACTTAAAACAAATGAAAAAATAAAGTTACGTTATTAAATCAAGCTTTATGCATAACTAGGGGGCTCTGCCCCCTGCAAGCTACGCTCGCCAACCCCCTTTCGGACAAGGCAGAATTTAATAACACGCTAATTTGATGGGCATTTAAAATATTAGAGAAGATTGAATTATACTGAAAAAAGCTGTGCAGATCTCCATGTAAACGGGTTTCCATTCAATTCTTTTGATTGCAAAAATTTAAGGCCGAATCAGTTGATGTTAAGACATCCAATTGTTGTTTTGGTTTTGATTAAAGAGGATCAGTTAAACATTTGAAAAGAAGCTAAAATAAAAGGAATTAAGTATACAGAGACTTTGTCTCCCGGTATTTTAAAACAATCTCTATAACAATAGCCTAAATCATGTGATTATCATCAAAAGTTCCGGGCGGACCACTTCGCTTTTTATACTCAAGGTGCCATTTTAGTACTTTAATATTAGCCAGGCACAGATGATAAGTCGCCAAACATTATTCTATTGCCATCATTTCATCTATATTATAATAGTTCAAGTCATCAAATGCCATAAATAAGTACGGTCTGATCTCTTCGCCTTTCATAGGAATGTTTGGCATAGACGTCATATGGCGCGACTTTTTTCCGAAGCCAATTTAGGGAAAGCATCAACAGCATAAACAACAACATCCAGCTTACCATATCAAGCAAAATAACGATACTTTGGCGCCAGTTAAGTACCCGTTGCATATATGACATTGACTTCAGAAAAAAATCGCGCCAATATTGGGCCGTATATGACATATGTGCCGAAAGTTTTCCGTTTTGATAAAAAAATCAACTTTTTTTTCAAATAAAACTATATAAACGTTGCCAGGTTCGCAAAGAATTATTGGTACTGTTACGCTAGCCGGGTGCAAATCTCGCCAATAGCTTTTTTTCAACTCGCTAATTAGCATTTTTTTTTGTGAGTCGTAAATTAAAACATTGAAATTAAATGTTATGGTTTGTTGCAATATTTAAAATTTGGCCAGATGTCATATACGCACCGCCGGTTTTCTTTTTTTTACAAAAACTTGGCGAAAACCTCGTTTTCCAATACCAGTTACATATGTATTTTCGGTACTACTTAGTTATCCCGTCGACCAAAAATCTATCGCAAAACTATAAGATTAAATGCCAATAATGGTTGATCGTAAATGTCACATTCGCTTGACTTTAAGCAAGTTACACGTGTTTAGGTCATCAAGTGATTTTTATTTCGACGTTTTATTTGTATATTTATTAATGTTATACTAATTTCTTTGTTCTTTCGTTATTTAAAATAAAAAAAAATTGTCAATTTGTATAATTTGGAGATTTATATAATTTGGTGAAATTGGTCGACGGAATAACTAAATAGTACCGTAGTTTTTAATTATTTTCTATTATTTTCAGAATTAAATAAAAAAAAAAGTATAATTGATAACTATAGAACAAAATAATTTATATAATTTTAAAAAAGAATTAAAAGTAAATAAACATTTATTTTTAAATAAACAACAATAACCGAGTTACCATGTCAATCAAAATAATGCCATTTTCGCACGAATTAGGTACCCCGGTGCGTATATGACATCTGTGCCAAATATTTTTCTTTTCGATTTGTTAAAAAAAAAAAAAGAAAGAAGTTAAAGCCATCAATTTTAAACGCGCCAGTTTTAAATGAAAGTTTTGTATTTTAAATAAAATGAATGAAAGTATTATATTTTAAATGAAATTAATGAAATATAAAAAAAATGCGACCGGAAAAATGTTTGGCGATTTATCACCTGCGTCTCGCTAACATAAAAATTCCGAGTTCTTGATTTCTCTATCAGAATCTTTCGATCTGGCGAAAGTTGTTCAAGTAAATTGAATTATGAATAAAAGTAACATGATACATTTCTTAGCCTATATTTAAGAGAAGCCAAACTGGTCACTAAATTAGTTTAAAATAATAACCTTTTTCTGAAATATCGAAAAAATATCTGTTATGAATAAATTTTGAGTTGACATCATTAGAAAAAAATATTTAAAATTAGAAAAAAATTAATATTTCGAAAACTAATTTGAATTGAAAAGAAAACAGAATCAACAAAAATGTTTTAAAGAAGGAAATAGAAATAAAATAATTTCGTTACAGATTTTATCTATGGAACCTTGGATCATTTGTTTTATAGAACATGGAAAAAAAAATCGCGAATTTTGAACGGAGGCAGTTAAACAGCTTTTTACCCTGGACTCTCTACCAAAAAAAAAAAAAAAAAAAAAAAAAAAAAAAAAAACAGTGAGACGGTTTACCAAATCGTAAAAGTTAAATGTGAAAAAAAAAAAAATGTATTCATTCTGTTACATTATGATTCACACTAGAACAGATGCATCTTTTGCATATCCTAACAAAATGTGATATATGGATTGCGCACTGATGTGAAAATACCTTAACTTCTATCTTTTGTAACAAAATTCTCTATAATTTGCATTTGGTTACAATATTTTAACATTCTAATCACATTTGTGGCAGGGTGCTACATTTAGTGTAATTACGAAACCTGGCGTTTTTGTCATTTCATATTTCCATAACTACTGTCCTGATTATCATTTGAAATGTTAAGTGGAATTGTTAACAATGCTTTAAAAGTTAATAATAAATGTTTGTGTAACAATGTCTGCCTAGTAAATTTGCATATGTGAATAATACAAACATTATGATGCATTCTACTACAAATCTGAAGATTTCTAAGTTTACAAATTAACTGAGTTATCACATTTATATGCTTCTTGAAATGGGCTTTCATTTAATAGTGATCTAAGTGTTTTTATTATTTCTTTTTATAATTAAGTATTTTTTCTAATTATTTCGTTTCTTTTTTCAGTAATATTTATTATCCTTACACATGCCTAATTAATTAATATGTTTTAAATTTTCAGGACTATAAATTATAAGTTATTATCCTTTAAATATTATAATAATAATATGCAATGTCTTTAATTTTTCTAAATAAAGAACGTGTATTTTATTGTGCATGTTATGAAAGTTAATAACTTTACCTAATGTTATTCATAAGCAACTCTCAAAAATTGCACAGCACTTTAAAATATCAAAACGTTGCTTTACATCTTTAATAATAAAAAAATAATGGATGTAAACAACTGAATTACATTAATTAATATATACAACATTAAAATAAATGTTATTTAGGATTAACATTTTTAATGATATTTATATTATTGTTCGTAAATCTTATAGTTATAGAATTATATTTTAAAAGTAGTGTAAAAAAAAATATAATTAATTCCTAAGCAGATGAATATAATATATTATAATACGAGTAAATCTCTTGTCCCTGTGTGTATGTAAATTTTATATTAAGCGATCTCAGAACTCTTAAAATTGGAAAAAAAGGAAAAAAAAATACCATTTTTAACATTTAATATCTAAATATGTATATTATTTTAAAAAGCAATTTTTATTGCAATTAAAAGATATAAATGTGCTCTTTAATTTCATATATTTAAAAAATTGCAAGATGCAAATTTAGTAAATATAGGAGGCGCCAAAATGTCAGGCATTTCTCAAGCAGAAAATTGGTATAGCAGTTTACGCGTAGGATTACAAAATAAATTTTGCAATTAGAATGATTTTTTTATGCCTACATATACTTCAGTATGTACTAATTAACCTGAATCTATATAAATTTGTATTAAAAGCATTTTTATATATTTAATACAAAGTTGTATTTAGTTAATATCAAATTTTGAAAATTTCAACAGTATAATCACAAAAAAATATTTTTTTTTTGAACAATAAAAAGGAAATTTTACGCTAAGTTTATACAGACTAACATGATGCATACGCTTTGAAAATTTCATGAAAACATATTCAGGAGTATTTGAGAAGTATTTGAGCGCGTTACAAACAAAAACGTCATTTGGAGAAAAAATACTTCAAATTTTCAGAAAAGCGCTTCAGCTATTGGGCGGGTATAATTCTAATAGCCGTTCTAACGGAAATTTCAGTGAAATAATCATATCAAAATGTTCAGAAAATATAGCAGTTTAACATCTAAAATATACAGAAAATATAGGAGTTTAACATTTTCGTAAAAAAATCGATTATTTGGTCCTTTTAGAGTCACTAAGGAGAAGTGTCAAGCTTATTTTATCTAAAAAATGGCTCAAGCGATTTTGTTTGAATTTTATATCCTACCATTTTGATTTCCGACAAAAAAAAAAAAAAAAAGGGATAGTCCACCTGTTCAAGAAATTCCGATCCGTTGTTCCTTTATATTTAACTACGGGTACAGTTAATTGTATCTAAAATAGCGACTTTCACTAAATTTTGTATCTAACCATTTTGGGGTAACAGAAGACCATTGGGCTGGGTCACATGTTCGAGGAAAATTTATTACTGGGTAATTTTTGATTACAGCATGTCAAGCTAATTTTATCCAGAAAACGGCTCAAATAATCTTGACAAAATTTTGTATCCTAGAATTTTGATTACGAGAAGGCCATTATGATAAGTCATATGTTCGAGAAAATGAACATTTTTTTGGTAATGTGCATATTCAGAATTTTTGTTTTGTTTGACGCCCTGCACGCGTTTCAATTGTTTGGAACTTGATTGGCCGTCAAATAAATGTTTCAGAATTTGTCAATGATGAATTTGTGCAATTAAGAGAAATAGAGCACAAAATCATGGATGCTGCCATTCGATGCCTGTACAGAAAATTTGTGAAACTCTTATGCAAATGCATCTTCCTTAAATGTGTCAGGTGCTTGTTTTTAACACTATGTAATTGGAGCATGGAATCCTTCAATAGTTTCTTTCCTTGAATTTAATCTTTTAATATGTTCTATTTTACGTTTTTACATATGTTTAATCCCTTTAAGCTTTAGCGTCTTGTGAATTTACAGATTATTTAACAAAATATATCCCCCCCCCCCCCCAAACAAAAAAAAAAAACGAAAAAGAAGTATACGTTTAAACTAGGAATTAATTTTCATGTGGAAAATAAGACTGACGCATATTTACCTTTGGCATTTTTTTCTGTTACATCAGGAATAAAATTTTAATTAAATGAATTTGTTCCTTTTTTTTAGTGTTTTTAAGAGAGAAAAATGAAATTTACCATAAAATACTCATATGTGACTATTTGATATTACTATTAACATTATAAAGCATATTCGCTATTCACAAAACTTGACTGCAATTTATAAAATTTTTTGGCGTCTAACAATTAAAAAAATTCAGTATTATAGCGCTTCGAATATTTTGTATAGATGTGTGATAATCATTTTAAAAATATTGATTGCAGAGTATTATTTGGTCCTACATTTAAGTATTTAAAAAAATACGTTCAAGAGACTTTCTTTTTATATCATTTAAATGAAAATAATACATTTATTTTCTAATTCTTGGGATATATTTTCTTAGCACAAGGAAATTATGAAAATCAAACATGTTCTTTACACTTTTTACAATAGATCTAAATCTTTGAGGATATACAGATACCCCTTTTTTAATACAATAGAGAACTTTTTATTTTCTTGTGATTTATAATGCAATAAATATCACTATTTAAGACTTTATTTGCTCTTTCTCTCAACGTAACTTAGATACACATGGAATTGAATGCGAAATAACTTGATTTATTGAAGAAAGAAATGTAAATGTACACAGGTCAATGGATGTCTGAAATATATCACTGTGCCTTCCATTCAATAAATTTAAATATTATTTCTAAGCATTGCTTGAAGATAGTAGTAAATTCAAATTGAATGTAGTTAGAAAGTGTTATTTATGTATATTTATGTTAATAAATAAGCTTATATCTACCCTATATATATATATATATATATATATATATATACAGTGTGTCCGCGTATAACCTTACAGACCTTTATTTTCGCAACCGTTTGTCCTAGATGCATACTTCCAATTACAAAAATGGTTTAAATTAGGTAAAGAATTATTAAACATTAATTACATTTATTAAAAAATTACGAAATTAAAATTTTTATATGGTCCTCTGGTACTATAATTTATGTTTAGTAAAATTCTCTTGTTACACAGACAAGTAAGACAAAAAAAATCTCTTTATTCTATGATTAAAATTGATCGAGTAATAATTGTTTAAAGTTGGAGCATACTTTTTGCTTCAATTTAGGGGTCATTCACAAACTTAGTAGAAATATTATTTCGTCAGATATATTAAAAAAATGGTTGAGAGTTAAATTAACATTTCAATATAAATTTGAAATCTTTAATCATTCTCACATGTTAATGCAAAATATATAATTTGTAATAAACACATAAGAAGAAAACAAACAGAATTTTTGTTAAATAAAATGATGAAAATTAACAGTTTTAACTTTTGATAATTTATTCTTATATATTCTGTACCACTGAATCCGTAATTTACCTTCATTTTTTAACTTCACGTAAAGAGTTTTTGCAAATCATAAATTTTAAAGTTAAAAAAAGAAAAAAATAGCAAAAATTTGATATTATAAAATGGATGTCATTCTTGTGTTTTTAACTTTTGATAATTTATTTTTGTGTATTTTTTAGCGTTGAATCCGTAAATGAGCTTCTTTTTAAACCATCACGTCAGGATTTTTCGCAAATTGTAACTATACATTTAAAATTGAGCCTCCTCCCAGTGGCGTAGCCAGGATTTCTATCGGGGGGGGGGGGGGTCCAGAATTTTTCCTTCATGTTATATATATAGTAAAACCTATCAAGATGAAATCGTAAATATTGCTTAAAAATTCCGTTTTACACAAGTTTTCGTGTTATCAGGTGTATTTGTATAGTATTCTTTTCCGTAGCACTATGTAACATTTCTCTTTAAGACATAATTCCGTTATAGCAGGTTCCATTTTTACAAGTTTTGTGTATTTATATAAATATACTTATTTATGTCATATGAATAGAATAAAACTTGTCAAAATAGTAATTGTCTATAACAGAATCCTTTTTTTAACAGAAGCGTTACATGGTCTTAATATGAATTGCAATGCAATTAAATTTGCTGAAAATCTGTCTGAAAGGGGATTTTCATCGTTCTTGAGTGAAACATAGTGAAACCTGTGGCAGCGGAATCTTTCTATAACGGAATCCTTTCTCAAACGGAAGAGTTTCAGAATCCCTGCGAAATGAACAATAGATCTTGTTGAGGTAGTTTATCTTAGAAGCATAATTAATTACACTTCTTTCTATGGAAGCCTGTCTAAAATGGAGCTTTTTACCAGTCCCTTGCAATCTTGTCTTGACTGTGTATGTATAATAGAAGTATTTCGAGTAACTTTAAGAATTTAAGTATGTCCTTATTTGGATAAAAAAATGTAAGGCCAATCTCTATAACTGCAACTAATAATACATTGAAGTTATATTAATATTTACCAATGAAAAAGATTCACTATGATGTAAAAAGCTGAGCGCATACTGAAGAGTTAAATTTAATTAACCCATTCGCTGTCATCCACGAGTATACTCGTGGCTTTAATTTATTAATTACTTTGTCACCACTATTTTAGAATTAAAAAAATTGCCTCATTTATTGGCAGAAATTTCGCTGTATTAGCAAAGCAAAATTTACCTTTCTGAATTTGTGGTTGCAAACGATTTTTAACAAAACATTTGAAAATTATTACTTTATAGTTTTGGCAGCGAATGGGTTAAATCAAGTTTCGTATTAGCCTAAGAGTTAAAATCAAGTGGTTAAGTTTAAAACAGCAATTTTCATGTTTAATTTCTTGCCATTGAATTAAGAACTTGTGCTTTAATAGATATTGGATAATGATTTCACATAAAGGTCAATCGCATGAGCCGTTCATGCGATCCGCCGCGCTCCCCACGGGAGTTTTTGAGATAACCCAGATAGCATTAACATTAGCAGCAAGTTTGATTTTTTCTGATATTATCTTGCCGTAACAAATTTGAATTGAGAAATTCGCAGCAAATCTCCCGCAAGGTATACCATCACTATGGGTGCAAGACCTTCAGTCTCAGGACTGATTTCAGTCTTGAAGAGATTTTTTTACTGATACTAAATTCTACTTCATGTACTTAAATAATAGTAATTTTAATGTCAAGAACTTTTAATCATGTTTTTTTTTTAATTGTAAGAGACCAATTTTTAGCCATAATGCAAGAAATAGAAACCTTCTAGCGCAATTTAATTTGGTTTTTCCTAATACTCAAAAAAGTTTTCAGTCTTCGCTTGGATTGACTTCTTGCATCCATGACCATCACCCACTTGCATGAGTAGTTTGTTGTGAAACTGATGCAAGACTGTATTTAATTCACGGAAGTGACGAAAGCAAAAAATCCCTCTGTTGAGAGAATAGACAATCAGCACATACGCAGAAATTGCAGAAATTTTATTCGGTAGGCACCGCTTTTTTTAAGCACTATATTTATTAAATACCAAAAAATGCTCGAAATAAAAAGTTCAAATATTACCTAAACTTGTTTATGGTGATAAAACCGATGCATGCACCTTCTGACGGCGCTTTCGCATGAACAGACTTGATCAGGTCTATGGACCCCTTCAAAGGGCTTAAACTTATAGTGTGACATGGAAAGATTACTACTTTGCAGTAAGTTTGCAGTATTTTTGGTTACATGTTTGCCGTTAGTTTGCAATAAATTTGATACAGTATGAATTTAACTTGCACGACAAGTTAACTGCAAGTTCAAAGTGTGGTGACTTCAACGTTTGCGTTATCTTGCTGCAGTCTTGTTATGAACTTTCAGTCTTGTCATGCTGAGCTTACTGCAACTTTGCAGGTTTTCAAAGCAAAACTGTTGCAAATTTTCTGCAAACTAAAAATGCTATGTGGGAAGGTTTTAACTTTAAGAAAAAGATCTTAGTAATGTAAGAAACTAGTAATGTAAGAAACATACACATCAAATATAGTTCATGCTGGAAAAAGCAGTTTTGTTACAATTGTCTTATCCAGTCATAATTCTTTTGGGTTTCCATGTTTCATGTCTCGCCACTTTTGATACCATATTCAATCTAATAGTTACTTCAGATATCTGGTCGTCTTTAAGGAAGTTGAATTTTAGTAATAAGTTTATTTGTGATGGATTAGCACAATTTTGGATGTATTAGAATGTGTAAAAAATGGTTAATGGTGGTTTCTGTTTTTGTTCTTCCCAGCAAATTTAATTTAGATGGTTCGAAACAGTTTTAGAGCATTCTCCAAGTTCAGCAGTAAGCTTCGGACGATTGGATTTATGTAGCTCTGGAAAGGACACTTAGGAGTTCCGTGGAAGGGAGTAGCGTTCTTCTAGACCATTAATAATCATAAAATTCCGAATCTTCCGATTGCACGCTTAAAAAACTTGACAGGAGGAACAAGAACCTCATCTCTGTATATTTTAGCATTCACAGTTGCACTGGTAAAAATGTGTCGGTCACTGCGGCCATTCAAAATGATGTCCGTCCATACCATGATTCCACGACCTTTGTATCGATGCATTTCACGGACGTTTGCAGCCTTATTGCGTGTGATTTTGTCCCTTCATATGGTAACACGTCTGTAGTAACCCTCTCAACAAAATCGGGATTCATCGGTAAAGAGAACTCGGCTCCAGTCCGTGGTACTCCTATGACGATGATATCTGCACCACTTTAACCGGGCGTATTTCGCTATCTGAGTTAGTGGAACACAAAACATGTGTTTCCTTGCATGCAGCCTGTCACTCACAGTAAACCAGGATAGTCGAGTTCTTGTTGCTGCAGCAAACTCCCTGCAATCTGAACTGACGTCAATTGCCTATTTCTTTTAGCAATCGTTGGCAAATTACAGTCCTGGGAGCCTATTGTGGTGTGTTTTTTACCTTGACCTGGTGTCTGTGGACATTATACCAGTGTTTCGAAACCATCTCCAGATTCTTTACATGACGCTTTTGACTATTTATAAGTTTTTACAGACCCCTAAGAGTGTCTGTCTTGCTTCCATTCTCCGTATCGCACACAATTTCTCAAAATCGATCAAATGTCTTCCGGACGACATATTCCACCTACTAGAAGCGAAAGTTTTACCTAATTACACGTACAATTCTTTAAATTAGACTTCAAATTACCCACGTGCGGTCCTTTTCACACGTGAACCGAAAGAACGGGTTGAGGCTGAAAAATTTGCATATATTTCTGTAGCGAATGTTAATCCCATTGGACCACGTGATAACGTTGACATTGAGTTACCTTTCTGGAAGTTCCCTTAATAGAATTAACATAAAGCACCTTTTTTATGGTTGTTCCTTTAATTTTTCCCGCCAGTGTATTTTGAAAGTGGTAAAAAATAACCAGTCCAAAAATAAAGTTACTTTTATTAATTACAGGCAGCAGATTTAAAGTAATTGTTAATATTGTCCGTTATAAAGTGAACAAAGATAAGGGTCACGAAACTGAACCAATGTACCGTTATTGCGTTCGTATAAACTCGTTCTTTCCCATAAGTGTCGACAGCAAAACCCCATCGAAGTCCAACATAAAGAAGTTTTACGTTTAATCTAGTTACAGTAAATTTGTGTAAACGGAAAAGCACATATACTTGCATAGTTATCGTTCCGTCTCGGGACATTAAAATATTTTTGTTTATGAGAGATTCCGTGTTTTCAGAAAACCTGCCAAGAAGAATTCACAATTGGAACAAGTTTCATTTCAGATAGGTTTCAAACGTTAGCAAGCACAAATATATACTGTTGTTTTCGTCGAACCTTGAATTGTTTTCCTTTGAGATAGGTCATCTTCACAGATTTTCCTGTTATAGATTTATGCTCTTCAGAGGTGGTGTCATAGCAGCGGTTTCCAACCTGGGATAGCGTACCCCTGGGGGTATGTGAAAATAACATCGGTAATGGCGGAAGTCACAAAAATGTTAGGAATATCAGTGTAATTTGCACCGCTTTATTATATGGTTGTGATAAGAAGATTACTAATGAAAAAAAGCATGTTTACGTTATCTCCTTGAGTGGAGGGAAGGGGGAGGAAGGAGGGCGTGTTTATGCGAAATTGGGGTACTCCGAAATGAAAAACCTAAGAAAGGTGTACGTGAAAGAAAAAAGTTTGGGAAGTGAGTACGTTTTAGCAGTTTTAAGGGATACTTTGAAAACGGAATGTGTTTGCAACGAAAACCTGCCTAAAATGGAAAAGTTCATAGTCCCGAAGAAAGACATGCCTTTGAATTATACCTTCTAAGACGAACACCTCTCTAAAGCGGAATTTCTTATAGATCATTTGTGACTCTGTCTTAGCTGTTTTTACTGTTGTATTTGTATCCATGATTCAATAAACCTGGTCTACTTTCGGGGGGTCCGGACCCCCTGGACCCCCCCCCCTTGGCTACGCCACTACCTCCTCTCACACCCCACCGGACCCCTCAGCTGTTTAGCTGTAAGATTACCACTATAAGCCAAAAAAATTTATAAATTATTACATTAAATAAAATAAAATTAAAGTAAAAAGTTTTATATATGTTTTATAGTATCAGATTTTCGCTATATTTTAACTTTGAAATTTACGATTTGCAAAAAATTTCTAACGTGATTGTTAAAAATGAAGGTCATTTTCGGATTCAGTGCTAAAAAGTGCGTAAAAAATCAATTATTAAAAGTAAAAAATTACAGTCACTCCTCTATTTTATAGTATCCGATTTTTGTTATTTTTCAACTTTGACAATTTGTGATTAGCGAAAAATCCTCACATGATGGTTTTAAATTCAGGTAATTTTCGGATTAAGTGCTAAAATATACATAAAAGTTAAAAAAAAAAAACACAAACATCGCAGTCTTGTGTTATCTAATCTAAAACTTCTTCTTAAACTTCTTGGCGGCAATCTATCCAAAAAATTTTGTGTTATCGTGTAAAATAAGTATAAATGGTAACCACAGAAAATCATAATATTGATTGTCATCGGATTTATTTCAGTATGTAAAATTTAATCTAGATCGGATATTTGAAAGTGAGTTAAAGTTCGAATACAAATTTTGAACTGGAAAAACATACATACGATCGATGAAGTTAAATAAAAACATTCAAAAATAACATAATTTGTGACAAAAGAAATCGTGAAAAGAAACAGTCTTATATCCTTACAAAATAAAACATACGTTAAAATATAATTATTTTAGTCTATCTGAAACATAATAAAATTTAACTCAATCGTAATGCTTGTGCCATATTTTTTAAAGCGCGGATACACGTGAAATAAGTTTTTGAATACTTTAACAACTTTGTATATGACCCCTCAAAACATGGCGGAACTCATCTGTGTTCAGGTGCAGAAAATTGGTATAAGTCATGCATTTTTAAAGTTTCATAACTCGGTTGATTTTAGGGTTATATGAACGGGGCTTTTTTTGTCTTACTTATCAGTGTAATAGGAAAATTTTACCAAATATAACTTATGGGGGGACCGTACAAAAATTTAAATTTCATATTTTTTTAAGAAATGTTTTTCTTGACCCAAATCATTTAAAAATAAAACTTTACCTTATTTAAACCATTTTTGTAATTCGAAGTGTGCATCTAGGACCAACGGTTGCGAAAATAAAGGTCGGTCAGGTTATGCGTAGACACACTGTATATATATAGCCTAATAAAACGAATTTATGCAACGAATTTATGAAACGGCTGGTGAAACGACATATTGTGTTACACAGTGAATTCTCTTAAAACAGGGAATGTAATGCAGTGAAATTAACACCAGACATCCGTATTGATCCGCAGATCTGAAAATTGTTATTAGAATTTTAAAATTTGAATTAGTTTCCATGATATCATTTTTTTTTCTAATTTGAATGAAATTTATCTGATGATGGCAACCAAATTGCTCAATTTTTGTGGGAAAATGGAGAAAACGGATAAGGATAGGGATTATTAGATTTCATTTTTTTCGCCATTTTTAAAATAAATTGAAATTATCTTTTATTTCAATCGGTAGTGAAAACAGTATTGAGATTAATTAATATTGTTTTCGAAAATTTGACAAAATAAAATCTTTTTTCACATTTCGATCTTCAAGAAATAGTTCATTTTTTTAAACAAACAAAAAAAAAAAAAAAAAAAATATTCTGTCATCTTTAACTTTGACATAAATTTCGCAGACTTAATAAAAAATCAATTTTTTCGGAAAAAAGTCAGAAAAGGGGAGAATGAAAGGGATTATTAGATTATTTTTGTCGCAATTTTCAAATTTAAAATAAAAAATGAAATTATAAAGAACTGAATGAAAATTTACTAATTAAATGATCAGGTGTTAAAAGCAGAAAATAGGGAAAATTACGTCAAAATATTTACACGTAAATATTTTTAAAAAATGTACGAAAACTTAAAAATATTAAAATTATTACACACGAAACGCAATTAAAGGTAGTAAATACGTCATATGTAAAATGCCCAAATATCAATATCATCATATTTAAACTACTTAAAATAATTAAATTATTATGCGTGAAAAACTTTTAATAGTTAATATTAGGTCACATTAAAAAAGCTCAAACAATAATATTCACAACCTCTATTAAATTAAATAATATACAACCCGACATCTTAAAATAAAAAATATATATATTACATGAGAAATGCATTTAATAGAGAAAATTACATTATAAATTAAAACAATTTAACATTTAAAACAATTTTCATTCTGGAGAATTTTATTGTGTACATGGTATAAAAGTAGTGCGGCTAGCAAAGTTTTTTATATGTTATATCGTAAAAAGTTCCATATCCTGTTCTGATATTCTTGGCGAGCTTTTTTGTCGATAAATATTTCGATATAGTCATTACTTGAATGACACTGGTGGGTAAGTACTAATTTTCCTTTCATATATTTTTACTTTGTTCAATCTTTAGAAGAAGAAAGTATTGGATTCATGAAAATTTTCGAATTCCGGTTTTCGACGAATTTACACGTTTTAGGGGTCAGAGATTCCAAAAAACAGGTTTTTACAAAATGTCTGTCCGTGAGTCTGTGAGTCTGTCTGTCTGTCCTTGTGTATGTGACGCAAATTTTGTGGGCGCTCTATCTCAAGAAATAATGCACGGAATTTAATAAAAAATTATATTCAGTTAGTCCCTAATACAGACTGATACTGGTTAGTTTTTGGTGTAAATCGCTCAACAGGTGGCTCTGCTATGCTGCATTTTTCGCGATTTTTGCAATAGCTCTATCTCAAGAACTAAAGCACAAATTTTGATCAAACTTCAAATTTAGTTAGTCCATGATATGAGTTGATGCTGATTACGTTTTTTTGTAAATCGCCCAACAGGTGGCGCTGTTCTGAAGAATTTTGCAGGATTTACACGATTTCTCGAATAGCTCTATCTTAAGAATTAACGCACGGATTTTCATCAAACTTCAGATTCAGTTAGTGCTTGATATGAATTGCTACGGATTATGTGTTGGTGTAAATCGCCCAACAGGTGGCGCTTCTGTGATGCCTTTTTCACGATTGCCTCAATAGCTCTATCTATAGAACTAATGGACGAATTTTCAACTAACTTCAGATTTAATTATATGTTGACACAAATGTTGTTAATTAGGTTTTGGTGTTAATCACCCAATAGGTGGCGCTGCTATGCAGGAATTTTCACGATTTTTGCAATAGCTCTATCTCAAAAACTAATCCACGCAATTTCTCCAAACTTCAGATTCAGTCAGACGTTGACATAAATTGTTGCTGATTAGGATTTGGTATAAATCACCCAATAGGTGTCGCTGCTAGGCAGCATTTTGCTGTATTTAGACTATTTCAACGATAGTCATATCTCAAGAACTAATGCACGGAATTTCATATCTTTAGAATCCTCATGAGATGCATAGATTGCTATTAAATTTTGGCAGTGTGATAGCGAATTTTGAAGTATTAACATGTATGAGATAGAAGAAGGTTTCAAAATTTGTACATCCGACTACTTATAATTAGCTTTTTATTTAATTTATAATATTTTTGTTTTTTATACGATAACTTTCTGTAGATGTAATATTAGGTAAATATTTTTTGGTGAGCATTTTCATATGTTTTAAGGTGTGCATAATGTCAATCTTTATAATATTATATTACGTTTTAAGTTAAAAAGTATAATAAGTATAGAAAATATGAAATCTGTATAAGTATGTAGTATTTTTTTACATGTGTATCTAATATGTATTTATATATCTACACAGCTGGCCATTAAAATTGCAACACCATGGAAGAAAGAAAATACAACAAAGATATTTATTGTACCTAAACAGCATGGCATGAAAACAAAATGATTAAATTTGTAAGATGTGTGGGGATATTCAAGGGTGCTAAATTAGTAGAAACAGCTGACGCCATGTCAGCTAAAACGGCCCTTGCCTGGATAGGGATGTTGTTGAATTGGGATTGGATGTCAGAAACGGACAACTCATTCCATTCTGCTTCAACTGCATGCCAAACTTCATCAAATGCATTAGCTGGAGAGGCGTGGCGGGCCGGTCTCTAAGCAATCCATGACCAGATGTTTTCGATGGGTGACACATCTGGAGACCGTGCACGCTAGGGCAGCAATCGATTACCCTGTGTATTGAAGACAGTCAGAAAACGACGTGCAATATATGGTTTTGTATTATCTTGATGGAAGATTGCATTTAGCAGGCTTCAAAGACAGGGCACAACCAGTGGACGTAAGGTGTCAGAAATGTACCGATCAGCGTTCGAATTACCGTCGATCCAAACTAGAGATGTGTGTGTCGTGTACCAAGTGGCTGCTCAAACTATCATAATAGGTGTAGGGCACAATGTTGATATCGAATGCAAGCAGGCGACGAGCGTTCTCCTCGGACCCTACAGACACGTATACGGTCATTCGAATACCACGTAGAACCGAGACTCGTCTGAAAAGACGGCATTGTGCCACACCTTCACCCAGCTTTGTCGTTCGGCGCACCAAAGTCGTTGTCTCTCTCTATGCTGCATTGTCAATGGAAGACGCAGTAATGGTCGCCGTGCTATCAATCCACATTGCTGCAAACGTCATCGCACCGTAAGAGCGTATTCTGGGCGCGCTGAAACATGCGCATTTCCTGACTCATGGTTGATGATGTGTTTGTACGCTTTTGCTGGCCCGACCTCACAATCTGTCTGTCGATCAATGTCTGTCCTCTCGAGCGTTAGACATGAGAGGGCGTTGATATCCTGCATGCCGTTCAGTATTTCGCTCAGCAAACCCATTGATTTGATATTCGCATGTCATTGGTTGAATTTCAGCCAGTGCGGCGGGTGATATCACGGAGCGATGATCCATACTCTGGATAGGCAACGATCCTGCCTCTATCGAATTCCGACACTTGCTGGTAAGCATTTAGTCTTATTATTCGAGGCATAAGACGATATTTTGTGCAAACACCGACCTTACAAAGCGCTTTCCGAATGAGAAATCCACTACGCAACTTTTCTTTTATGCGATGCTTTAGATTTTGATTCTCCTGCCTGCGTCGTCTAAATGATCTGAAGTACAAATCATTTTCATATTCCAAACTATTCTTCCTTTCATGAGTTCTTGACGTTTGCCAGATCATTCCTTCCTAATGTTGCAATTTTAATGGCCAGCATATAATTACATACATTATATATATATATATATACACACACATATATATATATATATATATATGTGTGTGTGTGTGTGTATATATATATATATGTTACGAAACAATTTAATGGGTGTAGTTGAAATCGTGCTTATTACGTATTACTTGAGTCATACCACATTTTAATCAGCCGTTGGTGATGTAAGCAATCCTACCACTTAGCACAAGCATTGCTAGCGGAGGTATCAACTCTGAAAATATAGCAGCTGTAGAGCGATGATAATATTGGTATAGTCCAATCAAACACTTATTATTTCATTATGAAAACAAGGCAGCTTGAGTGGCGAAAAAAGGCGTATGAAGAAATATGGGGTTTTTCCAATTAAACACATGGAAACGTAGTCATAGAAGAACTGTTTATTCCATCAGAACATACCAACACTGAACAATTCCCGCAGATGAGAAATCAGAGCATTTCACTCGAGCATAAACTAATTACTCATGCTAAATAGATGTTAATTTACAAAATGAATATTCCACATGGCTAAGGACACCGGGTAACAGGTTTTGTAAACAATCACAGCACAAAAATCTCTCGTTCTGAGCTCATGCTCTCGCTATTTATGAGAATGCGCGGAGGAATTCCGATTGAAACGACAACTTCAAGCTAAACCAACGAAAATCACGAACGAGCCTCGAAGTGAAACTGGGATCCGACACTCAGCCAATGGAGAACGATCAAGAAACGTCACAGGAAAGAATCCCAGCGCCACTAATGGAATGATTTCGATGTGAAAAGGCTGGTGCCTCGCGAGCGGGAAAATGAGATGAAATAGAATAAAAAAGTAAAAATGGCTTTGATAAATATTCGAAAAATAAGTAACTGCGTTCAGAAGTTTACAGTTTGGTAGACGATAAAAATTAATGAAGGGATTAAAAGTTTAGATTACGTTTTGGAATAAATCTATTATTAAGATACGCGTTTTAAAAATAGAGGAATTTAGCTAGAAATAAATAATAGAGCGTATTAAAAAAAAGGAAATAATGAATAGGTCGGCAATTTAGAATAATTTAAATGAATAGAAAAAGGTAAAATTTTTATATAACATATATACATATATATATATAATATACAAATATAATGTTTATAATATAAAAAAAAATTTTCATAGAAATATAAAAACCACATTTTTCCCCCCATCTAGCCTTTTGGCGAAATTTTGGATTACTTCACCAAACGTGCCAACTAGAACAGGATACGGATCTCTTTCCATTTTATCACTTGGTGCAGCATAAATACAGGTAAATGTATGCGCAAAACACATTCGATTTATTTTGAACGAATTACTATTCAATAAATATATATTAGAAATTTCGGATATACTTATTAATTCATATATACAATATTCATAATAAAATCAATATGAAAATATGCATGATGGAATATTAAAATAGAGAAAAGTATTCATGATTAAGTTATATCTATACCTGAATATATCTAAAACTCAATCAAAACATAAAATATAACCGTAAAATTTTAGATCGCAATGCTTTTCAATATACCGTAATTATGAAACATAAGCAGACGGAGTTTTTAATCTTTAACCTAAAGGAGGAATATTGTTCATAGGGTCGTTATAAATGTCAGACAGATAGCGACGCTTTTAACTTAACCATTTTATACAAGCTTATTTGCAAATGTGTCACTATCAATCACGAAAGCAGCCGTCAGTTGTTACGACAGTAATGGATGAGATCAGGATAACGAAAAATTGCCCCATTCGAATGGAAAAACATGGCAACGAATTACAGAATAGTCGCAGTTATAGTGATAACATCATTCTATCTTCAGCAACCTGGTAACATTTTTTTAAACAGGGCATATTGCATAGCTGCCAACCTTCCACTAATCTTCCGTAATATCTGGATTAATTTAAACCAGGTTAACCACTTTCGAACCAGAAAATTTATTTTATGATTCTTTATTTATTTAATTCAATGTTTCTACGTGTAACATATTTAATTCCATTTCTTAAAGAAATTTCTGGTTCAAAACGTATTACACCAGGGTCAAATTGACGCACGTATTACGGAAGATTAGTTATGGTTGGCACCTATGATATTGCTATGTTTTTAGAGCTTGGAAGCCTGAACGGGGGTTGGCGGGCGTAGATCGCAGGGGGCTGAGTCCCCTAGTCTATATATATATATATATATATATATATATATATATATATATATATATATATATATATATATATATATATTATATATATATATATATATATATATTTATATATATATATATATATATATATATATTACCTTAAATATGTGGTAATGACCGAGATTCTAAGACGATTTCTTTGGTAAAACCAAGTTCCATATTAAACTTATTACGGATTAATACATGCCAAGGTATTTTTCTCGCTGCAACACATGAAACTTTCGCAAATATTTAAAATATTAAAAATATATATACCAGAATTTATACCAGTATTTCAAAGAAATGTTTCATAATCCTAAGTTAATATAGTCTTGATTATTGGAAACAATTATACAAAACTGAAAATTAACATTTTTCAGAAGCCATTCATTAATTTAACAAAAGCCATTCATGACATCATTTTCTATTGTAAAAGTGATACATTAATCATGAATTCCTTTTAAGTATGACGTCATACTCACCTGCTTTCTGTGCGTACTTATAATGATTTTCCTTGTATTTTTTACAAATATTTTAAAATGTATTTTATTTTTCCAAACATGTCGCTCTATTTATCGGTCTTATGTACTTACTCATATTCAAATTTCTTTTATCATTGTCAAATGTTCGAAAAGGTAAATTATATTTCCTGATTGAGGTCATAATAATTTTCTCTTTAATTCTTGCTTTGACATCATATTCATCCACTTTCTGTACTTACTTCATACTTCTTTGATTATTGTCAAATATTTTAAAATCTTCATTATATTTCCAACATGGCGTCATATTTAGATTATTTTTTATTCTTCTGATGACGGCATATTCACCTCCTTTCTTTAATTGCTCATATTCATGTACCTTGTATGATTGTCACATTTCTGAAGTCCGTTATGTTTCCACTATGAAGTAATATTAATATTCTTTTTATTTATTTTAATGGCCTCTTCTTCATCTTCTTTTTATGTATTTTAAATGTCGTCATGTTCATTTACCAGTTTTCTGTACTTAATGATACTCATACGTCTTGCATTATTATCAAATGTTTGTAAATGCACTTTATACTTTCAATATTACATCATATTAATCTTTTTTTTTAATTTATCTAAACTTCTTGTTTTATTCATTTTTCCCGTGTAAATATTTCAATAGTAAATTAATTGCCGTGGAAAGAAACTTTTTTTCGAACTCAGTCAATATCAAATAGTTGTTAGAGGAAAATATCTTTATCCTCAAGCGACTTTTCGGCAGTAACCGACATTCTACATTTTATATTACTGATAAATTTTTGAATTTTCACAATATTCAATCTTCGTTTTTCATTTATGTTGCACTGCATAGTCAGCTATAAAATTTTGCAGAAGAAAATAATTTAAATTTAAGAAAGATAAATTTTAAGAATTTACAAAAGAATCAAATTTACAGAAGAATCCAAATATGATATCAAAAGTATATGTTAGTAATGATACATTTCAAGTTTGTTAAATTTCTGAAAAATTATGTGTAACATTTATACATATTTCGATATATTTTCTCTATACAGTTTTTAAACATATTTTAGGGTTTGTCCTCTGTTGTTAATAAATCATTACTATATTATAATCATTTGACGTTTATACTTTAAAAAGTATCGCTTGCAATTCGATTAAATATGAATTTGCATAGATTTTATAAAATCAGATAATATTGATGTAATATTCAAATTGTAAAACGTATCCTAAATATATTCTTAACTCTTTATCACGTTTAATTTAATTTTTTCCCTTTTAAAGTATTATAGTTGAATAAAAAATGTGTATTATACGAATTTTTTTAAAATCGTCTTAGTTGGACACCAAGTTTTGGAAATGGGGATTTGATATCCTTTATTATTTTAAATAAACAACCTAGTAATATTGCACTGTTAGTCGACTGGATTCGAACACAATTATATATATATATATATATATATATATATATAACTTAAAATAAATATTTGACACTGCGCACCACAAACTACTAAAGTATACAATAGCCAAAATTTATAAATTGCCATGTAAAGTTTTCGATACTAAAAATATTTTTTAACTGAACTATCTTAAACGGCTGTTAAAATTATTCTGCGATTACAAAATACTACATTATAGCCTTTTTATTTTATTACACAACTTACTTCCTATAACTACCTGTTCACAAGTTTTTTTTCATGGAAAACATTGATTTCTGAATAAACTCTTTCATTGAAAAGCAAACAATGTAATTGATATTTATTTACTAAAGAAGCAAACTAAATTATTTCGAATTTGAAAATATAATATTTCATGAATCTTTTTCCGACGTATTCAAAGTAACTTTAAGGTGTCCGAACACGTTTAAAACATAATTTTCGATCAAAATATCAATTTTTCATTTTTGCAACAATATTAAAATTGAATCTTTTATCTATTGAAATCAGCTTAAATTTTGTCTGTATCTAAAATAGAACCCCAGTTACAGACGTTTAAAGTTACAGATATTACAGCTTTTGAATTATGTTTCAAAGTTATTTATAGCTTTTTCTCAAAATGAAGTTTTTCAGATTTTTACTATACGCAAAACATCCTAAAACAAAAAAATATACATGAAATGCCACGAAATTTTCTGTACTTCTTTTACAAATGTCTTTTGAGGCAACAGACTACACTCATGAAAATATATTAGTTTTATATTTAAACTGGTATAAAAGACAAACTTGAGACAAATTTTACGATTTTTTCATTACATAAGTACTTTAACTGCCATATCATCTGAGATAGAGATGCGATTATAATGTGTGCAGTCTAAGTCCAAGAGAAAGTTATTCTGTTTATTATGTAATTTACAAAATGTCAATACATTGTTTCACTTTTGAGTTATCATGGTTTGCGGAAATGTAAATTTTTGACTACTTTTCTCTTTCAAAAAATTATTTCTGGGTAATTGCTAAATTTTTTATTATTTTTTCAAAGTTTCAAACTAAAAGTCATTTTAAACAAGTAAGAAAAATCATGCGTAAAATATAGATTATTGAACAATTTCCAACACTCCCTGAAATCTTTAACGAAACTTCGTTACTTATAAGGTAAATAAGATAACTAAGTAATCATATAAAAATCTGATTTAAGTAGTTACCGCCCATAGCCAAATATGTATTCCAATTCTTTTGAACAGACCTGTATTCGATCTGTATGTTGAGATATATACTATATAATGGGAAAATTTAGTTTAGCAAGAAAATTCATAACTGGTTGAAATTCATATTTCAGCAATTTATACTAATAGATGGAAACATTCTTGAATACTTTTGTACAGCCCTGTAGTTTAAATAGTACCTTTAATACATGCCACTATTTAGCTAAAATTTAATTCAAAATAAAACACGCTTAAAACTACTGAAATTACATTTCCAGAAATTATCCCCCATAGAGGGCCATGTATCCATGTATCCTCTTTGCGTGGCCCTGTATATCATTTTATCTAGATTCTACAAATATTTCTTAGTACACTAAATTCAGTTCAGCGTAAAAATGCATAACTCTTTTAAAACCCACCTTTAAGCAATTTATGCTCATACTCAGTAACGTTTACGAATTCATTTCTGTAGCTCTGTCTATGAACTATAGCATTTATACGCACTTTATAGTACGCATAAATGTAGTGAACAAGTAGGTAAGTGTGATCACAGATCGCACAGAAGGTTTCATTTAATATTCCTTTCAAAACACTTTATCCTTTTGAAAAATCTATTAGTTCCACATTTTGCAACCAGGGGCACACTTTATTCTAAACAAACCTCTATCCGAACTAAACTACGTTTTATATGCTATCCGTAGATATATTAGTTGAGGAGATTGGGCCGATACCACCCGAGATAAGTAGGCGCCCCTGGCGGTAAAAAGTGGAACTAAAACATGTAAGGCTGGTGCATAATATGAAAGAATGGTTAAAGGAATGTCGATAAAAGTTGGAAAAGTGCTCCCCGGGTGAAAAGAGCGGAGGTTAGAAAAATCGCTTAAAATACACAAGTTAGAGCCCGGAGGAGTAAGTAATATAAGACTTTTTCAAGATTTTATGATTTGTCGCCTAGCCTCAGGTGTTATGCTATAAGTATGCAAAATTTCAAATCTCCAATTTAATAAGGGGTTCAGTTAGAAAGAATTGCTTAAAATACGCATGTGGTAGCCCAAAGGGTTAAATGTACGATTTTTCCAAAATTTTATGATTTGTAGTATGATATGTGGTTTTCAGTTATAAGTATGCAAAATTTCACTTCTCCTAAAGTAAAGAGGGGTTCACTTAGAAAGAGCCCAAAGGGTTAAATGTACGAATTTTTCAAAATTTTATGATTTTTCGTTTGATGTGAGGTGTTCAGCTATAAGTATGCCAAATTTCACGCCTCTAACCTAATTAGGGCTCACTTAGAAAGAATTGTTTAAAATACACATGTGGGAGCCCAAAGAGTTAAATGTACGACTTTTTCAAACTTTTATTATTTGTCGTTTGATGTGAGGTGTTCAGCTATAAGTATGCAAAATTTCACGCCTCCAACCTAAATAGGGGCTCACTTAGAAAGAATTGTTTAGAATACACATGTGGGAGCCAAAAGGGTTAAATGTACGACTTTTTCAAAATTTTATGATTTGCCGTTTGATGTGAGGTAATCAGCTGTAAGTGTGCCAAATTTCACGCCTTCAACCTAATTAGGGACTCACTTTCAAAGAATTGTTTAAAATACACATGTGTGGGCCCAAAGAGTTAAATGTACGACTTTTTCAAACTTTTTTGGCTTGTCATTTGATGTGAGGTGTTCAGCTATAAGTATGCAAAATTTCAAGTCTCCAACATGTATAGTTTCTGAGGACGGGCTCTGTGACAGACGGACAGACGGACAGACAGAGGAGCGAGACGAATAGCGTTTCGTCAGATGAACGAAATCCTAAACAAGTTGGAAATTGCTCGTCAAACGTGGCAAATGAGGTGCGTTCGTACTATAACTAGTTTTAAAATTATTTTTTGCACCCCATATTGTACTGAATGTATAATTTTTTGCACTTCATAAAGTGCATAGTCTGATACATCATTAAAATGCACTTCCAATAATTTTTTCGGAACACTTTTGATTGTCCCTGTAATTAAACTATACATCCGATTTTCCTAAAATTTGAAATAGCTCAACAAAATTTTGCAACAATTATATCTTTAAAATTTCAGACCATTCGGAAGGCTGTAATATCATTAAAATGCTCTTGCAATAATTTTTCCCATTGGCCGTAATGTAAAGAAAAACTTTTGACTGTCCCTGTAATTAAACTATACATCCGATTTTCCTAAAATTTGAAAGGGCTCGACAAAATTTTGCAACAATTATATCTTTAAAATTTCAGATCATTCGGAAGGCTCTAATATCATTAAAATCCACTTGCAATAATTTTTCCCATTGGCCGTAATGTAAAGAAAAACTTTTGACTGTCCCTGTAATTAAACTATACATCCGATTTTCCTAAAATTTGAAAGGGCTCGACAAAATTTTGCAACAATTATATCTTTAAAATTTCAGATCATTCGGAAGGCTCTAATATCATTAAAATCCACTTGCAATAATTTTTCCCATTGGCCGTAATGTAAAGAAAAACTTTTGACTGTCCCTGTAATTAAACTATACATCCGATTTTCATAAAATTTGAAATGGCTCGACAAAATTTTGCAACAATCATATATTTGAAATTTCAGACTATTCGGTTGGGTGGTTTTTGCTCTGTTACATGCGGACAGACGGACGGACGGACTGAACGACGACTATAGGTGCTACGTATTTATATAATTACGAACGCACCTAAAAAGGGCATATCATAATTAAAAATGCATTTCGAGCAATCATTACTAATATACAGTAATTCCGATACAATATAGTATATGAAATCTTTTCAAGTACACTCGCAAGCAATTTCCCCTATACCATTATGAACGGAATTCTTTTGTGTGGCCCTGTAAATGAACAATATCCATTCTTTGCACCGCATTTTCAACGGAATGCATATTTTAGTGGACTTCATAAATGAATATCAATTTTACTATGTTTGAAAGAGTAGAACACCATTAAAAATCGTTTGAAACGATTTTTTCCCATTGGCCGTAATGTAACGGAAAACTTTTGACTGTCCCTGTAAATGAACTAAACATGCTACAAACTTCATTTGAAATAGGGAACGTCCTATGGTAGATGTCACTAACATCCAAAAATTTCAGAACTATCCGAGCATATTTACGAGAGTTAGAGCGTGGACAGACGGACAGACAAACCGAAGTCATAAACACTTTTCAACTTTGTTGGAAAGTGTTAAAAATGGATAACAAGAGAAAATTTCAAAAATTTCAAAAAATCACTTCCTAAGGTCTGCGGATACCTTAAGGGGACACAGATCCTTTAAAATCTTCAAAAACTCTTTTTACTTTCTTCTATCTTTACAAGAAAAAAGTATTGGATTCGTGACAAATTTTGACTTCCGGTTTTCGACGGATTTATACGTTTTAGAATGCCCAGAACACGATTTGATGGTTTTTAGAAAATGTCTGTCTGTCACTCTGTCACTCTGTATGTGACAAAAATTTTGTGGGCGTTCTATCTCAAGAACTAATGCACGGAATTTCACAAAACTTTATATTTAGTTAGACCTTGATATAATCTGGACCTGATTTGTTTTTGGTGAAAATCGCCCAACATGTGGCGCTGCTATGCGGCATTTTTCACGATTTCTGCAATAGCTGTATCTCAAGAACTACTGCACAGATTTTCCTCAAACTTCAGGTTTAGTTAGTCCTTGACATGTATTGACGTATAGATTAGTGCTGTTTAATTCTTGGTGTAAATCGCTCAACAGGTAGCTCTGCTATGTTGTATTTTTTGCGATTTCAGCAATAGCTTTATCTCAAGAACTAATGCTTGGATTTTCAACAAACTTCAGATTCAGGTATATCTTGATATCATTTAGTGCTGTTTGTTTTTGGTATAAATCGCTCAACAGGTGGCGCTGCTGTGCTACATTTTTCAGAATTTCCGCTATAGCTCTATCTCAAGAACTAATGCACAAATTTTCATCCAACTTCAAATTCAGATATACTTTGATATGAAATGGTGCTAAATCGTTGTTATTTCTTGTACTATTTAAATGATTTAATTGACGTGATTTATATAGAAGAAAGTTTTGTGATAGCCACAACATACTGGTTTGTTTTTTAATTCATTTGATAGCTAATGTTTTTCTGAACATTTTGCCACAAACCGCATCAAAATAATTGAAAAATTGCGCTCGTTATAGTAAAAATGTTAATTAGATTTGGTCTGTTGCAAGCGAAACAATCATCTTTAAATTGATTTTTCTCAAAATCGATATTTCTTTTCTTGCACGAATGATAACTCCAAATACAACAAAAGTAATGATTGATTCGAAACTTTATATTTACCATATCATTTTCATTAAATTGAACAAAAATCTAAGAAATTTAACAAAAAAACAATGAATGTGTGGGTATTTGAATGACAAAAATTATCAAAATTTTCATATTCTATTTTGAAAAAAAAAAAAAAAAAAAAAAAAAAAACTTTAGAATTTTTTTTCTTATTCATTAGATTTTTCTTCATTTTATTTTTCTAATAGTCTTATACTTATATAAAAAATTTCACATTTCTAGAGGGTACAGATGTTTTTAAATCATTCGCGCTGCTGTATACATTTATCATTAAATCTTAAAAAGCTTACATTAGGGAATAATTATTATTAATTCATTTTATAGTGTTTAATGCAAATCATATCTTATATTGCATGGATAAAATATCGCAGTATTAACCAAAAAAAAAAAAAAAAAAAAAAACTGAGGTGGTAAGAGCAAAAATGAGTGCATGTGTCACTTTAAATTTTTGCCTTCGAAATAAAATTTTTCATATGTTTAAAGGGTATGTGCACAATTCAGATTATGGAATATGTTTAAAATTTTCAATCAGTTGAAAAAATAATCACAGTTGATATCATTTATGACAGAAATGTATGCTTATTATTATAAATTCAACATTTAAAAGTAAACATACTTTTAGAATTACAAATCTTAATCTAAAAACTTTTCAAAAGCACGTTCCTTCTTGTTATGATATTTGAAAATGCAATAGTAAGAAATTCGGTAGAATGCCACATTTAGTCTTTTTTCGTATAATGTTCAGCCTTCTATGCAATCGTTCAGTTTATTATAACTTATTCTTTCTGTATAAAATCGATTTTCTTCCCAGCAGTGATTTTCCCACATGTTTCAGAGGGAAACTTTGGAAAATATATGAAAACTTTTGAAAGATGAACAAGGAGTTGGCTGTCGAAATCAATTATGAGAAAAACGAAATATAACCTTGTTCGACAAAACCAGAAAGTTTTAAGAATACTTTAAGAGAAGGACATTTATAATAGACGCAACATATATAATTCATTTAAGTGAAAATGAGTTGTTTACACAGGGCTCTTAAAAAAAAGGATAGAACAAATTGTAAGAAGTGCATTATTTAAAATGTAATCTGCTTCTTATACAAATAAAATATTGTATAACCACAAACTAAACTATAATATAACATTTTCCGAGTTACACACGATTCTAAAAAACCTTCTTTTATCTATAGAAACTTTATAAATTAATATATTTTTCAAGATTTAATGGGGAATTAGTTTTGATTTTTGTACAAAATTTATTTTGATGAACACATTTTTCGGAAACAATTCCTAGCAGCTCTTAATATATAATTTTAACTTTTCTAAAGCGGGATATCATTTTTTCGGATGGCATCAATTTTTAGGTGCGTTCGTAATTATATAAATACGTAGCACCTATAGTCGTCGTTCAGTCCGTCCGTCTGTCCGTCCGTCTGTCCGTCCGTCTGTCCGCATGTAACAGAGCAAAAACTACCCAACCGAATAGTCTGAAATTTCAAATATATGATTGTTGCAAATTTTTGTCGAGCCATTTCAAATTTTATGAAAATCGGATGTATAGTTTAATTACAGGGACAGTCAAAAGTTTTCTTTACATTACAGCCAATGGGAAAAATTATTGCAAGTGCATTTTAATGATATTACAGCCTTCCGAATGATCTGAAATTTTAAAGATATAACTGTTGCAAAATTTTGTCGAGCCATTTCAAATTTTAGGAAAATCGGATGTATAGTTTAATTACAGGGAGAGTCAAAAGTTTTTCTTTACATTACGGCCAATGCGAAAAATTATTGCAAGTGCATTTTAATGATATTACAGCCTTCCGAATGGTCTGAAATATTAAATATATAATTGTTGCAAAATTTTGTTGAGCTATTTCAAATTTTAGGAAAATCGGATGTATAGTTTAATTACAGGGACAGTCAAAAGTGTTCCGTTACATTACGGGGAATGGGAAAAAATTATTGGAAGTGCATTTTAATGATGTATCAGACTATGCGCTTTATGAAGTGCAAAAAATTATACATTCAGTACAATATGGAGTGCAAAAAATAATTATAAAACTAGTTATAGTACGAGCGCACCTCATTTGCCACGTTTGACGAGCAATTTCCAACTTGTTAAGAAAATATTTTCAGCTTTTCAATAAATTTATTCATGCAGAAAATTTTAAATTTATATCAATTTGAACATTTGTGTTAATAATGATGTTTTAGAATTTATTTTCAACTGGATATATTTATTGAATATGAAAATATTTACTTGAGTATAGAAAATATCCTATACATCTGTATTCCGGGATACGATTAAATAATACCGTAGGACCCGATAATCCAAAATTTCCGTTTAATCTAAACCGATTTTATTTTCGAAAATTTTACTTTTGATTTTATTTTTGAAAGTTACTGGTCTTGAAGCATGCCGGATTACGAAATTTTTCGGATTACAGGAGGGATGTCGGGAAAAACGTCTAGAAGTTAGATTTAAACATAAAAAGGCAGTAAAGCATGTTTTCTATTCTTGAATATTAAACAGCTTGAATAGAACAAAAAAAAACACTCAAAAAATAATGTAAAAGTATAACACATGTATGCGAATATAAAATGAAAACTTGTACCGTAGGTGTGATAATTTTACCACATTTCATTTTTTTTTATATCCTTCTTTTCGTCGCTTAAGCCATTTTAATTCATTTACTTTTTCCCCCCTTCCTTCTTCTGAACCCCTTGTTACTTTGCTTTCCTTCTAGCACAGTCATCGTTATTTGTTATCATTTACATGGACAGTCAAAAGTATTCCGTTACATTACTGCCAATAGAAATAAATCGTTTCAAATGATTTTTAATGATCTTACACTCTTCCAAACATAATATGATTGATATGCATTTATGAATCGCACTAAAATATGCATTTTGTAGAATATAAGGTGCAAAGACTAGTTATTAGTCCTTTACAGGGGCACACGAAAGAATTCCGTTACATAATGATATAGGGGTGGAGAGAATTGTTTTTGGCGTTGTTTAATTATGTTAAACAATTTCATATATAATGGAGTTGATATGCATCGCTGAGGTTTACTATAACTTATTTCATGTATAACACGAAGTGCATAATATTTACAGGAACACACAAAAGTTTTCAGATAGTATATTGCATCCGACGTTCTGTAAATTAACGACGATATGTGGAAATGAATGCTCTTGATATATGATCTTGATAATATGCTCTTTTATGTTTTACTATATTTATGAATACTATATGGTGTATGTAAATTCATATACAGGGTTACACAAAAGAATTCGTAAGGGTAACTGGTATGAGCACAGATTGCTTCAAGGTGGTTTTTAAATGAGTTACGCATTTTTACGCTGAGCTACATTTGATTTCGGCTACAAATGAGAATTTCTGGAAATGTGATTTCAGTAGTTTTAAGGGTGTGTTTTAGTTTGAATTAATCTTTAGATAAATAGTTACGTGTAATAAAGATTCTAAGTAATCTACAGGGTTGTACAAAAGTATTCATGTATGTTTCCATGTATTTATATAAATTGCTGAAAGAGAAATTTCAACTTTTTATGCGTTTTCTTGCTAAATTAAATTTTCCTATTATATGGTATATATATTAACCTACAGATGAAATTCGGGACTGTTCAAATGAATTGGACTACATGCTTGGCTATGGAAGGTAAAAACTGCTGAAATCAGTTTTTCAGATGTTTTACGAATTTTCTGAAATGTTTACTTAGTTATTTTATTCCCCTTATTTCCCTAAATAACGAAGTTTTGTTAAAACATTCAGGAAGTGTTGGAAAGTGTTTCATAATCTATGCTTAACGCATGATTTATCTTGTTTTAATTTTAAAGCTGGTGGAAACCCAAAAAGTCTTTAGAAAACCTTAAAAATATATTTTGCATTTATGACTTAAAATCAATTTTTAAAAATGTAATTTTTCTCTCTAAACTACTCTATTTTCAGTACATTTTGGAACGTTTAAACAGCCATCTTTGATGAATAATTAGTTGAATACATTCAATCAAGCATTAAATCCATCTCTTGTGAATAGGAGACAGTAATTGTCTAGTTAAATGCAATTAGCTATAATTCCTTTTTATTTAATCTCCTTCGTTAATTGAAAGAAAAATATATGCTGGAAGTATATCTTGATGTTAATATAATCCTTGAAGCATTAAAAATATGTTTTTAACTCTTCCAATGATAATTCAAATTGTAGTTTATTTATCGACTATTTTCATCATCTATTCAAAAACAATATACATACATATGTATTTATAATGAGTAAAATACGTCTATATATTTACATTATTATATACTAATCTGTAATATTTTTCGTTCTCCATATTTGATTCGAAAATATTGAGTAATTTACTAGTTATCACTATTAAACAAATGGCACTCAAAAGACAAAAATAAATTTATATCTCGAAAACTAACTTAAATCTAAAATATAATCTGATGTAAATTGCAAACTGTTTTATTTTTTAACAAATTTAGTGGACTTAAAATGAGATTTTAGAGTTTCAATACATAAATTAAATATATCCAGATAAAATTAGGAAATTTTAAAATTGGATATAATATAAGAGAAGTTAATTTCCTTTCAGCTGTAAATTGTAATTGTTCTTTAAATGGGTTAGTTCTATGTCTGATGTGTTTCACATAGTAATCTGAAATTAAATATTTCATGGAAGCGCACATTTTATCTCAAAATTGTCATTTGAATATCGGAGTACAATTAACTATTATTGTGCATGTGCTAAAAAATAATAATGGCGGGCGAGTATATTTCAGATATAAAAAACGTAATATTTGCCATCCACGATATCGTGATTTCTGTTATTGTTATACAATTTTCAAGATGAATATAATTTTCCCTTCAACTGCTGAGTCGTTCATGAAAAGGGACATTTTATATTTTATTGAAAAACATATTACAAAATATCCTAATTTGAGAAAAATATCTTAATTAATCTTCTTAATTTACGTTTTACCTCTAAATTATTTACATTTACCTAAAAATTATTCCGGAAGATTTAAGCTTATGCAATTAATTAGTAACTGCAGATTGATCTGGACATTATTCTATTTTATAATATTTTGAACGTAGAAAATAAAATAACTAATTATTAGAATATCAAAATTTTATATGTACTATATAAAAATGCAGCTGAAACATGTAAGAACATTGTACACTTCTTGATATTTGATTAGGTAAAGATGAATGTACGTCACAGCTAATGACTAAACATTGGTTAAAAAAATTACAATTCTACGCAAATAATAGAGATATGAGAAATCTTTATTATTGGAAACGATGCAGATGTTTGAACTTGACAAAGCAAAATGCGCAAAAGAAAAAAAAAAAAACATGCTCATTACAAAAAAATTCAGCAATTCGAAATAAGCTCGTTTTATTCAAAATGAGAATATATATTTTTCCGACAGTATGTAACTTTGACTTATTCGTGTAGTCTTTGATACTTACAATTGTTTTTTATGCTGTCGCCTAAATACACGAGAAGAGCTTGGGTAATTCCGATTCATTTATCATCCAAGACTGCTTGGGTTTCCTGGAGGGTGCAAGGAAAGTGCGATTTTTTAGCTGTACATTTTCCGAAAAAATCCTACTCGTGTTCATTGAGTTTAATTTCCAAAGAGCTGTGAATAATATAACCATTGCTAGTATGGATAACACTTTGACTGTCATTTGTGGAATGGCATTCCTATCTATGAACAGAAAATCTGGATTAACGGACATGACACTGGTAAATTCTCCTTCGATGTCACTGTACATCCTTCTAATACTTAAAATATAAATATGCACTTGATACTTATCCACACAAACAACTTCTGATCTGAGCTATTAAGTTCCTGGTCATCTGGATTATGGGAATGAGTTCACCCGCACTACGTTCATGCCAGCCGGTGTTCAGAAACACAAATTATTTTCAAGCAATATTGAGTACAGAAAATGACGCTAAATCAAGTTGCCAATGGGTCTGTTTTTTCAACACCACTTTTATTTAAAGAAAAATATCCTTTATAAATTTGCTATAAACATACCAGGAGCCACGTTTTTCTTGAAATTGTTGCAAAAACATACCATGAATTTATTGCTAAAAAATTACTGGTTTTCAAAAAACGGAGCAATAATAGCCCTGCTATTCATCCATGGCATATGCTCCAATCAACAAAATATTCTTTCTCTATGATGGTGTATTAGTTGTAAACTGCATTGTTAACTAGAGTCCGTGCATCTAAGCAAAAACTATTCTAGATCGAGTTAGGATTCTCGCAAATTCACCAGGAAATATATCGTACTATTGAGATATGACAATCTTTCATCATGTTTCTGAATGCATTCCCACAGATCTGACACCTTAAAAAATCCTTTTAAACTGCGATATAGCATTTTTTGACTAAACATTTTTTTTTTTTTTTTTTTTTTTTTTTTTTTTTTTTTTGTAATTTGAGTGCCACTTGGTCCCAAGGACATCCAACATTTAACCCTTAATTTTTTTTATAAAAAATGAAAATTTACAGTCTTCCGCAGTGTAATTTTTATCTCAGATTTTATTGATTGCCTTTACGAACATGAAAAAAAATCGCGGGCACACTATCTCAATTTCTGATAAGAGATTTTCGCCTCTAGCAAACTTTACAGTTGCTCTCTATGAGACTGCGTGGTTTCAACTCTGAATACTGTTATTCATTTGCATTCCTAAAATAATAGTTGAATGTAGATGTTTTCATCTACATAGTTTATTAACAATTATTAATGTGCCTGTAGAGTTACTTTTTCAATTTGTTTGTTTCTAAAAATCTTCAAATTATTTAGTGTATAACTATGGGTTCGTCTTTATTTGAGTAATAGGTACATTTATTTTCACTTCAAACGAGAAAAAGAAATATTCCAGAGATTTCCCATCAAAACCATCAACTTTTCCCTATCATCTTGCCAAAACGCGAACACTGGTAATGTATGAAGCATTCATGTATATATGGAACATGGTTATCGAATCAATGTTTTGTTTCTGCATAATAACTAGAGCGGAATTTGAAATGACACTCCACATGGAGCGAAAAGAATAAAGCCATGATGCACTGAATATTACATACACTGCGCTGAGGGAAACGATTTTCCACGAATGTTTATAGAAATTAATTAACTGGCATTTCTACTTGTAAGCGATCATTCATACGTTGGAAAACAAACTTTTCCGAACGCATGGCACATTTCCTAACAGTTTTACATATTTACATTCCTCTTCAAAAATACTTACAGTTTTCTATTATCTTTAAGAATACTGAAGTTCATGGCAGGATAAAAAACAATCATTTTGAAACATCTTCAACGCAGCAGAAAATTAATATTGTTTTTGGCGTAATCTTCTTATTGGAAGGAGTCATATATTTACACATAATACATTTCATTTAAAAGAGAAGATTTAAAAATACAGTGCACTGGAATAACGCATACCTATATTTAAAATATAATAAATCATTCACTATAGTATATATAATTAGTAAAATGGTTGTTTTTATTTAAGGGAAGCTAAACGTATTATGTAACGTTAATGTACACTAAATTAAAATATTTATAGTCACAAGATTGTTCTGCATTTTGTCAAACTTACTTTTTAATTTGATATCTAATTTGTTTTTCTAGTTTGAACAGCTAAATATAAATTAAAATGAAAAGTACTTCACATTTCATTCAGCTATACAGGTTTCATTGAGAAAACGTACAGACAATACACCCTCCACCCTGCGAACATAGGAAATTTTTTTAATTTGTGCATACAAAAATAACGAGTTTCCTTATAACTATGCCACTTAATTTATTTTACAATTACTATATTGTGTTATCCGGAAAGTAATTTCGTTTTTTTTTTTCTTGTGAAAATGAAAGACGAATTTCTTAAAGTACATAAATATTTTATTGAAATTTCCATTTTGGACTAATAACTTTTGCCATTTTCCTTGTAGTTGCATGATTCCATGCAGATAAAACTTTTTATCTTTGCTGGGGGAAAATGATCGAAGTCATTTTTGACGTCCTCATTTGAAGTATAGGTTTTTTTCATTTAAAAAGTTTTGTACAGACTGGAACAAGTAATAATACGAAAGGTGCAAGAACAATAGAATGTGGTGGGTGTGGTAGTACATTTCAAGCTGTAAAAGCTTTTGGGCAGTTAACAAACTTGTATAAGGCCTCGCACTATCTTGGTGGAACGCTATGCATTTTCTATTGATTAATTCTGGCCTTCTCTATTTAAGTGGTTCATTCAGTTTGTCCAGTTATTTATTGACAGTACACTTCAGAATTGATCGTGGTATTTATTGTGCGGTTTAAGTCAAAAGAAACGATTCCCTTGAAATCCAGCGTAACCCTTTTTTATGAATATAGAGTATCGAAGTGCTTTGAGCCGGTTTATATTTTTTTACTTCATGATCTCTTGCATTTAACATTGTTGTAAACAACCGATTTCTTATTCCTAGTGATGATTTGCTTGAAAAATGAACCTTTTCTTGACGTATGAGAAGCAAATTACAGACGTCAATGCGACGAAGGAGCAAAATAACATATGGACCTCATATGTCGAGATTTGAAAATAAAACAAATCGTTTCACGTGATCATGAACGGTCGAATTCAATAAATTAAACTTCTCAGCGATCTCACGAGTTTTTATTCGGCAGTTTACAACAATCAGTGACTTAATTTTGACTTCATCAGCTTCAAATGGCATTCCAGAACGTGGTACATCTTCAATTTCAAAACTGCCTGATGAAAATTTGCAAACCAGTTTTGGCAATGGCGTTCTATCAATACAGTTTCTCACTATACATCGAATTTTTTTTCTTGCTGGAACAGCATTTTTATCTTTTCGTCAGGAAAATAGTAAAATATGCTAAAAATGCTGCTTTCGACTTTCCATATTTGATATGGCACCAAACAAAAACTATTAAGCAAAATTAAACAAATTTTTCACAAACCAGCCTTGATTAATCAGCTGTCAAAATATACAATTTAGACCTGTGTTGGGAAAAACCGAAATTTCTTTCCGGCCAACCCAATATTAATAGTATTAGTACATTTTTTTTTAAGTTCGGGGGTCATTTTGGGGACGCCTAGCTTTGAAGCATTTTTAAAAGATTTTTAAAATAATAATATTTAATTATAGGAAATCAAAAATTAATACTTTCAAAATTATTATACGTACATAAATGAATCTTATCTGTAGTTTTTCTTCACGCTAAATGAAACGTTTCATGAAAAATCTCTTTTAAAAAATGCACTTTTGAAATATATTCTTTTGAAATGAGATTTTGTATATATTCCTTAAATACTTCAAATTACATACGTATTTTTATTTTGAAATTTTAAACCCATAAATGGTTATAGAACTTAAAACTGTTAAGTATCGGTTTATGCTTAAAGGGAAAAATAATCCTTTTTCTTTATAAAGTTAAGAAATACATAATTTATTAATTGAATCTGCGTTTAATTATAACTTCTAGAAATAATACCACTTCAGAAAATTAATGACTATTTACTTCCTTCGCTAGATTTAAGAAGTACAGTTTTGAGATAAATGAGAATATAATTATGAGAAGATTTGTGTAGCCATATAAACTAATGCTTTTGCATTAAAAAGAAATATAAACTATTTAATGCAAGACATATTTTGCAAACTTTTTTTATCCTGTCGGTTGTAGTTAAAATTTGATTTAAAAATCCTTTTAAAAATTTAAATGCTAATTAATCATTTGAATTTTATAAACTTATATAAAAAAATAAATTCCTAATTATTGATTGCAGAACATGTTCGGTGAAAAAATATATTTTATAAGTTCTTGTTTCGTATTTGCGTAAAAAGTTTAGCAAAATAATGTCTAGAAATCAGAGTATGTATAAAGTTCACGATTAATTCCCATTCATTTAATTAAAATGATGTGTGGACGTGGACGTGTAATTTTCACGCGTTTATTTATAAATGTAAGTAAAAAAGTCCTTCCGGCCAGTGCCGGGAGGAAGAGGTAGCTTTCATATTCCTTATTTTAAAAAAGCCAACTTATATTATTCAAACACACGAAGCTCAATTAAGTGGAAACCGAATGTAGGAGATTCAATACTAATTTTTACCAATAGTAAATCATTATGAATGAGAAATTCGCGAAATTAGTCAGCTTTATCCAAGCTGCTTTTATTTAAAGTAACTTATATTTGGCTGCCAAATTCGGCGATTTCTTAAAGTGCCTGTCATTTTAAGACAACATGGTGGATGAGGCTAACCAGTGAACTTGGTCGAGACCTTAGTAATTGCTGTGCACAAGCTCACTCACATCGGAATCGGTTGATATATACGAGTGCTGTCGCAGGCAAAAAATCAGATTTTTCAAAATGTCACCCACGTTAGAAATTGAAACTGCTATATCTGAGCCATTTTTTAAGATAAAGACAAACAAAAAATGCTCCTGAATCCTTATATAAAGGTCAAATACTTAAGAAAGAAACCTTTTACAATTTCTAATTTTTTTGCACCTCACTTTAAATATATATATTTTTTAATTTAATGGCCGCCATTTTGAAACAAGATGGCTGATGAAGCTGGCCAGCGAACTTGGTCGAGATATTGATGTATACTATCCACATGCCTTCTTCCATTGAAATAGGCGAATACGTGTGGTATCGCGAGACAAATACAAGATCGTTTCAAAGTGTTAGACATGATAGAAATTCAAAGTGCTATAATTCAACCACTTTTTAAGATATAAACAAAAGAACAAATTTTCAGAAACAAAAACTGCTCCAGAATCTTTGTATTAAGGCCAAACACATTAAAAAAAAAATTTCATTTTCCAATTTTTTAATACCTCATTTTAAATTTTAAATGACATTTTTTTTAAAAAAATGGCAACTCTTTTGAAACAAGATGGCGAATGAAGCTGGCCAACGAACTCGGTCGAGACATTGGTATTTACTATGTACAGACCAAGTTACACTCAAATCGGTTCATAAATACGCCTTTTATCGCGTGACAAAAATCAGGTCGTTTTAAAATGTCAGCCACAATAGAAATTCAAAATGTTATAACTTAGCCATTTTTTTAGATATAGACGAAACAAAACCTGTTCCGGAATCTTTGTATTAAGGTCAAACACATAAGAAAAAACTCTTTTTCATTTTCCAATTTTTTGGTATCTCATTTTAAATTTAATTTTTTTTTTAATTTTTTTAAATGGCCGCCATTTTGAAACAAGATGGCGGATGAAGCTGGCCAACGAAGTCGGTTGAGTTATTTATATGTACTATGTACACACCAAGGTACATCCGCATCGGTTCATAAATACGTCTGTTATCACGTGGCAAAAATCAGGCGTTTCAAAATGTCAGCCACACTAGAAATTCAAAATGCTATAACTCAGCCATTTTTTAAGATATAGACGAAACAAAAACTGCTCCCGAATCCTTTTATCGAGGTCAAACACATAAGAAAAAATATTTTTTCAATTTTCAATTTTTTGTTACCACATTTCAAATTTAAATTTTTCTTAAAATTTTAAATGGCCGCCATTTTGTTTAAAAATGGCGGATGAAGCTGGCCAACGAACTCGGTCGATACATTGGTCTGTACTATGTATAAACGAAGTTACATCCAAATCGGTTCATAAATACGCCTTTTATCGCGTGACAAATTTCAGGACGTTTCAAAATGTCAGCTTCGCTAGAAATTCAAAATCTATAACTCAGCCATTTTTTAAGATATAGACAAAACAAAAACTGCTACGGAGTCTTTGTATAAAGGTCAAATACATAAAAAAAATATATTTTTCCATTTTCAATTTTTTGGTACCACATTTCAAATTTTAAATTTTTTTAAACTTTTTAAATGGCCGCCATTTCGAAACAAAAGGGCGGATGAAGCTGGCCAACGAACTCGGTCGAGACATTAGTATGCACTATGTACACACCGAATTACATCCAATTCGGTTAATAACTACGAGAGTTACAGTGTGACATAGGTCAGATATATATATATATATATATATATATATATATATATACCCTCATAGCATGCATGGTCACAGTGACGTCATTGTGACGTCACTGTAAGTCACTGTGGTCACGTCACATCTGTGACCAAAATGCCACCACTCAGTGATGTCACATTGTGACTGAGATGTGAACTTCTTAGAAAACTTTAAACAATTATAAAAATTCTTTAAAACATGTTACTTATTGTAAAATTTTATTTTTCCGGCAATTAAAAAAATATTGTAACGTCATTGTTATGTCACTGCATGTAACGTACGTCACGTCATATATGTGACAAAAAAACCACCATATTGTAAATCACAGTGTGACAAAAATATTAACTTCAAAAATTTTTGAAAATGAAGAGAAATATTTAAAACATGCCCTAGTTACAGCGGCATAAGGAATGAATATTAGTGGACAGCAAATAGTAAATTCGGACACGAAAAGAAGGGGGAGGGGAGAAAAAGAAAAATGCACGGTACAAGTATCAACAAACTAGATTTCCATGCTATATTTTATCAATTTGATATCTAAAAAGTGAAAGTATACTTTTTTCATGATTTCAATTTTATCTAGCATTGCAATTTAATATAATAATACATCACGGATTGTTATTATTATAAAAGTATTTCTCAGAAAAATGCTATGTGCTGGAGCAATTTGAAACGTATTTAGAATTAGAAATATTAAATCTATACACTTTACATATTTAGTTTGCAGGGAGGAAATTTTTTAACTTTTTTGGCGACTACTGGCCGAAACACTTCTGTGGTTTCAAACTAAACATTTTCTATTACAGTTAAGTCTGCAGATTTTAATGAGCACGCAGAAAGAATCTTCAGAGTTTAGTCATATATGCATTTATTGCTTTATAATTTGCATTCAAGTCATATTTTTTTTCCTGTTAATCTATTTTTAGTAACTGTTTTTTAAAAAAAATTTTACTTCTTTCAGCCTTTTTAAATAAAATTAGCCTTTTCCGAAAAAAAAAAAAAAATATATATATACAAAATTTATGCAAAACACATGATATAATTAATTTTTCGCATTTCCAATTTGTGTTTTAGAGGTATGACTTTTAAAAAAGTTATTTTACAAATTGTTTTATTCTGCAGAAAATTAACATGAAAAGATTGACAGATTGACAAAGAAAAATTTTTTATCCTCGAAAACATTTTTTTTATTTATTAAGAAGATATTTTTTATTTATTACGCATGAAACAAACTTTACTTAAAAAAGGGGGGGGGTGGTATTATTACCATTAAATTTTTTTTACACATTTTAAAAATTTAAGCAGCGTTTTATCTAATAAACTTCCGTTTTCAAATGAATTTTTTTGAAAGTGATAAAAAAGAAATGGTAAAATGCATTGGAAAATTCTTCAAATAGAAAATTTTAATTACAGACTAACTCATAAAACTATTCCGCCTGAAAGTTAGGACTGCAAATAAACAGTAAAATCAGCTGCTGGAGATCGTCTGCGTCGGATATAACCGCAACCGCAGGGTAAACAGAGAACTTTTTGTAATACACGCGGGAAAAGAACATGACCAAGTCTACAATGTCAGCTTTTGTTTTTGCTTTTTTAAATGTAAGAGAAAGACGTCTGCCATTTTCGGGCAAAAATACTCGGATATTATTAATTTACAGCAAAAAAAGGTAAGTCTTATTTAATTTAAATTTTTTATTTCTGTTTGTATATTACGATTATGAATTAAATAGTTTTATGTTATACATATAGAAAGTGACTGATCTGGAATTGTTTTGAAGCAAAATTTTCCTAATCGACACTATTTTGTAAAATGTGTTAATCGGCCATCGCTCAAAAAAAAAAAAAAAAAAAAAAAAAAAAAAAAAAAAAAGAAATTCATGTCTACATTCATAGTGGGATGAATATAAACATTAATTTGCAGTTACTTGGGATTGAGACAGTGATGTGGAATTTTTTTCGGCTTCTTATTTTTTTTCCTGATTACTAACACTCATATAACAGTATTTATCGTCATTATTGTTTTGGAGTTAAATATTATATTCGAATAGTATGATATTACGAAACTGTTTCAGTTTAGAAATTAACATTATAGTGCGAAAATGTCTTTTTACATATTATAATAGCGTAACTTTTGAAAGATTTTTTTTTTTTTTTGCTAATAATATTTTAAATTATTATTTAAAATCCTGAATCTTCATACCAATGTTTTCAGATTTAACATTTGCCAAAATTATAAAATAATAGGAATTCCTTATAACATATGGAAAGATTTTTGAGAAATTGCTAAATCTAATAATGCATTTAATTCATCTATTGTAGTTAGTTGTTGTTTAATAGTACAATTAAAAATACTAATTATTATTTTTAGTGTTTTTCAAATTGGTATATTTATTTATTTATTTTTAATTGTATGTAAGCATTTTTTTTCTATTTGCGATTTTAATCAAACATTTAATTATAGACATTCAGAATCAGTTATTAAATTTTCTTCGATTGTAAACTCATTTTCTACGTTTTCGATACACATAAATATTGGCATTAAAGGTGTATTCGAAAAAATATTTTTCCACCTTCAACAGCTCGATATTTTCTGAGACATTTTCAGACTCATTTTTAAAAGTAAAAACATGAAACTTGCTGAGGTGATTTTTGAAGAGATGTTTAAGAAGCCGTGTGATTTCATTTTCCCCTCAGTTCATTAGAATTTAAGTTTTAAATAATTATTTTCTCAGTAAGACCTTTTTTTTTTCATTCCCAGATCTTTCGCTGTGAAAAATTCGGTTCAAAACGCCTACTTTGACAGCATTTTTTTGTAATATTTTCTGCATTTATCAAAAAATCGTGAAGCACGGCACATTAGGTAGTTTCTAAATAAGAGAATTTTTCAGTTTGATGCGTTTGAGAACAAAAAGGAATTTAAAAATGAATCAGAAAATAAGCAGTTTGGAAACCTAAAAACCTTTACACCCTTAAAAAATAAAATATTATATTTAAGCATTGAAATAAAGTGTTTTTCATCCTGATAGGAAGCTTATAGATTAAACTGCTTTAATATATGTTTTTTAAAGTTCATTATTTTACTTTTATATTTTCTTTCAATCATTTATTTTACTTTTATATTTCCTTTTTAACACCTTTCAACAAAGTTGAAAAGTGTTTATGACTTTGGTTTGTCTAGCCGTCTGTCCGCGCTCTAACTCTCGTAAATATACTCGGATTGCACTGAAATTTTTAGATGTTATTGACCTTTACCATAGCACGGTCCCTATGTGTAACGACGTTTGTAGCATGTTTAGTTCATTTACAGGTACAGTCAAAAGTATTCCGTTACATTACGGCCTATGGGAAAAAATCGTTTCAAAGGTTTTTTCATGATTTTACACGTTTTCATACAGAAAAAAATTGATATGCATTTATGAAACGTACTAAAATATGCATTCTGAAGAATACGAGATGCAAAGAATAGTTATTGTTCATTTACAGGGCTAAAAAGAAATTCCAATACATAATGATATAGCGGTGGAGGGAATTGTTTGCTGCGTACTTTAATTATGTTAATCTATTTCATATATAATGAAAATGATATACGTCGCTGAGGTTTACATACTATAAATTTTTCATGTAGAATATGAAGTGTATATAGCATTTACAGGCACACACAATATAGTTCAGATACTATATAGTATCCGAAGTACTGTTCATTTGTGATGATTGCTGGAAATGCATTTTTAATTATGATATGCGCTTTTATGATTCACTATATTTATGCATAGTATATGGTGTATATAAATGCTATAATTCATATACAGGGCTACACAAAAGTATTCGCAAGGATTACTGGGTATGAGCGCAAGTTACTTAAAGGTGGTTTTTAGATGAGTTGTGCATTTTTACGCTGAACTGAATTTAATTTACTGTTGTATAATATAGATAAAATGGTATACAGGGTCATGCAAAGAATTGGATACATGGCCGTCTATAAATTATAATTTCTGGAAATGTGATTTCAGCTGTTTTAAGTGTGTTTTAGTTTGAATTAAATTTTAACTAAACGGTGGCGTGTAATGAAGGTTCTGGGTCAACTACAGGGTTGTACAAAAGTATTAAAGTATGTTTCCATATATTAGTATAAATTGCTGAAAGAGAGTTTCAACCTGTTATGCGTTTTCTTGCTAAACTAAATTATCCCATTATATAATATATATATCAACCTACAGATCAAATACAGGGCTGTTCAAAAGAATTGGAAAACCTATTTAGCTATGGACAGTAACTGCGGAAATGAGTTTTTCAAATGTTTTACGCGTTTTCTAAAATGTTTACTTAGTTCTCTTATTTACCTTATTTCCCTAAATAACGAAGTTTTTTTAAAGCATTCGGGAAGTGTTGGAAAGTGTTTTATAATCTATGCTTAACGCATGATTTTTCTTACTTGTTTTTTCTATTTCCCAGATCAGTCTTTTCCTATAGAACATGCCAAATCTATTTAAGCTCATATTCACAAAATACAATTTACACGGAAATAAAAAATTTAAATAAATATGGCTTACGTCGTATTTAATAAAGCAAAGATTAATCACAACCACAACACCTTAAAATCTTATACATTCTTAATATCAAGCTTGAACTCAAGATCAAGCTTAGAACTTAATAAAAAAAGATGTCAGTTGACAAACATTGTTTTTTAAGTGGAAAAATTAAAACTATTTTAGAAGAATAGGACTCCAAAATAGCTATATTTTGCTAAAAAGTACGGTAAAAAGATACGATTTTATATCTTAAACAAAACTTTATTTTAAATTTGTCCATTTTAAAATTCATCACAATATTAATACTTGGAAATTTTTCCACAAAGAAATATTCGGTTTGCATACAATATTTCAAATGAAAATCAAATTTCAAATTAATTGCTTAAAAGGCGCAAAGGCCAACCTAGTGAAAAGAGTCCATGCCGAGACTCGAACCCGTGCCATCAGCATAGCGCACTAACATTCTACAGACTAAACCACATGGAACGACACTCAGCCTGAAAAATTTCTCGCTATTACATGCTGGCAAGGCTACAAAAGCAGCATAAAATGGGGTATTTATCGTGACCCACCGACATGGGGCGAACACGAAACTTAATTAAATTCAGCATCGATTGAAACTATATTAAGACTTCGAAATTTTTCCAGAGAGAAACATTCGCCTTGCATACAATATTTCAAATGAAAATCAAATTTCAAATTAAAATTGACTTTTAAGCATGTAATTTGAAATTTGATTTTTATTTGAAATATTGTATGCAAGGCGAATGATTCTCCCTGTAAAAATGTCCAAGTATTAATATAGATTCAATCGATGCTAGATTGAATTAAGTTTCCTGTTTATTCCATGTCGGTGGCTCACGATAAATATCCCATCTTGTGCTGCTTTTGTAGCCTTGCCAACATGTAATTGTGTGAAATTTTCCAGGCTGGGTATCGTTCCGTGTGGTTTAGTCGGTAGAATGTCAGTGCGTTATATTGATGGCCTTGGTTCGAGTCCCGGCATGGAATCATTTTCACTAGGTTGGCCTTTGCGCCTTTTAAGAAATTAATTTGGAATTTGATTTTCATTTGAAATCATCACAGTGTTTATGACAAGTTCGTCACAAATGACACATAATTCACAAATTGGTCACAATGTGACTTCAAAGCATTGTCGCTTTCGTCACATGTTCGTCACAAAGTTAATGCCAAAGTAGTCACAAATGTCACACTTTTCACAAATTAGTCACACTGTGACTTCACAGAGTGGTCACAATGTGACGTCACAAACGACCTCTAAAACGGCCATAACGACCTCGCATTCTAGTCACTATGACGTCACATCGACGTCACGTGACGTCACATCGACGGTCACAAAGTCACAGTGTGACTTCACAACGACGTCGCCGTGACGTCACCATGCCTTACGGGTATATATTGATATATATATATATATATATATATATATATATATCAATTTTGAACGGAGGGTGGTTTTGGGGTCTGGGGGTCATGATCGATGAAAATATACCAAAATTTTTTGAAATCGCTTTCCTCCGAACGGCTGCAATAGGTAGCTTTTTGTAAAGAAAGCTACCTAATAATGAAACATAAAACAGATAAAAGTAATTAAGAATTAAGAATTTTCATCGGGAAGCTGGAAAGTCCCTCTTTACTTTTATATTTTACAAATTTTACCCATTTTAAAAAATACGTTAAAAGGGGAAGAGGCTCCGGATGAACAAAAACTAAACTGTTTCAATTATTCATTTTTAATAGGGTTGTTATATTCCCAAATCGCTTTATATGCTGATATGCTTAACCCACTGACTCTTTTCTCGGTATTTGTTAAGTACTAAAAAAAGATGATTTTTTCCAATATGATATAAGAAAAAAAAACTGAATTATGTATATTAATGCAATAATTATGAGTATCAGCCTTTGTCAAATGTTTTAACACTAGAACCGCCGGAAATTTTACTCAAGTGTTATAAAAATATTTTACACCAAATTTTTTATTTAAAACAATTTAAATTATTTATTTAACTTATTTCTCTGCGGTACATATTTAACTTATTTTAGAAAGAAATTTCTGGCTCGAATCGACATATTTTTTATTCGGTATCAGTCAAAATGACCGCTATTGCGTTTCTAGAGTTAAAACTGCATTTTGTCTTACGTTTAAATTAATGATCGTATTATAGTGAAACCTATAAATTAAGGAACCAATAGGGTAATTCTAGGATAGATATAATATTCATAAATATTTCAAAAAATATTTCATAGATTGCAGCATGCACTTTCTCGTAAGAAATAGTTCAAAGTGTTCATTCATTGCGACGTACAGCTGTTTTTCAATTGTAAAAAGACAGTGTAATTTTAAGGTTTATTTAATTTAGGGGTTGGATATTTTTGTTGATTTAGGTATCTGAATGTTTTGCATTACGAATATTACATTTTTCTTTACTGTATGGGCTTTTAAGGCGCGTATGTAACACAATGTTTAGTTTCAAGTCTAAAGCAAAGATGTACAATGGCGGAGTGATGCATTAAATTGGGTGGCAATCGGTCCATCAATTTTAGGAGAGATCGCCACTTTTATGCTTATAATTATATTAATTGATATAATTATTTAAATTTAACTAATATAACTATTTCAATTACAATAATATAATATGGCCTAACAATGAACTTTTGTTTCAGAAAATATTGAAAAACTTCGGGAACGTTCATCCAAAAAACAGATACAGTTAATAAATAAACTTAAAACCGTGAAATAGTATAAAGTAAACTAAAGAAAAAAAAACACGACACTTCCAGCAGCGAAGAAGATGAAATGCAATTGGAATTATTAGATTCTACAGGTTCCGAGTGAATAGAATTGGGTGAGGATAACTGTGCTGGCTGGGGAGAATAATATAATACCACAACTAAGGAGGATTACTGGATAAAATGCATGAGGTGCTAGACGTGGTTCCTTGAAACGTGTACAAACTATAATGATCTTTGCTGAAAATGTGGGAAAATTTTACGAAAAGTGGACGATTCAAATTATACTTTAAATTTTGTTTATTCATATTTTATTCACTGATTTTCAGTCATATAATCGCATCTTTGCACATTTTTAAATGTTTTTCATCATTACCTATGAGAAATGTGTTATTTTTTGCTATTTTAACTTTATTTTTTTCTTCCTTGTATTAGATGGCCATCTGCCATTTTAATTTCAATTTTGTTTCCTACTTTTTGTTATCGATATTTTTTTTTTTCACAAAAATATGATGCGTATATGTATAAAGATTTCAAATATGCATAAACATTTCTTGTATTTGCATTCTCAGAATTTTTATTTCAATCTTTAAGAACTATGGCCATCTATCATAGAGTTACACTACATCAGTTCAGAGGATGAAAAACTTGAAAGATGTAGCACATGGAATTTTGATAAAAATAAATTCTGTTTTGTTTATTTCGTTTTAAGTTCTTTTTATTTAAAAAAAAATAGACAAAATTGAATTACATTTACATCACTTCCGAGTTTTTATGCCTAGCAAAATCTTCTCATACGGGCGACATCTCCACAAAAAAACAAATGATATCAGTGTTTTCAATATGAATAATTATTTGTATGGTAAGTATGTAATCTATAAAAGCCAATGTAAATCCACATTTAATTTAGAGCATAAGGGTGTTTTTTTGTTGTTGGTTTTTTTTTTTTTTTTTTTTTTTTTTTTGGAGGGGGGGGGGTTAATATTCTTTCTTTTATTTTGTACTAAAGAAAGTGGGCTGATTCTCGCTATATCTTGTTATCGAGGCTGTCACTAATACGCGGCACCGTGTACTACAAGTACATGGTTTGTTAATTTACCACCAAGAAATACGCAAAGAAAGAGACGTTTGCTCAACAAGAACTTGCCATTTTTTCCCAAATCTCATTACTATCAGATACAAAAATACAGTAAATTCTGAAATTACATCACTATTTAAAATTTAAAATATTTGTCTTTTTCTTCAGCAAAAAAAATCCTTTTGCATATAATCGGAAATTTCTTATATTTTCCTATTAATGAATAATATACAAAATTAGATTTCAAAATATTGAGGGGAAAACCACATTTCTTGCAATATAATAATTTAATTATTTTGCGAGTTACTGACAAAAACCCTATTCCAGAAAGTGAGATATCCAACGTTTTCAGTAGAAAAAAAATGTGATTCATTTTTTGCTGTAAATTCTTTTACTAAGCTTTGCACATCTTGAAATAAGAGCCATTTTATTTTGTTCGCAGTACATCGATATTAAACTTTTTTCCTCACTCCTTTAAGAAACATATAAATCTTTCGATGGGAACTGTTAAACCCGTAAGATAAATAGTTTAATCATCAATTATATCAAAATTACAAATGGAAAATCCCAAATACAAAATACCTAATGTTATAGATTGAATGTATAATGTATATGGAATTTACGGAATAAATTGAAATACCTTTCGTATAATGCACTGAAGAGCATATAAATTTATATTCGAGAGATTTGATTTAGACTTTTCTTGAAATATTTCACTCTATTGAAGGACATCACATCAAAATGGAACATCCTTTTCCATGTTTAGCAGAAATAATTGACCTCCCACATGGTTAAGGCATAACAGTTTATAAACTATATTCATCGATGATTTATTTTTATATCTTCTGAGAGGATTCTGAGAAATTTATATTGTAAAATTCAGTATTTATTTTACAGTTTTAATGGTTCCTTTTGTTATATATTAATATGATGCTCTCATTGCATAAATATTCATGATTCGCTTTAGTTAATAATGAATGTTAAAAAAATAGTTTTCCATAAAATTTAATATTTTTAATTAAATTAAACAGAGTACTGATTTGGTGAAATATTTGGTTAAAAACTTACTTTCAGTCTATAAGGTATATATAAATTTACCAATAAATAATCCAGAGCAATAGTTTTCCCATTTCTAGTATTAAATTTTATCCAGTTTTTACCTTCTTTTGAGTCGAAAATATTTATTATTTTGATATGCAAATGCTTTTTTGTTTCAAAACTTCTTTTTTAATATATATAAAAAAAAGTTATACTTTACTGTAACGTAGTAATATGCTTCCAAATTCAGTTCCTGTGTAAGCACCGAGTCGATCATTGGACATCCAACGATTTATTGCACTGTTCACATTTACAATTTAAAAACACTACACACATTTTAAAATATACCAACACTCTCGGAATACACTTCACCACCTTCAGCATATACATTAATTTATTATAACACAGTTCACATATCATAAAAATCCGGCGCTAATGTAAAACACAGTTTTCAGGTCCTAAACAAAAACTGTCCGCTCGTTCTATCCGAGACCGGCCACATACAAGTGCGTTCAAAAATTTTCGGCCAGCATAAAATGTTTGGTTAATTTGTAAGCATACACATACCTCAAAGGAATCTCAAAGTGATACTTATACATTTTGTTGACATAATAGTTAGAAACTTATTTCTTGAATCACAAATAAATATCAATAAATTTAATTAACAAGATTAATTGCAAAAGAAAACGCATATTCTCCAAAGTTTCTGGCCATCTTGGAAAGTTTAAAAAATCGTGTTATAATAGAAAATAACAGTAATCAAGAACATTTACAATTAATATTTTGTCGTCATACCTTTAGCCAAAACTACTGCTGTGATGTGAAGTGGAATCGATTTATTGAACGGTTGAAGATCGACTAGGGTAAGTTTCTTCTACTCTTCTTACAATTTTTAAGAAAAGTCGCTAAATTGGATAATTTATAATTCAGCACACGTTTGTCAAATTCGTTCCAAAGATTTTCTTTTGGATTCAGATCGGGTGATTGTGTTTGCCTTTTCAAAATCGGAATTTGTCTGTACGAAAGCCACTGCTTGATGAGTTTGCCTATATGCTTTGGGTCGTTATCATGCTGAAAAAAAGTTGCAAACACAATTATCCAGCAAATAATCTTGCAAGATATCCTTATACATTGCACTATTCCACTTGCCACAGATTTCAACTAACGAACAACATCTTTTCCAGAAAATGCTCCCCACAGCATAACGTGTACTAAGCCATGCTTCATTGTAGGAATAACATATCTCGAGTCATACCTTTTGCTTTTAGGTCGTCGGACTAAGTGTCTGCCATCACTCCGGAAAACGTTAAACTTCAATTCGTCGGTAAATAGTACTTTTTTCCAGCTTTCACTTGACCAAGTCTTTGTGTTCCTTGGCTAGTCGGACACGCTGATTTTTTTTTTACTTGTGAAACGTTTTTTAATACGACTCTTCCAAAAAGTTCTGAGTCACGTAAAAGTCTTCAGACGGTAGGCCTACTTATTTCAGCAATATTTTCACACCACAAATCGAGGAATATTGCAGCGACATTTTTATGCGGGTCAACAATTGCTTTTCTCCTGATAATTCTGTCCACACGACTAGTCATTTTCCGAGGTCTCCCGGATCGTGGCAAGTCCTGAAGACCATTGCCATCTTATATTTTCTAAATTATCGTTCGCCTTGAATTTTTCGATCGGTAACTTTGTCGCAATCTCACGAGATGGCTGGTGACAATCAAACCCCTCGTTTACGAATAATAATTGTTGAACTTTCCATTTTTTTATTTCAACTACGTTATTCTGATTGTTTAATTAAAAAACCCTGATAATTAACAACCCCCGCCAAAAAAACAGTTTTACCGATAGCAAAAAATAGCGAATGACGAATCACCGAAAGCCTTTGTACACGCGAATTTCGAATTCCTCCCTTTTGCACCAAGTGTCTCAGTATCCAGTCAAAATGATCACGTGGTCAGGGGTCATTTGCATATTACTAACTTTTGGAACAATTGCGCTTCATCTTTGGTGAAACGTTCTGGCAAACAAATCAAACAAACTAACTGGCCGGAAGGTTTTGGTCGCCACTATAGCATCTTTCTCTCATCCGCATATCGAAAAAACTTCTCCGATATGATAGACAGGCTAGTAAATTTTCGGAAATTAGACTGCGATTCAAGGACAAGAGCTGCTTTCACAATTACGAGGCGGGATAAAATTCAAGATTTTTTGGTCGTTACAGTACTATAAAGTTAGTGAAAAATATTTGTTTTTTCAAATCGACCAAATAGGAGCAAATGTTCGAACTTTAAATAAAAAATAAATTACAAGCATCAAACTGAAACCATGTAATATATTAAAGGAACATGATTTCTGAACTCCATTGCTTGTAAACAGCCTCTACAAATATTTGTTATGACTTTAATATAAAGACTACTGTAAATATTTAATAAAAATGAAATTTTTTATAGCATTTTTCTATCGATATGCAAGTTTTATAATATTTAAAGTCAGCAAAATTCAGATTTTGTATGAAATATTTCGTATTCAAAAAAGATACATACTCATAATATCGATATATATTATTATTTACATATTCGGAAAATTGCATATCTACGAGGGAAGGCTGATAAGATGTGCACATATGCTTGTAGAACACGAATAAAAACAGCTAGCAATATCGGACAAAAAGTACATTAAAGTGCAATTCTTAATCTTTAAAATCATACATTTATTTTTCAACATAGTCACCATTAAGGCTAACAAATATTTCCCAACCTGTAACAATTTTTTTTTAATTCCGTCACTGAAAATGTCTTCCGACTTTTCTCGAATCCAGGACTTCAAAGTCGCTTTCACCTCATCGTCCGAGGTATAATGATTACCCTTGAGGTCTCTTTTGAGTAGACGAACAAAACAAAAATCGTAAGGCGTAAGATCGGGGAAGTAAGGAGGGTGTGAAATCGCTTCAAACTTCAGGTTTCGCCGAGTCACTGAGTTGCGGATTTCACGTTATTCCAATTGTTCAATAGTGAAAACGATACATTCTTTGGAGATTCCAATACGGTTTGAGACAGACTTTTGAGTGATTCGCCGTTCATTTTGAATGAAATCGTCGACGAATTTGCGATGTTTATAGTCTGGGTAGTCATCGGAGGTCCACTGCGTTTTTAATCACCAATAATGGTTCTTTTCTAGCCTGACAATCATCAAATATTACTGCCGTTCGATTTACAATAGACTTATCTACATCATCGTAACCTTTAAACGACGATAAATCTCAGCATAAGTCATTTTCAAACATTAAAAAAGTCATTTTTCAACAATTAAAAAGGCCATTTTTCAACAGTTAAAAAGTCAATAATAGCGCGCCGTTTAACTCACATTGGCATAGCACTCGAACACGTTTCCATACTTCCGCTTCTCCAAACACACTGTATGAATTCAGCGACTTCACACCTGCACATGCGAATAGAGAGGGAATATTACTTCCACACCCTACCAGACGTGCTTCTGAAGGTCGTTTTGTTCGTGCTCCAAAAATATTGTGCATTATCTATCAGCCTACCCTCGTATAAAATTAAGTTAATATATTATGCGAAATAGTCATCTTATATAGAATATAGCAAGTATTGTAATGTATAAAGCGAATTTTTTCGTCACAATATTGCTTGTAATCCTGAAACATTTTTTTTTTTTTTTTTATAATTTTTATTATTTTGTCTTTTTCTTTAAGCACAATTAGATTATCTGTCTAGAAAAAAAATCATGAGAGATTTTAAAATTTTTAAAATGAAAGAATTGCTTTCAATTTAATAATAAATTTGATATAGGATGACTGGAAAAAATTAAACATTTCACTGAAATATTGTTAAAAAACTGTGTCAACGTGACTGCAACACTTCGTCTTTATGCATAAATATGTGAAAAAAGGGGTACACTACATTTATCCAGAAAATTCTAAACATTTATTTTCCTCGTTATACTCTGGAAAAGCGATAAAGTTAAAAAAAAATACTTAATACATTTTTTGATATCTTACAATAATTACATTGGATATGATTCTAACTGCAAGGTATTGAAGTTATTAACAACAATCGGAAAAATAATGTAGGAATCAGGAATCAGACAATGTTGTCTAATCCAGTCACAGCAGCGAATTTATCCAAAATATTGAAATGTGTGATAGCATGAATATTTCGCCTTTCTCCTATCCTTTCCTCACCATTCGCCTTCTTTCTATAAGCAGCTGACAGGTCGGAACATGTAATCTCTCTTTTTTATCCGTCCATGTGACATCGGAATTTTATTTAAGTTATCTGTGATAGTGTGAAGTTGTTAAGATAAATTATGGCTACATCAAACCATATCTTATGATGACAAGTATTTTTATGTTCTACATTTTGTTTTTCTTAAGCGGATATTTCAATTATAACTCCCGCTCCCTAATGTTATGACTATAGTACAGTTTTCAAAATATAGCTTGTTTTAATTTCAAAATTTTTAAACTTTTTTTTTTTACTTGCATAACTGGATTTCGTTCCCTAGAATCGACGCTTTTCACTTTTTCGATTTTGCATGTTTTCTTTTATGGTGATTCTTTCGATTTAAGAACAGCTTCAGATTAACGATATAAACCTGAGCTTTCCTTTATAGAATAATCGTTTAAAATTATAAAAGGCAAAATATATTTTTTAAAGAACTGTTTCATAGTATTAAAGATAACGATCAGGTCGAATGGAGTAGTTTTCACGTGATTGATGCACGATTAAGAGTTTCTTTGCAAAAATAATAATATATCTCTATAAATTGAAACCTTGCGTATTAGTTAAAAAAAAAAAAAAAAAAAATCCAGTTTTTTTTTTTTTTTTTTATGTAACGCAACATTCCCGTCTATTTACCTTTTCAAAATCATATAACGTATTGTTTCTCTACAAGTGAAATTTAATGATCTACGAACTATGTAAGAGAAGGCATTTCTCATGCAAAAAAAAAAATAAGAGTTGAAGCAAACATCTGCTTTGCTTTTTAGCTCACAGGCTATCAAAGCCTGAGAGCTAATGTGCCCGCCCGTTCTGTATGTATGTATGTATGTACGTACGTACGTATGTATGTACGTAACGCGATAACTCTTGATAGAAACATCCGATTTGCTTCAAAATTTTTTCCTAGGTTCATTGTGATAAGGCGCTTCCCTGATTAGTTTTGGGAGTTCATTGGTTAAGGATAAAGGGGGAAAAACGGGGTTAGTCACCCCCCTTAATTCAGAAAAATGGGTTTTTCATGCAGAATCATTCGATTTGATCCGAATTTGGTATACCGGCTTATTATGTTAAGGAACATCCATGATTAGTTTTGGGGGTTCATTGGTTAAGGATAAAGGGGGGAAAACGGGGTTAGTCCATCCCCCTTAATTCAGAAAAATGGGTTTTTCATGCAGAATCATTCGATTTGCTCCGAATTTGGTATACCGGTTTATTATGTTAAGGAACTTCCCTGATCAGTTTTGGGAGATCATTGGATAAGGATAAAGGGGGGAAAACGGGGTTAGTCCAAACCCCTTAATTCAGATAAATGTGTTTTTAATGCAGAATGATTCGATTTGTTCCGAATTTGGTATACCGGTTTATTATGTTAAGGAACTTCCCTGATCAGTTTTGGGAGTTCATTGGTTAAGGATAAAGGGGGAAAAACGGGGTTAGTCCACCCACCTTAATTCAGATAAATGTGTTTTTCATGCAGAATGATTCGATTTTCTCCGAATTTGGTATACCGGTTTATTATGTTAAGGAACTTCCATGATTAGATTTGGGGGTTCATTGGTTAAGGGTAAAGGGGGAAAAGGGAGGTTAGCCCGCCCCTCTTAATTGAGATAAATGGGTTTTTCATGCAGAATGTTTCGATTTGCTCCGAAGTTGGTATACCGGTTTATTATGCTAAGGAGCTTCCCTGATTCGTTTTGGCGATTCATTGGTTAAGGATAAAAACGGGCTAGTCCACCCCCTTAATTTAGATAAATGTTTTTTTTGTAAGATTATTCGATTTGCTCCAAATTTGGTATACCGGTTTATTATGATAAGGAGCTTCCCTGATTAGATTTGGAGGTTCACTTGTTAAGTATAAAGGGGGTAAAGGGGGGTTAGTCCACCCTCTTAATTCAGATAAATGGGTATTTCATGCAGAATTATTCGATTTGCTCCGAATTTGGTACACCGGTTTATTTTGTTAAGGAACTTCCCTGATTAGTTTTGGGAGTTCATTGGTTAAAGATAAAGGGGGAAAAACGGGGTTAGTCCACCCCCCTTAATTCAGATAAATGGGTTTTTCATGCAGAATCATTCGATTTGCATCGAATTTGGTATACCGGTTTATTACATTAAGGCACTTCCCTGATTAGTTTAGGGGGTTCATTGGTTAAGGACAAAGGGGGGAAAAGGGCATTAGTTTACCCCTTTTAATTCAGATAAATGGGTTTTTCATGCAGAATGGTTCGATTTGCTCCGAAGTTGGTATACCGGTTTATTATGTTAAGGAACTTCCTTGATTAGTTTTGGGGGTTTATTGGTTAAAGATAAAGGGGGAAGGGGGGCTAGGCCACCCCCCTTAATTTATATAAACGGGTTTTTCATGCAGAATTATTCGCTTTGCTCCAAATTTGGTATACCGGTTTATTATGTTAAGGAGCTTCCCTGATTCGTTTTGGCGATTCATTGGTTAAAGATAAATGGGGGCTAGTCCACCCCCATAATTTAGATAAATGTTTTTTTGCAGGATTATTCGATTTGCTCCAAATTTGGTATACCGGTTTATTATGATAAGGGGCTTCCCTGATGAGATTTGGAGGTTCACTGGTTAAATATAAAGGGGGGAAACGGGGGCTAATTCCCCTTCACTTATTTTTTTTAGGGGCATTATTCTTTAAAATAAGTGTATAATACAATTAGTGTGAATAGCCTGTGAGCTCAATGCCATCAGTTTAGCTGGGCACTTTTCTTTTTTATTAAAGTAGCATCTCGCAAAAACCCTATTGCTGTTGAGTGTACGAACATTTCTCTTTGTATCGAAGTAGCATTGCTATTGAAAGTGACTTAATTGAATAAAAATTTCTTAATTTTGATTTCAGTGGTATGTTTAAAGAAACATTAGAATTGAAAAATACAAAAGAATAAAATAAAATTTTGTTAAAAATTAAGGCACCGAAAATCAATTTATACAATCGATATACATCTTTATCGATCTACATAAACGTATTGATTCATAAAGAATTAGATGATTTGTTTCGTGTCTTAAGATTATATGGGTGACATTTATCAACATTTAATAAATTGATAGCAAGGAATATATTAATTAATTATACAAACAAGAATGAAAAGTCATGCATCCATCATAGATTATGTAACACTTTCCAACAAAATCAGAATACTGTAACAAAACTTCACTGTTTATTAAGGTGAAATATTATATGTAAATAAACAATTTTAAAAACGCATAATGCGATTGAAACCCTAATTTCTGATATTACCGTCAATAGTTGCGAAAATATCCGATTTGATTTTTGTGCAACCACTGTATATGATTTATAGATTTGTAGGTATACTACATAGTATACATAAACTTAGTTTAGTTACCCGCTTACGGATGTTTTGACTATGGTACTGTTTTAAAAAAATATCTTGTTTTAATTTCAATATTTTTAGATGAATTTTTTGTCTTGGATATTTGGATTTTCATCTCTAGAGTCGACAATTTTCACTTTTTCGATTTTATTTGCAGGTTTTCTTTTATGGTGATACTTTCAATTTAAAAACAACTTCATATTAAAGAGATGGATCTGAGCTTTCTTTTACAAAATATTCTTTTAAAATTATTGAATGGCAAAATATATACTTTTAAAGAACTGTTTCATAGAATTAACGATAGCGAGCATGTCGAGCGAAGTAGTTTTCAAGTTATTCAAGTAGCCGATTAAGACTTTGTTGCACAGTTAAAAATTTTCATTCAGAATTTCCCGTGAATAAACGGAATTGTGCTTGAGAAAATTTGCGCAACCCTGTATATGAACTATAGAATTTATACATACCAAGTAACATTTATACTATCGTTTAATTTAAAAACATGTACCACAACTGTAGAAGCACGTCCAGACATTATTTATTCTTCACAGGCGTCAATAGTTCAATTAATGTTAAGTTTCTTGTGTATAAAAATCCTTCTGTGTGTTCCTGTAAATGATCGATAAATTCTTTGCAAACCCTGTTCTGCTGTAAGCAACGTGTTGCACATATCAGTTATATATCTAAATTTCAGTATGTTTAAAATAGTGCAATGCCATTATAATTCACCTCAAACGATATTCCCGCATAAACCGTAATATAAATTAACTGTTTTGAGTGGTTCTGTGAATGAACGGTAAAATACTACACACTCCTTTTCGATACCGAACAATACAAGTGATAGGGAAAATTATCGATGCATTTCATAGCAATCCGACTATATTTTCGCAAATTAGAGCACAGACAGACAGCAGACTATTTAAAGTAGAAACCGAATTCATAAACCCTTACTCATGGGTAAGAATATTACAAAATTCATTGTGTCTAACCAGTATATATAATATTAAAAAACATTTTAAATTCGTTATTTGAAAATAATATATCTAAACCAATGCTTCATAATCAGAGATAGCTATTAATTTTAATCCATTCATTGATACCCCCCTGCACCTGCACACACACACACACACACATACACATCCGCAACTATTTTATTTTTGTAACAGATAAAATATAAAATCCCGTATGAAGTATTAAAAGACAATTTCATTTCTGTACACAAATAATCTTGTGAAAATTCGAAAAAAAGTTTATATATAAATTACATTCTATGATGCTGGAAAATCCATCAAATTAGATAATTCCTTTTGTGTTGAACAGATTACATTCTCGAAGAAATTTAGTGGATCCTGCTGATAATGTATTGCTTAGTAACAAATAATCAAAGTATTTGATAATCATCCAATTATCTTTTATTCATCTTACTTTGTATTGGAAAAAGTGGGTAAAGGAAAAAAAATGGGTAAAGTCCTCATTTTTAATCAAAATTATATAAGACCTCTTAGAACTAAGCTTTCATGTATAATCCATTTATTGACTTTGAAAATGTAAAAAAATAATTTTATTGTCATGATATAAAATAAATAAGTCAACGTGAAATAACTGGCAAGTTCAATATGCTAACCCTATAATGAATGATATTTTATGGATGTTCGGGAAACTATATAATTGTGTCTGTTCTTACTAATTATCCACTAAAAATGTAGTTAATACATTTATTTATATTTCTGTTGGACATAAAGTCATAAAGTCTCTAATGAGTTACATAACGAAAAAATAAAAAAAAACGATAATTTTAAATTATATTCTTCTTTAACGTGTTTATACTGCACAATAACAACTATTCAGAGATATAATAATATTCATAATGTGTTTAATAGTTTTCGGAATCAGTAATTAATGCCTTAAAAAGATAGAGAAAAAACGCAGGTAGAGCGCATTTTCAACAAAAGCAGTATCAACAAGCAGTATCAACAAAAGATGATATAACCTCGCCGTGATAACAAATCTCACCACAAGACCAATAGAAATCGACAAATGGCGAAACAAGATCAAGGAACGCCCGTGTTACACTATGAATTTAAGGGTTAATAATAAAATTCATTATTTAAGGGGGTCCGGATACAAAAATCTTCAAATTTTTATACAATTTTGATACAAATAAATTTTATTGCATTAAAAATTTCTCTGTTTTTTTCTGCTTAAAATGATGTTTTAATCATGTTTATATTTTAACTAGCAAACCCCGCGGCTTTGCTCACGTAATACAGGGTGGTTACTAAATACTGTTACAAATATTCAGTCATTTTATTTTACAAATATAAAATATAAAATGATAACTACACTAATATGATGAACATCAGAGGTGAAAGTTTACAGGGAAAATTTTTATTCGAATTGACCGCCATCTTTATCGATTACCAAAGATAATCTCTTATGCCATTGTCAGACCGAGGCACGAATCATTCTAAGAGGTAATCGGTACCATTCACGAATATGGAAGCTTTGAGAGAGTCCAAACTTCTGTGTTTGTTGCTCTTTACTTTAGCCTCTAAAATCCCCCAGACGCAATAATCTAAAGGATTTAGACCTGGTGAAGAAGGTGGCCAATCTTCTTGCATGATAAATTTTGTATAATTGACAGGGAGCCAAGCCCGTGTTTATTTAGCTTGGTGCGAAGGTGTAGAATCTTGGTGAAATGCCCAGTTCTTTTTGGGATACAACCTTTCAGCTTCTGGAAATAAATATGTAGCCAATATATCCTGTTTGTAATATTCGCATTGCTTTTTATCCCTTTATCGATGAGCTTCAAAGGCAATTTTCATTGTTTGACACTGCAGCCCAAACCGTAACAGAATTTTGTTCTGAAAGCGTTTAACAGTTCGAAAGGTTTCAGGTATATCCTCGAGGGTTGCTGAATATACGACATCATTTTTAGCATTATAACACTGTTCAGTGCAAAATAGCTTCCCACCAGAAAATTTTATTCTGTCAACACTTTTCCTACTGTGCCACTTCATCAATTTCTCCCTCCTTTGTAATGTTTTTATTCTTTGTGCAGCAGTCAAACCTTGAATTTTTCTTTTTCGATACGGGACATAACCCAGATCTTCATTTATAATAACTTGCATAGTTCTGCGACTCGCGTTCTCTTCTGCAGATATTTTATTTGCAGAACGTTGTGGATTTCTTCACACGTTTTGATGCGCTCTATTGTGCGAACTCAGCGTGGACTTCCAGGCCTAGATCGATCTTTACACAGCTATTAGTATCCAATAATCGATTTATAATTCTATATATAAATGTTCCATTAAAATCAAGGCATTTTAATTGCTTAAAGCTTTAACCAACGGAAAATCTGCGCACAAAGAGCGGTTTAATCATCATTCTTTTGGCTTCAATTTTTAAAATAATTTTAAATATTTGCATTATAACAAAATTCGTCTGCACTAATAGAAAATTGCCAAACATTAAAATAGAGAAATAAATTGTTTTACCAAACGATTAAAATGAATTCGTATTTTTTGGAGTGTTACAGTATTTAGTAGCCACCCTGCAGTTGAAATATGCCAAGTGATATTTGCGTGTCTATTTTTTATTAGAAGAACACTTTTTGGAATAATTCAAAATTACAAATTAAGCCACAATTTGACTAAACTTCATTATAAAAGTGAAATAGGCAGAATTGAGATTTTAATTAATAAGAGGAACAAAAACTAATTCCAATTAAATGATAATTTAGAAAGTATTTTGAGACTTCTATGCTCATTTCAGTATTCATTTGAAGATTTGAATTTTTTGAAACCATCTTAACACATTTACATCCTAAAATTAACCATCATGTCAAATTCCAAGCTTCTTGTCTAACAGTCTACCACCTCTCTGGTGTTAGTGGCGGCAACATAAAATGCCGAAACAGAGTTGAAATAGAATGTCTCGAAAAATATTGAAACAAAGACTGTCACCATTAATTTGCAAACATTAATCTTGAAATCGATTGGTATTTCCTACTATTCTATAGAAAACGGAATTTAGATGTTTTTAAAGGCTTCTTGTTGTTCCTGCCAACCAGGTGGTAGTGACACCGGCATAAAATATAGCCCGTATAGCATCAGGAACAATCACCCTTGATTCGAAACCAATAACTTCTGTAATCGGTTCATTATTTCTTGAGATTCCATAGAAATTGTAATTTAGGACTCTTTTAGAATGCTTTTCGCTCTTTCCCTTCGCTTCACCGCTTTTTAATTTCGAATTTATTTTCGACGGTTCTTAGAGGAGATTTATATTTTATAAGTAACTACCGTTCTTTATTTAAAATTTCTAGCATCTTCAGTACCGCAGAAATCGCAATTAGAATGTTTTTTACTCCTACAACCCTCGACATAAAATATAGCTTATGTTTGAGCAGGTTCTATCCCCATCAATTTGCAACCATTATGTTTGAAATCGGTTTCGTATTTCGTACGATTGCATGAAAATCGTAATTTAGAACGCTTATAGAACGCTTTTCGCTCACTTCATCCTTTTAAATTTGGAATTTTCCTTCGACATTTCTTAGAAATCATTTGCATCTTTGAAGTAATTACCATTCCAAATTTAAAATATTAGACACCCTCAGTAACACAAAAAACGCAATTTAGAACATTTTTTGCTTCTGTAACCCCCAAGTGGTAGTGACAACAACATAAAATATAGGCTGTTTTGGAGCGGGGACTGTCATCATCAATTTGAAACCATTACTTCTTAAATTGGTTTATATTTTCTGAGAGTGCGCAGAAATCGCTATTTAGGACGTTTTTAGAACGTTTTTCGTTCATTTTCATCCCTTTTAAATTTAAAATTTTTAAGAAACTCTTCTCAGGGAGTATTTACATCTCATAATTAATTACCATGCCAAATTTCAAGTTGCTAGACCCTACAGTATCACAAAAATCACAATTTAGAACGTTTTTTAAAATACAACCACAAGGTGTTAGTGACGCCGACATGAAATGGATCTTATATTGGAGCAAGGGCTGTCATCATCATTTTCCAACCATTACTTTTGAAATCGGATGGGTACTTTCTGAGATTGCGTAGAAATAGCAATTTAGAACGCTTTTTAGAACGTTTTTCGTCCATTTTCACCCCTTTTAAATTTCGAATTATTTTGGAAATGCTCTTAGAAATCATTTATATCTTATAAGTAACTGCAGTGCCTCGTTTCAAGTTGCTAGGCCCTGTAGTATTACAAAAAACGCAATTTAGATCGTTTTTTGCTCCTTCACCCCCCTTTGGGGTAGTGGCACCGACATGAAACACAACCTATGTTGGAGCGAGGGCTGTCACCATCGATTTCACACCATTATTTTTTAAATAGGTTCGGTACTTCCTGAGATTGCGTAGAAATCGCAATTTAGAAAGTTTTTTAGAACGTTTTTCTCTCATTTTCACCCCTTTTAAATTTCGATTTTTTAGGAAATGTTCTTAGAGATCATTTGAATCTTATAAATAACTGCCCTGCCTAATTTCAGGATTCTAGGCCCTTCAGTAACACGAAAATCGCATTTTAGAACGTTTTTTTGCTGCTGCAACCCCTATGTGGTAGTGACACCGACATGAAATAGAGCCTATGTTGGAGCAAAGGCTGTCATTATAAATTTCCAACCATTACTTTTGAAATAGGTTGGGTACTTTCTGGGATTGAGTAGAAATCGCCAATTAGAACGTTTTTTAGAACTCTTTTCGCGCATTTTCATCCCTTTTAAATTTCGAATTTTTTAAGAAATGTTATTAGAGGTCATTTTTATCCTATAAGTAACTACCATTCCAAATTCCATGTATCTGGGCCCTTCAGTAACGCAAAAATCGCAATTTCGAACGTTTTTTTTGCTCCTGCGTCCCCTTTAGGGATAGTGGCACCGACATAAAATGTAACCTATGTTGGAGCAAGAGTTGTCACCATCATTATGACACCATTATTTTTTAAATCTGTTTGGAACTTCTTGAGATTGCTTAAAAAACGCCATTTAGAACGTTTTTTACAACGCTTTTCGCACATGTTCACCCCTTTTTAATTTCGATTTTTTAAAGAAATGTCCTTAGAGATCATTAGCATCTTATAAGTAACTACCATTCCAAATTTCATGTTTCTAGGCCCTTCAGTAACGCAAAAATGGCATTTTTAGAGCGTTTTTTGCTCCTACATCCCCTTTTGGCCAGTGACACGGACATAAGATATAGCTATGTTCTAAGTTGGAATAACACCATCATTTTGATACCATTACTTTTGGAATCGGTTTGGTAGTTCCAGATCTTACCTCCTACAAATAAACAATTTTTACCTCTTTATAATATTAGTATAGAAAAGATTAGACCAGAAAATATTAGCTTTTCGTTTAAGTTTGTTTTCAAAATTTAGCTTTCAAGCAATGGTTGTCATGGATACGATTTCTTGCGAAAATGCGTTTTCTTCATGATGGGTTTTTTTCACCATTTCTCGTATTTAAATTCTTAAGAGTCAAGAACCGTTAAAGATAAATTGTTCAGATTTGGAACATGTCTTTTTCATTTGTTTTACTTTGATTTTGATTCAGCAAATTTGAAAAAAAAAATAATTATTTTTGAAAATATGTTTTTTTTTTTTTAAGTTACATAATTTTTTAAAATTTTTAATTTAAATATTTTTATTTAAAAAAAATAATATTTTAAAAAATGCCGAATCAAAATTAAAACACATATATTTCTGTTTATTTAAATGAAAAAAAAAATGAAATTCCACAAATAATACTTCGAGTTATAACGATTTTAAATTACACCACTTTTTAAAATAAATTTTAAAATTTAAATTAAAAAAAATTAAATGTCACAAAGTATCAAAATTTTTACATAATAAATAAAAAATGTTTTTAAATGTATCCCGGACCCCCTTAAACCATCAAATATAATAATATAGAATTTATTAAATTTGTTATTAAAGAAAATATTTTTAAAGTAATGATTTCATAATGAAACAAATCTATTGATTTTAATCATTTTATTAATATTCCCAAAATGTATTTCATTTTTATGATGAAAAATTATGACTCCAAGTTTAATCATTATAATTCAGTTTTCTTTTTGTAGTTAAATAATCCCGTGAAAGGTTGAAATAAACTGTGTATCTAAATTAACTTTCTGATGGTGGAAAATTCATCAAGAGAGATAATTCCTTTCAGGGCTGAAAGGATTACCGTCCCGAAGAAAATGGAGTTGATCTTGATAATAACATTTTACTTAGCAGCAAATAGCCAAAGTATTTGCGAAAAATCAAATTATCTTTTATTTATTTTAATTTATATCGAAAGAAGTGTGGAAATATGTAAATCTTTATAGGTGTGTGAATCGTTTAAATTAAAATGTTTATCTAAGTTAATGATAATCCTATTGAAATATATTTTCATGTATAATAGATTTATTTCTTTTAAAATAAACTAGTGGGCTCAGCCCCCTAAGAGTTCCGCTCACCAACCCCCCGTTCAGACACCGCAGTCTCTAAAAGCACGCTAATTTGATCGGCTTTAAAAAGATTTTGGAAGATTGAATTATAATTTAAAAAACAGTGGCGATCTCCTATACACGGGTTTCTATTTCTCTTTGATTGGGGAATTTTATGTAAAAATCAGCTGCTGTTAAAAGATACAATGACCGTTTTCGTCTTTGATTAAATAAAATCAGTTAAACACTTAAAAATAAGCTAATATAAAATGAATTAAGTAAACAGAGTCTTTGTCTCCCGGTATTTTTTAACAAAGCGAAAAGAAAGTTCTTTTAAATAAGACATTTTAAATGTATCGTTTTTAATCTGACGTAATTTTCACCAAACTTTTCTTTCTATATTTAATATTCAGGTGAAAATACTTTTGTTAGAAATGAAATATTATTTGCGCTGTCCTAACAAAAATAGTTGAAAATATAATCTCAGAATATCATATAAATGTCTCACGTATTTTTAAATATAAACTGTTTTGCAATATTACTTTATGTTCATTTTACGTAATAAGTGTAATGTGACGTAATTTCTTCTATTTAAGACTTCTAACGCATGTTAATGAAATTATTATTTTACAATATCCTTTCTCTTTTAAAATTCACGCGTAAATATAGTTTTTATGAAGTAATTTTCAATAAGTGCCTGCTTTTTATACGTAATTATTTAATTCTTATTTGAAAGTTTTTTTTCTGATTATATTAGTCACGTGTAAATAAATTTTTAATTTGAAGCAAACATTATTTTTTGCGCTCTTTATACAGTTGGCAACAGTTTAAATTAATACCATTTTCTAAAATAAGTAAAAATTATCTCTCGAAATACTGAAAATTTGATTTTAAAATAGACATAAAACCTCAGAAAATGAGTCGAATTAAAAAAAAATAAATGTAGTCTGCACACCGGAAAAATTCTAACGTATAAAATGATCTAAAAATGAATTAATCCCCATGTATAGTTTTTGTTCATATAAAACTTTTTTGATGGAACGATTTTGTTAAACTTTAGCATTAAATATCTCTTTAAATAATTCTTCGATTTTAAAACTGTCTGCATCAGCGTGTTTATCAAACATTTCTCTATAACACCGCCGATTTTCATGTTTCTGTGTGCAATATCTTTCTTAATATTAACGGAGAAAGACCTCCGGTCACAAAAAATTCAAAACCGGCGACGGCGGTGACAGCGTAAGTTTTTTTTTTTTTTTTTTTTTTTTTTTTAGAATAGAGACATACAATACATATTTGATTTAATTAAGTGATATAAATTAGTAAACGAAAAACAACTTTCATGTTCTTTCTGCTCATTTGGAAATTTATATATATAATCAGCACATATAATAATAAAGAATATGCCAGATATTTTATTTATAACTGTATCAAAACCGACGCCTTCTTAGTGAAACAAAGCTGTATAATTTTGTACCTTTTCAATAATATTACCCGTATATACTATAGCAAAATATATTTTAAATAATGTCTTCTTAATGAAACGAAAGTATTAATTTTAATCCTTTAATTTATACAGCCAAAGTATATTTCATTTTTAGGTGCGTTCGTAATTATATAAATACGTAGCACCTATAGTCGTCGTTCAGTCCGTCTGTCTGTCCGTCCGTCTATCCGTCCGTCCGTCCGCATATAATAGAGCAAAAAATACCCAACCGAATGGTCTGAAATTTTAAATATATGATTGGTGTAAAATTTTGTCGAGCCATTTCAAATTTTATGAAAATCGGATGTATAGTTAAATTACAGGGACAGTCAAAAGTTTTTCTTTACATTACGGCCAATGGGAAAAATTATTGCACGTGCATTTTAATGATGTTAAAGCTATCCGAATGGTCTCAAATTTTAAACATATAATTATTGCGACATTTTGTCGAGCCATTTGAAATTTTATGAAAATCGGATGTATAGTTTAATTACAGGGACAGTCAAAAGTTTTTCTTTACCGTCAATGTCAAAAGTCAATGGGAAAAATTATTGCAAGTGCATTTTAATGATGTTACAGCTTTCCGAATGGGCTGAAATTTTAAATATATAATTGCTGCAAAATTTTGTCGAGCCATTTCAAATTTCATGAAAATCGGATGTATAGCTTAATTACAGGGACAGTCAAAAGTTTTCCGTTACATTAAGGGGAATGGGAAAAAATTATTGCAAGTGCATTTTAATGATGTTACAGACTACGCACTTATGAATTGCAAATAAATACACATTCAGTACAATATGGGGTGCAAAAAATAATTATAAAACTAGTTATAGTACGAACGCACCTCATTTGCCACGTTTGACGAGCAATTTCCAACTTGTTTTTATCAGGCAAAATACTAAGTGCAATTTAATCGTTATAGTAATGCACTTTTGATTTTGTACTCAGATAATATCGTAAAATTTCTATACTAACTTTATATATAAATAAACATTTCTGTTTATGGAAAATTAAAACAGAGAGATAATTACTTTCAGTTTTGAAAAGATTACGTTACCGAAGAAAAATGAGTTGATCTTACTGATACTGTTACTGTTGATCTGATGATTTTATTTTACTTAGCAACACATAGCCGAAGTTTTTGAGAATCACCAAATTATCTTTCATTCATTTTAATTTATATTGAAAGAAGTGTGAAAATATGTAAATTTTATATGTGTGTGAATTGCATAAACTAAATTTTATCTGAGTTATATGATAATCCTATTGAAATATGTGTTCATGTATAATAGATTTGCTTCTTTTATAATAAATAATTGCCGAAACGTCAGTGAAGGCTTACTGTGGAGACCCGAAAAGTTTTTGGTTTCCGTTTGTTTGTTTGTTTGTTTGTTTGTCTGTCTGTCTGTCTGTCCGTTCACGATAACTGCCGTAAAAAGCATCTGATTAGCTTGAAATTAAGGAGGCATGTTGGTGAGGTACCCTGAATTAGCTGTATATTTTTTTGTTACATTTGGTTAAATTCGTTCGGAAAATATAGAATATTTTCTTTTGCAAAATAGTGGTTTTCTATGGCAATTCAGACGATTTTTCCATTTTTATTTGTTGAAAGGAAATGGCTCATAAGATTGAAGGATTTAAATGGTAAATTATATATAATGAAATTTCCTAATTGGAATCATATACTAGTAAATCTGCAGATCAGGAGCCTCAACGTCAGCTCTGCAACTCATTGTTTTTAGCACACTTTGAGTAACATTAATCTTTCTATAAAAACGAAATTTAAAGTTTTTAAATTACATAAACTTTTATAAAAGGGAAAAAATATGTCGATGGTTTCAGACATTAGAAGCGTTAAATTAAACAGGTTGTTATGTAATAGTATTCTGAAATTTTCATGAGCTACTAAATTCTGGTAAATTTTAGATAACAAAGTAGATTTCTGAAGGGGGGCTCTGCCCCCCTGAACCCCCCGTAGTGTTTTTAAATTTCCATTTGTAATTTTCGATTGATTGTGTTAATGTCCTTTAGTAATTTCTATCAATAGACGGAAACGTACATGAATTCTTTTCTACAGCCCTGTATATTGCGTGAGGATTTTTACGCGTCACATATTACATTTAAACTTAATGCAGACAAAAAAACCCTCTTAAAACTGCTGATATCACATTTCCGGGAATTACTATGCATAGTGTACACCATGTATCCAGTTTTTGCAGAACCCTGTATATGATTCTATTTAAATTCTGCAAACATCTGTTAGTATTTTAAATGTAGCTGAGCTTGAAAATGCATAACTCAAAATAAACCCACTGAAGGAATTTCCGCTCATTTTCATAAATACTTACGAATTCATTTGTGTAGCCCTATATATGGTCTATATAATTTTTAAACACCACATAGTAAGGAAAAATTTTGTTAACGTTAAAACGCATACCATGATCGAAAACGCGCTTTGGCACTAATTCCTAGTAGACCAGAACTGTATCCTAAATCTTTTATGTGACCCTATAAATGAACGGTAAATGCGATACAAATCATATTCAAGCTTCTTGTAGTAAATCACTGTAATGTATTTTAATTTCATAATGTTTGAATTAGTGCAACACAATTAACACACTGACGACAGGCAATTTTTTATTAAATCTGGGTTTAAAAACAGTAGAAGCTTCTCCCTCTTCTGAAATTCTTTCGGAAATTGGTTTCTGAGATATGTTTTCATGTTCATGCAGCAGTAAATATCTTTCAATGTACGGATGTAGTATATAATGTCTTACAATCTATAAAAAATATGGACAACACGATATAAATGCCTTTCCTGTAAGGTAGAAGTCACTCCCTTTGCCAATGATGTATTCTGAATAATAACGAGAATTCTCGTTTCCCGTCGCTAATGTGTTAAAATAAGCTATGAAGAGTTTTTCCCCGTAGACCATATTTTAATCGACCACTTTTGTGTGACCCTGAAAATATATATATATGCTTTGCACCCCATATACTACAAAAAGGATTCAAAAATACATATCAATTTTATTATTTTGTAACAGAGAAACATCATTAAAAAATGCCACAAAAGAATTTTTTTCAAAGATTGTAATATTATGAATAGTTTTGAGTTCCCTGTACGCATGCTGTAAGTGCTTACACATAACATATTTTATTGTAACCAAGTTCTAGTGAACCTTAATGATATATATAAATTTTATTACGTTTAAAATTTTGTAACATTATTAAAATACACCGCATATTATTTTTTCCAAAGACTATAATGCAACGGAATAGTGTTGAGTTCCCCTGTAATTGATCTATGAATGCTACACATTACATTTTCAATACCGAACATACTTTGACAAACCTCAATAACGTATACCAATTACATGTAATCCCGACTATATTTACGCGAGTTAGAGCCCGTAGAGACACACGGCAGGCGACAGATAGACAAACTGAAGTCATAAACACTTTTCATCTATGTTGGAAAATGGTAAAATCATTTATATGCCTTTAACTGTACTTTTTTTTTACTTATAGAATGGTAAAACATTAGTTTAAACAACCTAATCCATATGATAGCAATAACATACTAAAAGCCTCACAAAATAGGATTATCTGGGGATCTATAAATCTACTGGAAAATCATTCATTGTCGTGCTCACTGTTAATTGCATAAATTGCAGTGATTTGAAGTTATAAAATATTTTTGGTGATAGTCTTTTAATGGTACCTACATTCAAATTAACGTGATTTACTAACTTCATTCATATTTGACGCAATGATAGGCTACGAATAACAGTCGCTAGGCAACGGAGAAAAGAAAAAGAAAACAAATGAAATATATATCATGTAAAATAAGAAAAATAATTTAAAAAATGCTTTATATTAATTGGAATATATGTACAAAGTTCCACAAAAAATTATACACGTGAATTAAAAAATCTGGAAAATATATTCACAAAAATTCAAAATAATAGGAATAATTTAAAACCCTTATCTGCAAATTTTAGTATCCATAATTTAACATTTAAATCCATTAATCAAACGCGCCATTTTCTTTCACCAAATGCAAATTTGAAAATCGTCTGACTTTCCATAGTGAAGCATTACGGAGAAAAATAAAATCTTCCATATTTTCCGAACGAATGAACCAAATTTAACCAAACACTATACAGCTACGTCCGGGTATCTCACAAATATTTCCACTCAATTGCAAGCTACTCGGATGCTTTTTACGGCAGTTATCGCGGAACAGACAGACAGACTAACAGAAACCAAAACATTTCGTGTCTCCACAGTAAGCCTTCAATGACGTTTCGGGAATTATTCATACTAGTAAATCTGCAGATCAGGAGCATCAACGTCATCTTTGCAAGTCATTGTTTTTTAACACTCATTGCATAATATTCAACTTCCTACAAATCGCTTTTTAAAGTTTTCAAATTACATAAATATTTATGAGCATACAAGATACTTCGTAAAGTTTCAGAAATTAAAAGTGTTAAACAAGTGGTTGTACATTGATGTTCTGAAATTCTGATGAGCTACTTATTCTGGTAACTTTTTAAATCAAAAATTGCATTTTTTCAGGGGGGCTCTGCCCCCCTGAACCCCTCCGTAGTCTATTTAAATTTACATTCGTAATTTTTTATTGATTGTGCGGATGGTTATAGTATATCTTGGATTTTTTTTACGCTGTGATTTATAAGGATAAGCATAAGTTTTTTTTATAAATTAATAAAATTTAAATTTAAAATAAAATATTCATGTTAACCGTACACAGGCAATAAATCTTGAAGTGACGCAAAAAATGTAACCCTAAAATCCGCTACATTCGGCACAACACAACGACGTGCTTAAACGGATGAAGTCAAAGAATTTGGTCCCTGTTCCACGTGCTTGTTTTGTTTGGGCCGAATGAGGGCATTTAAATCTGAGCGATAACGCACATCGTATTGCAAACTGTTTTTACGGCATACTGCATCTCCATCTATCTCTTTCCTCCGTGAATAATAGTTAATTTTATTTTACCCAAGATCTTTTTATTCCAGCATCTTTGTTTTCGATAAATGACGTCTAATTCACCTGATATGTGTACTTACTCAAAACTTTTCATCTTGTTATATTAAGAAATACTCGAGAGTTTTATTTTTATTTTTAATATGCCGCCATATTAATTTTCTAAACTTAATTTTATTTTTCATTTTCCTGTTTCACGACAAAACATTTCAATTGAAAATTGTTTAAAAGAAAATATTATTCCGGGTTTTGATTTTCTTGGCAACAATTAAAGAAATATTGGTAAATGTTATGGGAAAATGTTACGTTATTCTCTATGAAAATAATGAACTTTTGTATTTTTAAGCAAAATATTTCAATAAAATAAATGAAATATTGCCTATTATTATTTCTGGGCTAAAATCCTTCTATATGCAAAGATACAAATGCATTAATTCATCTGTTTTGGCGTTGGCTTTATTCAAGCATTATACACGCAATTATACTAATATTATTAGGACCAAATTCGTTGCTAGGCAACAGAGAAAGAAAAGGAAAAAAATGAAATATGCATTATGTCAATTTGATAAAACAAAGTCCTTTATATTATTGGAAAACATGCATAAAATTCCCCCCAATATTATAAACCTAATTAAAAAAATCTCGCAAATATATTGACATAATTTATTGGAATAATTTAATGTTATTTAAAAATTTCAGCATCAAAAATTTGCCATTTAAATCCATTTTTCATATGAGCCATTTCTTTCAACAAATGAAAATCTGAAAATCGTCTGACTTGCCATTGAAAAGCATTATAGAGCAAAATAAAATGTTCCATATTTCCCGAACGAATGAACCAAATTTAACCAAAAACTATACAGCTAAGTCCGGGTATCTCATCAACATTCCCAGTGAATTTCAAGCCGATCGGATGCTTTTTGCGGCAGTTATCGCGGAACAGACAGACAGACAGACTAACAGAAACCAAAACTGTTCGTGTCTCCACAGTAAACCTTCACTGACGTTTCGGCAATTAGCTTGAAATTTTCTCTATGCATTTGTCAGAGTTTTTAAATTCGGTGTATAACTTATGGAGGTATTTTATACATGCGTTCCAATAATATAAAATATTTTTATAAATTTATTACTTTTAAATGTACATATTTCATTGTTTTAATTCTCTTTTAACTGTTGCCTAGCAACGGAACTAGACCTAAAACTAGTAAATCTGCAGATCAAGAGCTTCAACGTCAGATCTTAAAGTGAGTGCCTTTTAATCTCACATTGCATAATATTCAGCATCCTACAATCCGCATTTTACTTTTTAATAATATAAATATATAGCAACATATAAAATTTTGGGAAAGTTTCGAAAATTAGAAGCATTAAATTCTGCACGGTGTGACAAGAATGTTCTGAAATTTTGCGAATTGCTTATTTTGGCAATTTTTTAAATTAAAAGATCTATTTTTTCATGCCCCCTGAACACCCCAGAATCTTTTTGAATTTAAATTAACAATTTCCTTTTCATTGGGCAAATTGTTATAGTGTGTCTTGAATTTTCTCAGGATGAGCAAAAGTTTGGATAAGGATTTTATGTTATTGTAATATGCAAATAGCAATATTTCTATAATAGGTAGATGTAATATCTAGTCTAAATATATGCAATAAAATTGCACAAGAAAGTCACTTACTGTCATTAAACTAAAGTTACAACGTACTAAAAGTGAAGAAAAGTACATTTAAAGGCATAAAAATAACTTTTAATAAATTGATTTACATGTTTTGCATGTACAATCGGCGATTTTTAAAAATAAATATTGATTCAAAAAAACTGTTTCCGTAGAATTTTTTAAAATAAATTCGGTAAAATAAAAATGACGAGATTTCAAGTATAATGAAAGCACGTGCTATAATAAAAAGGGTCATCTGTGAACGTGCATCATTTTATTCTATTGTTTTTAATTTTGCAAAGTATCTCTTCTAATATTTTCAGATCAGCTTATTAAAAAAATATTTGCATGCATTTTAAATATACCCCTTTTCACTTTTAACATGTTTAAACTTTAGTTTAAAAACATCATAACCTACTCGATAGTAATAACATACAAAAATAGCCACGAATAGTCATATTTGGAAGTTTTTAAGTCTACTGGATAATTATTCATCATCGTGTCCAATGCTAAGTGCCTAAATCGCATCGATTTGTCGCTATAAAAAAATTATTTGTGATAGTCTTTTAATAGTATCTACAGGGTGTCCAGCGAATAAGACCCTGATTTCAAAATGAAATATCTCAAAAAGAAAGATCAATAGAATTATGCTGTAAACGGTTCGTTTATTAGCTAAGCTGTAAAAATGTTATTCAGAAGTTTCAAAATTTAGTTGCAAAAACCATTAACAGATGGCACTGTAATCGCCGTGCTTCGAAGTTCAGAGCACTAGGGTCTCAGTCCTAGATGGCTCCCTACAGAAGAACGAATATTGGGAAAGGTCACTTTTTCATTGGGGTGATGTGCAGAAGTGGAGACATCTGGTCACAGAATTTTTGCATCAGCTTTAATTTTAGAAAATTTCAATTAATAGAATTTCCAATAAAAAGTTTAGAAATCACAGAAATCATTATTATAAAAAATTTTGCCTTAATCACTAATCAACAGCTTGAAGCCAGGAGAGACCAAGTTAATTTAACAATACCTCAAAACAGCTAACTCTATCAAAAACATTGTCAATATAAAAGTTGTAGAGCCTAAAAATCTGAGTAAAATGAGTACCTACACTTAACATTTTTGTTTAATATTAAGGTTGGTTGCATTTATGACGGCCAATTATCTGCACGAGGGATATAGGCCCAGGGGGGAGTGCCCTTCGTGGGGGTCTTTCTAAGGGAACCTAACCAGTATTAACGCTTGGAAATCCAAGGTTCGAAGAAAACCACGAAAACTCCGAACGATTAGGCCGACGGGCGCGATTGGGATCGAACCCAGCACCTCCCGTCTACCAGCTTCGAGAGCAGAACCTCTCAGCCACTGGTGGGGCGTTTAATATTAAGGGCGTAGTTTTGAGATATTGTTAAGTTAACTTGGTCTCTCCTGGCTTCAAGCTCTTGATTTGAAAAATTTTGAAGTAGAATTGCGACCTTAATGTTGAACAAAAATATTAATGATAGTACTCATTTTATTCAGAATTTTAAGCTCTACAACATTTGTATTGATAATATTTTTATAGAGTTAGCTGTTTTGAGATATTGTTAAAGTAATTAAATAAAAAAACGTGTTTTTCGAAAATAAATATGTGCATATTTTCTAACATTCACCCAAGTACGAGGAAGAAAACATCGTATGTTCATTTTAGACCTAAACTGAAGGGGTAAAACGATTTTCAGATTTCTCCTAATTAATTCTGAGTTCAATCCCCTGACCACGGGTCTAAAATTTTAAACTGGAATTGTGACCTTAATGTTCAACAAAAATATTAAGTGTAGGTACTCATTTTACTCAGAATTTTACGCTCTACAACATTTGTGTTGACAATGTTTTTGACAGAGTTAGCTGTTTGGAGATACTGTTATGGTATGTAAAAAAAACGTGTTTCCTGACTATAAATCTATTCATATTTCCTAACGCTCACCTAGTACGAGGGGAAAAACATAGCATATTCATTCTAGACCTAAAGTGAAGGGATTAAAACAATTTCCAGCTTCCCCCTAATTAATTCCGAATTCAACCCCCTAACCACTAGCTATTTAATAGTAAATAAACGTAATTTACTAACTTCATTCATATATGACGCAATTATAGGCTATGAATAACAGTCGCTAGGCAACGGAGAAAAAGAGAAAGAACAAAATTAAATACGTATCATGTAAAATAAGAAAATTAATTTAAAAAATGCTTTATATTATTGGACTACATTTATAAAGTTCCACGAAAAATTATACACATAAATTAAAAAAATCTGACAAATATATTCACAAAAATTCAAAATAATAGGAATGATTTAAAACCTTTATTTAGAAATTTTAGTATCCATAATTTAACATTTAAATCCATTAATCAAACGTGCCATTTTCTTTTTACAAACAAAAATTTGAAAATCGTTTGACTTGGCGTAGAAAAGCATTATGGAAGAAAATAAAATCTTCCATATTTTCCGAATGAATGAACCAAATTTAACCAAAAACTATACAGCTACGTCCGGGTATATCACGAATATACCCACTCATTTGCAAGCTAATCGGATGCTTTTTACGGAACAGACAAACAGACAGACTAACAGAAACCAAAATATTTCGTGTCTCCACAGTAAGCCTTCACTGACGTTTCGGCAAATATCGTAGATGAGAAAGTATGTGTAATTGTTTGAAGTCAAATGAACGTCAAAAAGGGATGAATTAATGCCTTTTTGTCTTTACAAATATATAGATGGGTTTTACACAAAAAATAAAGGCAGGTTATCTTCTATTTATTTTGTTCAAATATATTTCTTATAAATTAAAAAGTTCATTATTTTCTTAAGGAATAAATTGACATTTTTCAATTAAATTTAACAATCTTTTTTTTATTGTTGCCAAGAAAATCAGATCCCGGAATTATAATTTACCCTAAACAGTTAATTTTAATTTGAAAGGTTTTCATGTGCAAGGGGGAAATGAAATAAACAACAGACATGAATATGTCTTCATATTGGAAATGCGAAAATACGAAAAGAAGGTGAATTTGACCTCAGATATCAAAAACAAAACGAATATGTTTTAAGGTTGAAATAAAAGGGCCTTGTGTTATGATATTAATTCTTAATATGAAAAAAATTACCTATATCTCGCGGTTTATCGTCTGCACACGGCTTACAGAAATGTTTAATTTTTAATTAGAAATTTCAATTAAAAAAAAAACTGTTGAAAAGCGTATATATAGTAAATGTCGAAAGTATGCACCAAAAAATTATCTCTGAGGAAAATGACGTCATTGTATGGAGAAATAAATATTTTCATTCTTAAAAGATAAACATTAACTAGATTGCCTGGAAAAATATTTTTTGATGAGTGTTACTTCCTAATGCCTTCTCATTTCAGAAAATACGAATGAAAATTATTTTTTTTTAAAAGGAAGTTACTTTTTCGTTCATAAAAACTAAACTTTTAAAATAATTGCGTCAGTGTAAATGATGAATAAAAAGTTACATATGTAAATTTAATGAGACCCCGGCGGGTTCAGGGGGCCTCCGCCCCCCTCAAGGAATCTACTTTATTATCTAAAAAAATACCAGAATTAGCAGCTCATGAAAATTTCAGAGTAGCCTTACGTAACGTTTTTAAATTAACGCTTCTAATGTCTGAAAACTTCGTGTTTTTTATTCTTATAAATAATTACGTAATTTGAAAACTTTAAATTGCGGTTTGCAGGGAGTTGAATATTACACAAAGTGTGTTTAAAAATAATGACTTGCAGAGCTGACGTTGAAGCTCCTGATCTGGAGATTTACTAGTATATATATATATATATATATATGATTTTATTAAGCGATATAAAGTAGTAAAGGAGAAACTCCTCCCATGTTCTTTGTGCCAATTCGGAAATTTATTATATCAAATAAAAAAATATAATATTAAAGAATATGATAAATATTTTATTTAAAGACAATATATCAAAACCAAAGCCTTCATAAAGCTGATAATTTTAAGCCTTTCAATTATATAACAAATATGAATTTCATTTTTGTATAAGATATAACATGGACTGCCATTTTAAATATTATAAGACAGTTTATCTTTTCTAGTTTGATAATGTTGTGAAATGTCGATATAAACATTATATCTAAATTAACTTTTACATTGGTGGAAATTCTCTCAGGATATATATATTTCTTTTCCTTGTGGAAAGGATTACAGTAACGAAATAAATTTAACGAACCTTGCTGATAAATTATTGCTCAATGAAATATAGCCAAAGTATTTTAGAAGCATAGAATTATCTTCCATTAATTTTAATTCAAATTGAAAGTAGTTTGAAAAAGTTAATCCTTTACAGCATGATTTTTTATTTTGTTTGGAAAACCTTTTATTTAAATATGTTTATGTTATCTATCCAATTAAAGAAATAGTCAAAACAATTATTTATGTTTCTGTTGGACATAATGTATTATTAATTTGGAATGTCACTCGAGAGTTACATAATAAAAATTGCTGAAAAAAATGATAACTATAAATTACATACTTACTTTAAAGTGTTCACAGGGCACAACAACAACTATTTGAACGAGATAATAATATTTGTGATTATTTCAATAGTTTCCAGAATTAATAATTACTACCTTATAAAGATAGAAAAAAACGCAAGTCGAGCACATTGCAAGTAGTGTAAACAAAAGTAGTTATAACCTCCCCGTGATAACAAATTAGGACAGAAACAGTCGCCATGATTTTAAATGCATGTTATCACGTAACACATAATAATTCACAAAAAGAAAATAGAAAGCGCGAAATGGTAGAAAATAAGATAATGTAACTCTGAGTACCACTATGCAGTTAAGGGTCAAACATTATTAGGTTTTTGAACCGCAAAAAATTATTTTTTTTTATAAAAGATACATGTCATCCTACAGAATCAATTGATCATGTAAAATCGATTTATTATCTTAATATTATGTAAAATATACATTTATTGTTATAAAGCAATGAGAAAACTATTTCAAATTAAATTTTCAGATATCTTATTTTAGTATTGATCATATATGAGGACCCCAGAAGCCAAGGGAGACAAGTGACAAAATTTAGATTTCGAGTAAATTGAGTTCAAACTTAAACATCAATTGTAATTGACTGAATTGGAATATGAAACTGTTGCTTATTTCTTAGTGGTCTTTGAAGTCTTATTTCAAAAACTGTGAAAAAAGGGGAGTACAATTTATTTTAAAATTTATAATTAAGCAATATTGATCACCATTCGGCACTTGTGCACTTTGGCTTCCAAGCGGTACACAAGAAATGAAAAATTATGAAATAAAAAAAATGAATTTATGAACAAAATACGAACAATGTTGATACAAATGAATGAAATGACACAATTTTGTTTTAATATAAGTTTTAAACAATAAAGATCAGGAAAATAAATTCTGAAAAATTTAAGAACAGTGTTTATACAAATGAATGAAAGGACAAAATTTGGTTCCAAGTTTTAAAATTTTATTATAAGTTTTGGCACAGTGAAATTTTATAAGTTTTAACCGTTAAAATACATTCATTTAACATATAAGAAAGTAAAGTATAACAGAAAAAAATGACGCAAAACAGTTTGAAAATATGGAACAATATTCTTCTAGTGATAACATGGAAACAACACATCTACATTATCTCGTCCTCGTCAGTTTCAAGAGCACGATTAGGCTCATCAGCCAGATCTTCAGAATATTGCAGAGCTTCAGTGTGTCCTGGTGCCCCTTGGTGAGGAAGATCTTCGTAGAAAACGTGGTACGCTGATGGTACAAATTGCAATAGTTCTAACAGATTTTTAAAATTAAAGTACTTGAGTTTTGGTTTTTCTTGTGCTAGGGAAAAGTCTGACAGGGAAGATAAGACAGGAAGCTAAGACAGCTCAGACACTCTAGGGGATCTTCCGGCATGGCCGGACTTAACCTTTAGCTCATGGAAAGGTTCTAATTCACCACCAGCAGTTTCTTTGTAGAATAATGTGAAAGTTTTTTTTTTCTTCAAAATGCAATCACTACATATTTCGGATACCTTTCACTGACTTTATAAAGAATGGTGCAAGAGACTTTATAAATAAAATCTTCATCTTTTAGCACTTCTATAGTGAAGTTTTTGCTGGAAGAATTTACAAGTTAAGCCCAGTGCTCGGGAATATGCAGATCCCTTTTATTCCTATTCTTTCTGATTTCTATGAGCCCAAAGTCTTGGTCACATTTATGGAAGGAGTGTCCTGAAATCAAAAAGCGATGATCGGCGGTTTCTATGTGTGTATTTTTTTATGATGTACAGGCGGAACTTCACATTCAAATGGCTTTTATTTGTCCTCGACAATTGTCACTAACAGCTGTAATATGCCTGACTTGAGAGAGAAGAGTCTTTATGAAATACATGAAACAGGATGCGATCTCTTGGCAACCACGAAAGCCTGGCCTTCATGCCACATGTACATGTTGGAAGTTCCGCTTTCAAGGTTATGAATGCTCAAGTTGTACGTTCAAAGTTGGCGTAGGTTATAAGCCTTTGAATTGGTTACATGTGGAATTGGCATGATTTCTTAAAAGTCAAAGCATATCGCGACCATTGAATCCTCCTTTAAATTGTGGAATGCGTCTTTGGCTAATCTGGCAGCTTCTGCTTTGCGAAGATGTAGTTCCTTTTAAGTTTCTGCTTGTTGTTTCTCATCTGCATTTCTATGGTCTATTTTCAATCGTAGCTTGTCACACATAACACATCTATCAGTCCCCGGTCGGTGAAAACTGAGATTAAAATGAGTGTTAAAAATGTGTCTATAGTAACTTTCCTTGACCGGTTCTACGCGCTTTTCATCAATGCAAAAGTGAACATAGAGTTTGTATATCTCCTTTAAATTGAGTTCTGGGTTCAGGTATTTACGGTTAGGGGTCTTTTTTCTAGTATAACGGCTTGTGTATCGTGGAAACTTGTTTAAGTGTTCTTTGATGATATCAATACCAACGTGTGGAATTTTATTCAACGTTTCTTTTCTTCCTCTTTCATTGTGAGATGGTACGCCAGAAACTGTTCCTTCCTTTTTGGTTACTATGTTTCTCGATTGTTTGTTTGAAACAACTTCGTCTGTTTGTGCCAATCGCCGTTTAACGATGACCAAATTGGTGTGGCTGTTTAAAAGTCATGAACTGGCCTTGTATTTCGTTGGTCGCGGTTCAGCAATGTAGACGTCAACTGATACAAGTACTCTTATACCCCTTGGGCTCCACACGTTTCACGGTTTCGGAAGAGAGGTTAAGTAATTGATACCTAGAACGCAGCGAATAATTAAAAAATCGCTTACATCTCTTTACCTATAAACATATAGACTTATTTTCAGTTTTATTTTGTCACTTATACCCATTTGCTTCTGGGGTCCTCATATAATGTTAAATTTTTTTTAATATGCTCTGTTATAATTCTAAAAATATTATGTCAATATCCATTTTTGTCAGTTAATAAAATATTACCAGAAACATTTCTTAAACGTTTAATTTTATAAACTAAGTCTATATATGAACTTTCTGATTGCGTATCACATATGTGCGAAAAATTTCATAAATAAAGTTATTTTTGTTTCATGCAACAAGAACTGTAATAACAACCTCACATAAGATTATTCCCCTGAACCGAATAAATTCGTTTAGAATTAGAATTTTTACTTATTTAATGTGAGGCTTGACAGTGTGAAATTTTACAAAAATATATTAATTTTGTTTTCTAAAAAAGTAAGTCAAAGAATATAATTTTGAAAATTTAATACTTTATTCTAAAAATATAGTTTAAATCGCATTAGAATTATCAGGTGTCAACGGTACTAGATTTAATATTTGCCAACCTCACATAAGACTATTTCCCTGAGCCAAAAAATACGTTTAGAATTGGAATATGTTACTTAATTAATAAAATCCTATAAATACAATAGGAGAACAAGAACTATTACTTTAAATAAATTATCTTGTTATGTTGAATTGTCGTTTTATATGGGACAAATTGAGGAGTTTTTTGTGAGGCGTGAAATTGTAAATATATATATATATATATATATATTATTTTTTAAATAAATATTACTATGCAATTTATTAAATACTTAATTTTTTAAACTAAAAGCTATCAATGAACTCAGTGACAGCACGCAAAATAAATTTCAAGATGTTTCTTGATTAAAAATATTTTCGTATCATTTAACTAGAGCAGTAATAAATTGATTTGGAAGTTAAAAGTTACATGACTTCATTTTTAAACTTCTTCGATCTGTTCTGAAAATAAAGTTTCACTCAGAATAGGTGTATTTGGAAGTATACTCTGCTAAAATTGCATAGTTTCCAACTTCATGTAAAACTATTCATTTGCGCAAAATAAAATATTCTGTTTAGTACAAGAAATTTAATTTATTTAAGGAATTCCATTAAGTACAACACAGAAACAAGAATCATTGTGTTATAAATAAATTCTGGATTAATTGTTTAAAAAAAAATTTCTGAAGTATTTTGTTATGGACTAGGAAAAAATAAACGAAAGTCTTCCCAATGACTGTATCAAAACATTTAATTTTAACCCGGGTTTTAATTGACATACAGATGTCTTTTTATTAATCAGAGGAAAATTGTGATAGATATAACTGTAAACTAAGCCAAGCTTAAATTAGGAAGAAAATCTTCTGTTATAGAATCAACTAAATACTCTACATTACATGAAAATAGGAGGAAAAGAAGACCTCTAATTAGAGATTAACATTTGCTCTGTTTGTTTTTCACTATGCTTTGCTTATAAATAAACTACAAAATTGAAGTGGAATATCGTAACTTTAGTGCTTTGAAAAATAAACTGACTAAACCCTGCACTTCAGACCTCAACACTAGTGAGGGTGTTTTTTGTGACTGAAGTTATTCATTGAGAACATGAGTTGTAAATTTTCAGTTTTAGACATGTTTAAAACTTTTTTTAAATAATTATATGGTTTTTCTTTTTCTAGGAAAAAACCGGTTTTAGATAAGTCATATTTCTCAGGTTTCTGCCACTCCTGTTTGGGTAAGGAGCGGAAATAAACAGTTAGATTACAAGCTCCTTTAAAATTTTAGAATTTGAAAGGAAACCTTTAAAGGCATTGAGACTCACTCACATTTCCTCAAATTATAAGTTAAAATATCATGTGCGACCCGTGTAAAGCCTAAGAAATATAATAGAAATTTGTATAAGGTAGGTCATATTTTACAGGTTTCTGCCACTCCTGCTTGGGTAAGGAGCGGAGATAAACAGTTAGATTACAAGCTCCTTTAAAAATTTAGAATTTAAAAGGAAACTTTAAAAGGCATTGAGACTCACTCATATTTCTTCCGATTATAAGTTAAGATATTTTGCGAGGCACATATAAAGTCTAAGAAATGAAATAGGAATTATTATAAGATATAAATGTGTGATTTTTTACATTTATTTTGGATATACATATTATACATGTGTATCCAATTTAAATACTTATTATGTAACCAATCGTAGCCTGTGCAATACAAGGTTAAGGAGATACAGGACATTTGGATTTGTCGAAACGATCAAAAACATCACCTTTTTCAATATACCGAAACATAAATAATAAAAACTTAATATGTTTTTTTACATTTTTTCATAAAGTATGTATCCTTAACTGTATAATCAAGAAAAATAAATATTGTACATGCAAAATTAATATTTAATTTTTAAATTAGACCTTCATCTACCTAACGTTTGAATTAAAATAATTTAGTGCTGCGCGCATGGTAAAACTGTAAATTATGCATACAGAAAACAATTATTGATGAAATTAGAATCACAAAACACCTACTTCTAAATTAAAACTAAAATATAAACAAAAAGTTTTGTTTATAAATTAATTTTATTACAAAAAAAAAAAATAAAAATTTCAAAATTTTTAAAGTTTTTAAAGTGCAGGGAAATAATAACCATAATATGTGATTTTTTTGGTGGGGGGTAGCATGTAAACTATATAGAAATACATATTTGGTTAATTTTGTAAAGCTGTAGCTTACATAGTTTGAATTTAACAGTGCACTCAAACTCCAAATTTACTAATCTGAGAAAGCGAGTTTTAAAATTTCAATATATACGAAGCTTCAATTCTAGCCACCGTCTACAAATTATTATAAATCATGTAATATAATAGATATTTGAATGGGGTTTTTGCATATTGTTCAGAAATAAAAATATTTTAAATAAAACAAAAAGCGAAAACTGATTTTTTTAGAAGTTAATAGGTCCTGTGTCAAATTAAAAAGAATTGATAAAGCCCATTGTTATCATAATCTTTTATATTCATATATGTCATACAGAAAATATGTCTGTTTTCACTGTAAAACATACATGGTAAATTGAATTATTTTTTTTTTATATTACTATTTCTATAATTAGTGCATTACAGAACAATGATGTTAATTGCATTAACTTTAAATAAATACATTGGAAAAAATAGGTACTCAAAATTTAGTAAAAAGGACTCGATTTTAAATACGTGACATACTTAAAATAAATCCGATTCAAATGTATTCAAAATTGAGAAACACATGTAATCATTTTTGATCCCATGGCTGTGTTCAAGTATTAATCGTTAAGTACTGCCCCCCTGAACCTACAAATTAAAATAAAAATGTGCTAATATTCATTTTTCGTTCTAAATTATTAACAAGAAAATTTTAATTGATCATTTATTTTTTAAAAAATAGTAAAATTATTACCACGATACCCAAATCAAATATTTTTATAACAAGAGCTTTAGTTGTAAGCATTTTTAAATTATTTTAAAATACTATACATAATTTAATATGTGAATCATCATGAACATCTTTGATGCCACCCTAAATAAAATAAACCATTAAAGGGTACAAAATTATCGCTTCTTTGTGTTTGATAACATCTGATGTTTCAAAATTGAGAAAACATATGTTCATTTTTGATCCAAACATACACAATTCTATATGAATACATCGATTTACTCATTTTTTAGTACTTCATTTTTTCCAGTGTAATTGAATAAAAAGACAGTAATTCTAAATTGTACAAATTTTGAAATTTGTTTTTGCGTCAAAGTTTCATCTGCATATACGTGAATCTTAATGAATGAAAATTTTTGAAAACGTTAAAGAGTTTATTCTTATCTTAGTGGAAGTTCTGGTTGGTTTATTAAAATAAATATTTACATTTAATACACTCAGCCTAAAGTGATTTTATCAACGAATATGGCTTATTAAGTTTATAGCATTATTTAACTTACACTGGTTTAATTTTAACACAACATTTTTGTGTTAAAATTAAACTAGTGTAATTTCGTATCCAGCGATTTCTGGAGTTCCATAACCTGAGATTTATTCTGTTGAGCTGAACCTGATTTCAGACCAGATGCTGTAATCATCAAGGTTAGCTGGGTGAAAAAGTTCGACCAGAATCGTCCGGGATAGCTCAGATGGCAGAGCACTGGGGGCTTCAGCCAGGAGGTCCCGGGTTCGAATCCTGGTCCGGACATTTTTCGCCCAGTTGGAAATTTACATCTAATATTATTTAACTTAATCTCTTTATAAGTGACTAGCAAACCCCGCGGCTTTCCTCGCGTAATATTTGAAATATGCAAAGTGATATTTATATGACTAATTTTCATTAAAAGAAATTATACTTTTAGGAATAATTGAAAAATTACTATTTAAAACATAGTTTAACTAATCTTCATTATTACCCTGCATTAGGCAAAAATTAGATTTAAATTAATAAAATGGAATAAAACTAAATGAATGATAATTTAGAAAATATTTTGAAACTTTTATGCTCAATTAATACGCTTATGTCAGTATTCATTTGAAGTTCTGAATTTTTTAGAAACCATCTTCTTACGTCTTAAAATTAATCATCATGTCAAATTCCAAGTCTTACCACCTCTCTCAACATAAAGGGCTATGTTGAAATAGGAACTGTCACCATTGATTTGCCAGCATTAGTTTTGAAATTGGTTTATTATTTCCTAATATTCCACAATAACGTAATTTAGAAAGTTTTTAAAAGCCTTTTTTAGAACGTTTGTTGTTACTGTGAAACCCAGGTAGTAGAATCATCCGAATAAAATACAGTCTGTGTAGGATCCGAGACTGTTACCATTTATTTGCAATTATCACTTTTCTAATCGGTATATATTCCCTGAAATTGCATAGAAATCGTAATTTAGGACTTTTTTAGAACGCTTTTGGAACCTACAGTTCACTTAACCTCTTTTTAATTCGAATTTTTTTCGACAGTCCTTCGAGGGCATTTATATTTTATAAGTAACTACAATGCCATATTTAAAGTTTCTAGGCTCTTCTGCAATTTAGAAAGTTTTTTGCTCCTGCAACCCTCTGGTGGTAGTGGCACATACATAAAATATAGCTTATGTTTGAGCAAGTTCTATCACCAACAATTTGACACCATTATATTTTAAATCGGTTTGGTATTCGATAAGATTGCATAAAAATTGTAATTTAGAACGTTTTTAGAACGCTTTTCGCTGACTTCATCCTTTTAAATTTAGAATTTTCCTTCGACTGTTCGTAGAAAGCAGTTGCATCTTGTAAGTAAATACCATGGCATATTTCTACATGTTAGACCCCTCAGTTGTGCAAAAAAAACGCAAATTAGATATGTTTTGCTCTTGCACCCCCAGATGGTGGTGACAGCAACATAAAATATAGCCTATGTTGCAGCAGGGACTGTCACCATCAATTTGCAACCATTACTTTTGAAATAGGTTTGGTATTTCCTGAGACTGAGTAGAAATCGCAAATTAGAACGCTTTTACAACGTTTTTAGAACGCTTTTCGAGCATTTTTACCACTTTTAAATTTCCAATTTTTTCAAAACTGTTCTTAAAGATCATTTACATCTAATAAATATGTATCTTGCCTAATTTCAAGTTGCTAGCCCCTACTGATAACAAAAATCGAAATTTAGAACGTTTTTTGCTCCTGCAACCTCCAAATGATAGTGCAACCGACATGAAATAGCGTCCATGTTATAGCAGAGGCTGTCAGCATCAATTTGCCTACCATTACTTTTGAAATCAGTTTGATTCTTCCTGAGATTGCTCACAAATCGGCATTTAGAACATTTTTAGAACGCTTTTTATACGATAGATCATTTATATGTAATAAATATATACCATGCAAAAATTCATGAATCTAGTCCTTCCGTAATTCAAAAATTGCATTTTTTGAACGTTTTTAGTTCCTGCATCTCCTCTGGGGGTAGTGGAAACAGATATAAAATATAGCCTATTTTGGAGCTGTCACAATGTTTTTAGACCGTTATATTTGAAATCGTTTCAGTACTTCCTGAGGTTGCATAGAAATCGTAATTAAAAATGTTTTTCAACACTTTTCGCGCATTTTCACCTTTTTTTAATTTCGATTTTTTTTAGGAAATGTTCTTAGAGATCATTGATTAACCTATAATTAACTGCCATTCCAAATTTCATGATTCTAGGCCCTTCCATAACACAAAACCACAATTTAGAACTTTTTTTTTCTCCTGCAATACCAAGGTGTTAGTGATACAAACATAAAACAGAGCCATGTTAGAACAAGGTCTGTCACCATCAGTTTGCAACCATTAATTTTGAAATCGATTTGTTAATTCCCATAATTGAGTAGAAATCCCCAATTAGAATCCTCTTCACGTATTATCACCCCTTTTAAATTTCGAATTTTTTAAGAACAGTTCTTGGAAATCCTTTATATCTAATAAGTAACTAATATTTCAAATTTCATATTTCTAGTTCAGTAAAGCAAAAATTGCACTTTTAGAACGTTTTTTGCTGCTGCACCCACTTTGGGGTAGTGGCACCGATATGAAATATAGCCTATCTTGGAGCAAGGGTTATCACCATCATTTTGACACCATTTTTTTAAAATCGGTTTGGTATTTCCTGATATTGTGCAGAAACCACCATTTAGAATGTTTTTCAGAACGCTTTTTGTGCATTTTCACCCCGTTTAAACTTCGATTTTTTTAAGAACTGTTCTTAGAAATGCTTCATATCTATTAAGTAACTAATATTTCAAATTTCATATTTCTACGCCCTTCAGTAATGGCAAAACCGTAATTTACAACGTTTTTAGCTTCTGCACCCCCTTTGGTGTAGTGGCACCGACATAAAACATAGTCTATATTTAATTCGTCGTTGCCTCGTCGCAAGGGTTGTCACCATTATTTTGACGCCATTATTTTTTAAATCGGTTTGGTATTTCCTGAGATTGTGTAAAAACCCCAGTTAGAACGTTTTTTAGAACGCTTTTCCCGCATTTTCACCCCTTTTTAATTTCGAAATTTTTAAGAAATGTTCTTAGAAATCCTTTATATCTAAGTAACTGATATTTCAAATTTCATATTTCTAGGCCCTTCAGTAACGCAAAAACAGTGATTTAGAAAGTTTTTTTCTCCTGCACTCCCTTTGGAGTAGTGGCACCGACATAAAGTATAGCCTATCTTGGAGCAAGGGTTGTCACCATCATTTTGACACCATTATTTTTTAAATCTGTTTGGTATTTCCTGAGATTGTGTAGAAACCACCCTTTCGAACATTTTTAGAACGCTTTTTGTGCATTTTCACCCTTTTAAATTTCTAATTGTTTAAAAAAATTTCTTAGATATCATTTATACCTTATTAGTAACTACCATTCCAAATTTCATGATTCTAGGCCCTTCCATAACACAAAAATTGCATTTTTAGAAAGTTTTTTGCTCCTGCACCCCCTTTAGGGTAGTGGCACCGACATAAAATAAAGCCTATGTTCTAAGTTGGACTAACACCAACATTTTCATGCCATTACTTCTGAAATCGGTTCGGTAGCTCCAGAGATTACCTCTAACATACAAACAATTTTTACTTCTTTATAATATTAGTATAGGTTATTATACATGTTGTTATAACGAATATGGCTATTTTTTGTACAGACTTTATGTTACATTAAAGGATTTGTCATAAAGGTTGTCTTAGTCAAGCCACATATGTTGTTTAATTATATTATGTTAATTTTTGGTATCTGAAATTTTTCGATGATGGAAAATTATACTTCACTTCTAAATTATCATTCATTCTATAATAATACATCAAGACAGTGAATTTTTTTATCGTGATTGCATTCTAGAGCAAATATGGGAGGGAATTATTTATAAGGAATTTCTGTGAAATTTCCATTTAACAAAGTCTCGTCGTTACCCTTAAATACTTCATTATGAAAAAAATTCGTTTTATGACTATTTGGGTCCTGTTCAACGTTTGTATGCATTTGTGCAAACGTGCAAAGTGCTATGTGCGCAAAGTGCTATGCAATGTTTGTATGCATAGCCCTCATATTCGTGAAGATGTTAACGTTTTTGTGACAAATTCAAAAGTTTTAAGTTTATAGCACACAGAGTTTTCAACAAAATTTAATTTTCCAAAAACCTGACAAAGAACAGTAGCAACTGCAATTAAAACATGAATATATTGAATATTTGATGAGATATGGGCATTTGTATGAAATAATTTTTAGCTGCGCATGCGGGGAAGATCCTAAAATGTTTATTAAATAATTTTGTTGTCAGCTATTTAGGGCAACTTATATAAAAAGTCCAGTCAAATATCACGAAAATTCGCAAAGATAGGGTCGATATAGTGAGTTGCTTCCTAAAAATAGCTTTATTATAAGGATTTTCCACAACTTTTCAATCAGCTCACTATATCTTTCTAAGTTTTCACAACATTTGACTGAACTTTTTATAGAAGATGCCCCAAAATACTGTCGACCAAATTATGAAATAAAAAATTTTAAAGCTACCGCGCATGCGCAGCTAAAATTATCTCATAAAAATGCCCATGTCTCATCAAATATTCAATATATTCATCTTTTAATTGCAGTATACCGTTGCTACGATCCTTTGCCAAGTTTTTGGAAAGTTGTGTTAAATTTGGTTGAAAACTTTGTATGCTATAAACAAAAAACTTTTGAATTTTTCACAAAAACGTTAACATCGTCACGAATATGAGTGTTATGCTTACACAAATGCACACAAACGTTGAACAGGACCCAAATAGTCATTTACCACAGTGACAAACCATTTACAAACTTTTCTGTTACATAGGTGATCGCAAATATTATTTAATTATTAAATTTATTATTAGCCCCCTAATTGTACCTCCCAATAAATCTTCACCGAGAAATATAAAATCAATCATATTCTTTACATCCAGAAGTTCAAGAACAATTCGCCAATGATGTTGGTAGATATTCGACAAAACGTGTGCAATCGAAAGCATCCAGTCCCTGAACCTTAACTTTTGGAGGCCAGTGTATTTCAATTTTAAAAGCATGTCTTCATTATCGATTTTTGAATTACAGTAAATACAAAGAAAAGACTCTTCCCAAAATAGTATAGAAACTATTTAGAAAGATAAAACTGATATTTCGGTTACTCAGGCTGTGAAGATTATCATTAGGCATTTCTTATATTTTATGGCTTATGAATCTCTATCTTTATAAATATAAGTATGGGGTTGTATAACATGTCTATCTAGTTGTAAAGCATTTATTGAAACCTAAATGATATTTTTTTCTAACGCAGACTTTAAAAAACTATCCTTTTGAAATTTTCATTTTTTTATGACTGTTGATGCTTTTGCCGGCACATCAGCATAAAATATCTACAAACATTTTCCTGTAAAAGTCTATTAAAAATCAGCAGCAACACAAATTATTGACGGACAGTTACGAAGAAGAAACCGAAATAAATATTTTGAAAAGAAAATATTGAATTTAATAATCATCCTTATATATGTTGATTTATTCCGTTATGTACGAATTGTTCATCTTACTTTTATGCAACCATGTTTACAACTTTATTTCCCAAAGCAAATTAATTCTTTTTTTTACGCTATGTTGCCAGTTATACTATAAGTACAGCAATATGATGCAGCCATGGGTGGAATTAATGTCAAGAGAATTTACAGGCGGGTTACGATATATAATGGCGGTTCAGAAAATCTACTTGGACGCAACACAACTAAGCAGTCAAAGGAAAATATCAAGTGAATTGTTCTAGAAGTGCAAGCTAGTGAGGTCCGACTTTCACTTTGTACTTGACCATATAGCTTGATTTAAAATTTGAGTGATACACTAAATTGCACTTCAATTGAATTTGTTTTTTCTAAATAAATATGAGTTTAGATCTCGCCATGGGCTGATTAACTTAGTAAATCTCTTCAAAAGCCTCGACATAGAGTGTTAAGGGAGCTAGTCACTCAGATTCGTAATTTTCCTCCGTAATGTTAAGTCTATGGACTTTTGATGCATTCATATATTTAAAAAATCTTCTCGGGAAATTCATATTTTTAACATATTTTTTCTGTGTACTCTTCTTAGAGGATATCTCTTTATTTCTTAGTTTTCAAAATATTTCTCAAATCTGTTGAATTAATTATTTTATGTGTTAAAAGTGGGTAAACTGTGAGTAAGATTTTAACACTTCATATAAAATTAAGTCTAACTTTAGAAATATTTTGAGAACTGAAAAAAAAGAGACATCTTTTAGGAAGTGTACACAAAAAATAGAAATAAAAAATATTAATTTTCCGAGGAGATATTTTAAATATTCGAAAGCATCAAATGCCCATTTACTTTACATGAGTGAGGAGAAATCGGAAGCTGAGTGACCAGCCCCCTTAAAGAGTATATAGTCAGATTTCACCATACGTTTATCTTATATTGTTAAAATCTAGATCTCAATATCCCTAGATGATTTTGATAATTAATTATCCGAATTTTATTATGGTCTTTTAGCTGTAAAACATAACTTTAAGCTCATTTTCAATGATGTTTAGCTGGCTAACTAAATTAAGATAGGATATGTCTCCGTGAATTAATGAACTCTATTAGTTATAATACGTGAGTTTCTAGTACTATAAGCTTTTAATTACGGTTACAATGGAATATGTTTATCAAGACCTACTTTTTTATGGATCCGTAACCAGCAACTTTAGTAGAAGATGAGGCGTGTATGATTTTTTAATAAATATATATATCAGTACCTTATTTATATACATTATTATTATTATTATTATCATTATATTGTGTTTTATTAACATATATAATATATATATAGGTTTATATTTTAGAAAATACTTATTTTTGCATATATTAACTGAATTTAGTTATATTTTGCGTATTTTAAACAATATTATAAACCGATCCGATATCATTAATTATGTTGTAACATCATATCTCTTTATTTCAAAGAAATTACTAGAATAAATGGTAAGCTATTAATGAAAACATTTCCATAATAAATTTAAAAAAATGGGGGTTAACTCAATAAAAATAATGGTCATTAATTTAAAAATTTTAAATTAATATGCTCGCTACCATATTTTTTTAATCTAGATTATTTATAAACATTACCACGGAAATCATTCTAATGCTAAAATAAAGGTTTCGATCTTCCGTTAGTGAGTTAGTTACTTCACCTTTTTTATGTTTTAAAATCCTTTTTTCCTTCGTATTCCTTAAAGTACAGAAGAAAAGAATATTTGAACTAGAAAATGCTTTCCAGTAAAATTTTATTATTTTTTTCTTATTGGTGTTTTAAAAAACATTAAATTATAGTGATCTAGAATTTTCATAATTTCTATGTTTGAAAAGTATGTTGTGAGAATTCAATTCTAAATATTTTTCTTTATTACAATATGCAGTAAAATTATCTTTACGAATACTAGTCAAGCTGAATTTATGTAAAATAGGAAATTACACAGAAAATAAATTAAAAATTCTATTAAAATAGTGTGCATATTTTATTAAAATAAAAAAGGAACTTTATATATAAAGAAAATTTTACTTAATATAATTTGATTTCATATATATAGAAAAAGACGAATAAATAATTACAATTAATAAAACCTACGTTTATATATGAAAATGATAAAACTTTTCAGGAAATCATTGTTAATCTGTAAACAAAAACAAAATAATAAACACATGTTTTTCCTATCTAAAATTAAAATAATAAAATTTCGAAATAGGTTCAACTATCACGATAGCAAAATAAATAAGTTACTTAAAATATTTTCTGTGCTCATGTACCTCTCAAATATTTCATAAATCTGAAAAGTATTATAGAAATTAATGAGTTATAATTAAAGTGTGAAAGATTTTAAGTACATTTAACGGTGTACTATTACGTACATTTAACGATTTAATTATTAAGTACAAGAATTTAAGTACAGATAAGATAAAAAAGATATAATTGTACTTAAATTCGATTACTAAATTATGAAATATTAAATAGTTATCAAAGAAAACAAATGTAATATATTTTTCCATCAAATATTCCTAGTGTAAAAAATTATTATAACTTAAACTTTCATGAAAACTTTGTAATTTGTGAAATTTTTCCCTTCCTTCTTCAATGTATGTAATATCAATTGAGTAATAAACAAGGATAATATTCAGATGCATTTCACATAAGTACCAATTTGAAACAGAATAATGTATCCAATATTTATCAAATAGGTATTAATATATTCTTTTTAGCTGTTTTTTCCTCTTTTTCGTAAGATACTTCTGAAGCAGACTTTAAGATACGCAGGGTGTTTCAGAATGGACTCCTCATCCTTGAAATGTTATAACTTAGAAAAAGTCAGAGATATAAATTTGAAACATATGGTATTTCCAACAGACTGATCTGGAATTTGTTATACTCCTAAATTCAGAAATAGTTCCAATGTTAGATAATAGGTGGCAGTACAAGCACATGAAGCTTTAAATAGTACTCAGATTCACAGAATGTTCATTTGTGAATATGTTTCATTTCTGCCACGTGTAAGGGAGTTTATCGAATTAGTTTTTATACGGAAATGGAAGAACATCCTGCCGTATTCCTTCGAGCAACGTGTTTTTATTGTACTGGAATACCAATGATTATGTCGAAGTCCGACCATAACAAAGCAAAGCATTAAAAAAAATATTAAAAAAGCTCGAGACCAGAAAACGAATAATAATTTATTTAACAAGATTGGGGGAATTTGTTATACACCGGTTTGTAGAAATTGCTCCATGATTGGACATCAGAGGACGCTGCCACCACAGAGCGTTGTATTTGAAATAGTGTCTGAAAGTGTGCTTCGTGAACATGAAGTCGAATCCCAATACAAAGGTTTCGTTATGCTCACCTTTCACAGCAAATAATATGACGCAGACGGAGGGTAAAGTTCGAAGTCACTCGTTGCAATTTTTCTACTTAACCGGATGCATAGGTCGCATAGATGAATTTTTCCAGCTGTTCCAAATTTTGAGGATTCTTAGAGGAAACATTATATTTCAAATAGCCTCAAAAGAAGAAGTCACATGGACTGCGATTGAGTAAATATGGAGGCAAATCATTACCAATGCCTTTCACTCGGGAATAAATGAGAGCAATGACTCGGTCACTGAAGTACTCCTCTAATAGCTCAAATACTTCAGTAGTGTGGTGTGGTCGGGCCCCATCCTGAATAAACAGTAAATTCTCTGATGCACCCCCTAGAGCATGAAATGGGGCATCAAATTGCTGTAAAATTTCAATATATCTGGATGAGTTAATCCTTTCTCTCTTAAAAATGTCCCAGTGGTCCCTTTACTGGACAGTCCAGCCCAAACTGAAATTTTTAAGGAGTGCAGTGATTTTGCGAGACACACAAACGGGTTTTCAGTACCCCACATTTGCCAGTTATTCATAAATCCCTCTAAATGAAAATGGGCGTCATCGGTGAACCGCACACAGCCTAGATGAATTTCTCTTATCAAACATCTGGAGTAACTCATTTTCGAAGTCTTCTGTTTGTCGCACATCTGTACTTATGATCGCTTTATGACACTGCCACTATAAAAAAAAGATCTGCAAAGTTACTAAAACTTTTATAGGAAACTGGGATTACTGGGACTTTTTATTCGACGGCAACAACAAAAAAATTCATGTAACAGATACACATTTGCGCATTAAATCTAAAAATCTGTAAGGTTACTAAGAATTGTTTAGGAAACTGGGATGCCTAAAACTTTTTATGTAACTGCAACTTTGGTTACAGGTAATAATATTAGTAAGATTACTGTAATTTTTTTGATTCATTTGTAAAGCTACAGATTTTGGTAGCTTTATAAAAACTAGTTTTGTAGATTTACATCTTTTTTGTATAGTATACAGATAAAATTTTAGTAGGCATACAGATTTCCGTAACTTTACATCTGTACAATTACACATTTTTTTACAGTGTATTTTATAGGGAAAAAGCTTTTGTCCCTTTCGCATTATTCTGTACGTAATCATGTTTGAGAATCATACTAAGCGCCTCATCAAATGGATTTCTGAGGACTACATTTAACAATTTCTTCGACTGATTGCACATTTTGAAGTGTCATCACTGATCGGCTGCATCCCACTTTTCCGGCTAAATCCACATTGCCTCCCGTACAAATTTGTTGAATAAATTTCGAAGTGTTTTTTGGTCTGTACATTTTTAACATTAAATTTCTTTGAAAGCTTCGTTTTGCCATTGTCATCCACTTTGACCTAATCGGTTCTAGTACAGTAGAAACAGGTGGGAATACGAAATGGTGTTATTCAATTTCTGTATGATAACAAATTCGATACTACTTTCTTACTCCTGTCAGCAATGCAACAGATTCAAGAATGAACTTTTTGTACTTAAGAGTACTATATAAAGCTTAATGTGTTTGTGATGTCACCTATTAGCCAATATTGGAACTATATCTGCAAACTGGTGTATAACGAATTCCAGACTTGACTGTCACACATACCACTTGCTTTACCTTTCTACATATCACTGTTTCGAAGTTCTGTCATTTCATATTTGGGGGGTCATTTCTAAAACAATCTCCATATTCGTAGGTGAAAACATGTAATGAGCCTAAATAAACAAATGTAATTCAGAGAGTAAATAGTGATATGAACTTAACGAATCTCGTTAAATTGAAAGCGGATATCACTAAAGGGAGACACAAACAGTATGTAAGTTATTTGATTAAACTTCATACATATGATAACTATTTATAACTTGTTATTTTCTTATTATATTTTTCAAATTGTGCGATCTTTATTCTTAGTCGTCAGGCATATAAAGGAGTATATTAAAAATGTCAATATAGATCTGTCAAAGTTTACTGGGTCAAAATTGTTTTTAAAAATAAGATATTTTCATTTTTTTATGTTGAAAAGTATTGAGCATTTTAAATAATTAATTCTCAATCAAATTATATGTATCGAAATAAAATTATCTAAAATATTTTTCCATATAAACAGGTAGAAAATTATTCGATCAAGATTATTTTCAATGAAACATAGGAGCTAAGCTCTACAATAAATGTTCTCATTAACACTTGGTAAAATTCGTAAATTTAGACATAAAAAACTTAAACAACTTAATACATTCTTACATCTACTCTAAAAGGTCATTCAAATAGTGTTTGGCATCACAAGTATTACATGTTAAAAACAAAATGCCTTATTTATTTTGTTAAAGTACGTCTTTCAGGTGATAAATATTCGGAATCCACCTTAAAGTTATAGTTAACGAATTTCCGTTATTTCCAAGTACTGACGAAATGAAAAGTATGCATTAGATTTGCATAAATAAACGACTCAAGTGCTGTCTGTTAACAACATTGCCGAGAATAATATTTTCATTTGATTATAATCTTTTAACATTCTGATGAGATTTTTGCCTATCCGAAATAAATGCGAGACTTGGGATTTTTGCCAGTTCACTATTCACTAATTTCAATCTCATACCATTCAATATTTTATCTCTGATGTATGCTGCATTCAGGATGTAGTCATCTCAAATCTAAATAAATAATAAAATTTTTGCATGAATAACCATAAATCAAAAGAACACGCAGGACGCGTTTCGGGTTGGGTGTTTTAGAAGCCAGTTATCAGGAAATGTAAATACGTATCCGTAAGGAGACAAGGTCCAAAATCCCATTACGAACTCGTGTTTACATTGGCTGGTGAAGGTCTGTTAAAATTTCCAGTCCGAAACACTTCCTGTGTGCTATTTTGTTTCTGGTGCTTCATACAATTTTTTATTATTTATTTGTGATTTATCGCCAATTTTTTGGGTGTTGTTTCCTTAATCTTAGAACTATCTCTGAGCTTCACGAATAGCATACCTTTGACATCTGAAGTGAGTTAATCTCTGTTAATTAGTACTATAGGAAAGAAATTCATTCCAAAACTTTCGATTTTTCACCGTCTTTTCTGATCATCAAAAAATCCTACCTGGCCGATTGATTTATGTAAATAAATGAATGTGTATATATAGCTTTCACATGATATATTGAAGCAAGGTAGAACGGTGTAGGTCCAGCAGTCCAGGAGACCTCAAAACAACGGTGTGAAAACTTAATTTCTCATTGGTAACCGGTTTTACACTACCACCAAATACTCGGTGCTGGAAAACTCGGATGGTGCTGGAAAACGCATTTCCGAAGAAGAGAAGAATATTTCGGTGGCTGCAGATATTTATTTTCAATAGCCCAGATATATCCGTAAACTGCTGTGGAAAAGATATGCTATTTGTCACGACTTTTGTCAACAAAAGAAAACATTTAGGTTCCGAGTTTAGGCTACTCTTCCCTAGCCAGCGTGTTCTGTACTGCTATCTATACGGGAGAATCTTGCCAAATTTTATAAGATTGTTAAGCAAGAAAATGGACGAACCATTTCTCAAACGAAAAAATCCTATATCCTTAAGCACTGATATCTTGATCCTAGTATTTGGGTAAATCTGTCGCCCCTCCCCCATTTTCTTTAACACTCAATTTAATTTGGCCCCATTGTCGCAATTATATCGCGTTACAGAACACGATGAGTATTGTCAGCTAAATTAAGGCCACCTTTCAGAATATAATATTTTATAAATGCATAATAGAATAAATATATATAATATTTTGTTAATAATTTACCAATTTATTCAACGTATGTTTAAAGATAAAATACACGGGGTGTTTCTGAATGAATATCGGGGTTTCAACGCTTGGTAGTATGTATTATATAAAGCTTAAAATTATAATTAATACATAAAATGAAAGAACAACTCAAACAGTTTTCCCTACAAGCTTACAAGTGTTCATAGTGAGCACAATTCGTCACACGGCACACATTAAGTCGATAGCCCAGTTTTTCCCAAACGTTGATTAGCGTTTGCGGGATTATTGTTGCAACAGCAGCAATGGTCAGTTGGTAATGGAGGAACATACTTATTATCCTTTATGAACCCCCACAGGTAGAAATCATATGACGTCAGATCGGGTGAGCGTCTGAACAGAACTTCTTTGCAAATCAACGTTTTGGAAGAACTGAGTTATCAACTTGATGTGTGACCGAAAAATGCTAACATTGAACACTTGTAAGCTTGTAGGTACAACTGTTTGAGATACTCTTTCATTTTATGTATAATTTATATTTTTAAGTTTTATGTAATAAATACTACCAAGCGTTAAAACCGATATTCATTTAGAATACCTGTATATTTAAAAAAAAAAAATAAAATTCAATAGAAGAAAATGCTATTATTTATAAAATTATGATTTTTTGTTTGAAATATACGTGTATAATTATAAAATCAATATTTAAAATTAAACATGTTAAAATCACAATCGATTACATTTGAAATTTGACTTTTGTAAAATAGCAGAATCTCTCATTTGGTCTATCTTCCTGTGTGTTTCACTCCCCTTAAATGCGACCGATCAATTTATTATATTTATTATATTCATTATTTGTCTATAAAATCGATTTACTCTGCAGCAGAGATTCCCACACGTGTTTCGATGAGAAACTTTGGAAAATATATGAAAACTTGTGTGTATAAATCAATTGTGAGGAAAACAAAAGATATTCTAGTTGGATAAAAGAAAGTTTTAATATTACTTTAACAGAAGGAAATTTATAATAGAAGCAGAATATTTAACTCATACATCAGAATGTTTATTTTATAAACGGATTGAATAAAAAGTTATTATATAAATGTTAAGACGTGCAATGTAAAACTATGTTATGCTTCTTAAAAGGAAAATATTATATAACCGTTTCCGAGTTATAAACGATTCTAAAAAACGCATTTTTATCTTCAGTAATTAATGGTTGGTTGGTTGGTTGTGTTTATGACGGCCAATTATCAACACGAGGGACATAGGCCCTAAGGGGGGGGTGCCCTTCGTGGGTGTCTTTCTAAGGGAACCTAACCCGTATTAACGCTTGAAAATCCAAGGTTCGAAGAAATCCACGAAAACTCCGAACGATTAGGCCGACGGGCGCGATTGGGTTCGAACTCAGCACCTCACGTCTACCAGCTTCGAGAGTAGAACCTCTCGGCCACTGGTGGGGCCCAGTAATTAATGGATTTTTAATATCCAAAGAAACATTTATAGAAATAGATTTTCCTTTTCTGCCCTGAAATTTCGAAAGTATTTATGTCTCTTTTACAGTGTAGAAATTAGTTTTGTAAACTGGGAATAATGTGTTTTACGACACTATAAATTCTTAAGTAAATTTAATCAACTTTGTAACTGAAATCATACATGCAACAGTAATTATTGTATAATTGGATGTAACATTAATCAAACATCTTTAACTCAGAAACATGCGTAAAGGTTAATGAACGTCTTATAGCTTTCAGTTCAAAGTGTCCGTTTAGGGAACATTTTCTTAACAAACAAGGTAGATTGGGAGAAGATGCCGTACTTTTGACTTAATTATTTTAAAAATCACCTGTCCTTTTTATTTGTTATTCATATATTTCTTGTTAAAGTTTGTACTTTTATGTATGGTTTAAAAACTTATTTCATTTTCAGATATTATAGAAAGGATCGAAAAGTTGGTTTTATAAAAGCTTGCATTTCGACATCTTATACCAAGTTTAGGGTACGACGGCCATGTATCTAGGGATAATATGACTTCTGGAGTTTCAATGTAAGCAATAAATTTTGTGGTCCATTCTGTGATAAAAAATAATGGGGCGAATAAAAGAAATTTTATTATATTAGATATACTACAGTTATTAACTTATTTAACATTAGGAAATTACAAAAATATGAATGTTTACATACATTGGTAATTTAATAAAAAACAAACTAATATTTGAAAAAATATATATATTCTTTATAACATTTACAGAAAATATAGCTCTTAAGTATGCCTATTTTTAAAACATTATAGCAGGCTTAAATACGGTAAAGCAACTGTGATAAAGAACTTTAGAGTCCAGATTTTTTGTTGATGTTTTATACAGGGGATTCATAAATATCGAAACAATAGGCTATCTCCTTAAATATCGCCCCTATTTACATACTTCCAGTTGCACAGTTTCATAAAAAAATTTGCAAAATTTTATGAGATAAGATAAGTTTCAACTCCATGGGGGCGGGGGGGTCTCTATGAGAAAATACGCAAATTAAATTTTTATACGTCCCCCGTAGTGTAAAATTCCCAATTACGAAAATTTTCCTTATCCATTCCTGAATTAAACACACAAAAAATCATCTCGATACCTTCAAAATTCGCAGAGATATCAAAATCCAAAATTCGTGGCTTACACCATTTATCCATGCCTTTGAGCGACGAATTTTTGACTCATTTTGAATTCAAGATAGGGATCATCAACAAATTGTACAGTTGTGGGAAAAAAAGGAAACACCCCTACTAACTCCTCAACAAATCATCGTAGATGAAAGTTACTGGTACCGAACGATTGGAAATAAAGTCTACTTTCAAATGATGCATATAAAAGTTTCTTAGGAGGTCATCTACATAATAGAACGAATCCAAACTTCGTTTTTTTCAATGGCAATACCCAATTTTAACAAGATATTTTAAATCTTCGGTTCAAACTATGCCTAGACACCAAATTTCAAGTCATTTGAATGATAAGTTTTTGAATTATCAACATTCAAAATTTAGTGCTTCTAACGTTAAATTACATTTTCATATTTTTATTTATATCTCCTGAAATTATACTTCTAATGTGCTAATTTTTTTGTAGCAATAATACTAATATAGACAAACATAAATACACTGAATTTAAAATTTTTATAATTTTTTGATATGAATTATGCTTTATGAAATTAATATTAAAAAAAATTGTGGATTGCAACCTACAATTTTTTGATGGATTTACATTTATTAAGTCCTGCTTTATGGAAAACCAAAATTTCACATTTTTCTTCCAAGTAGTTTTCAAATTATGCTTAAAAAACGGCAAAATGATGGTTTAAGGGGCCGTCTATGATGGAAGCGAGTAGACATTTTGAAATTTATTCTGCTGACTGTAATCTAACAAGCTTCATTGACTCTGTGAGTTGCGCTTAAGCTGCCTTGATCAATAAAGGGGCTCTGTCGATTAACAATCGAGTACGGAACTTCAATTTGGATGCAGCCCTTAAAATAAGCTCGTTTTAAAATAATTAATTTCTGGAAACATATGGTAGGAATTGCATAAAAATTCGTTTTTAGGCTAATTGAAGGGTGTAGAGTTCATTTATGCTGTCAGAATTGTGTACTGCCATTGAAAAAAACAAAGTTTGAGTTCGCTTTAATATATAGATGGCCCCCTATGCAAATTTTATATACATCATTTAAAAGTAGACTTTATTTCCAATCGTTCGGTACCAGTAAATTTCTTCAACGATAATTTTTTGAAGAGTTTGAAGAGGGTGTTTACTTTTTTTTCCCCACGACTATACATTATTAAAAGTTGATATAAGGCAGTGCCTCTCCTTTGGACATAAAATAAGCAGCGTATAGAATTTACGTTAAACGTGTTTTCAAAGTATGCTGGTGGTCTGCACTAGAGGTCTGCACGGGTCGAAATATCTAGGTCCGGTCCCAAACCGACCCATAGGAAAAAAAAAGTTCGGCACTGCCTGGAAAAAAGTTCAAATCGTAGCCTGACCCGTCTTGACTCAATTTCTACATAGTTTTTTATATCGATATGGTTAAAAGTTGTTTCGTATGGAGGAGTTCTGACCAAAAATACTTTTTATATTTTATCTTTTTCCATGTTTATAATTTTTATTTTTAAAGAAGCGCCAATAGCTGTGATTATTTGTTTTATTAATGAATCTCTATTTATAAGTAAATGATTCACTTCTCCTTTAATATCGTTAATCCACATTCCATGTGTTGGAGACAAAAGAAACTGCAATAAAGTAAAATCTTTTAAGATAGAATCACATAGGAAATACAAAAAAGCATTATAGACGTGTTGTAAATGTAGTCTATTTTTTCTCAGGTATTATTATATTCATTTTCCATGGATCAACAGATTTTTCCGTTTAAGAAAAGATTCCGTCATAGGCAAATTTTTTTCACCAGTTTTAATGTATTTTAATTTTTTTGCCTTAAAATCTACTATCGTATAAAAATATGAATTTTAAACTTTTATTGTAAAATAATGGCCATTTAAAAATATATGCATTTCTTGAAAAAGTTTTTGGGCTGAACCAAATTTTAGTTATTTTTGCACGGATTAGGTCACTCAGAGATAGTGATTTTAATACGGGTTGTCAGCAGACCCGCAGACCAGGACTGAAAATTTCGTCCAGGAGAGACCCAGGAATAAGGAAGCCACTTTCGGTTTGGTATAACCAGGGACCGAGAGATTCTGCTTTCAAGCTGGTAGACGGGAGGTGCTGGGTTCGAAATCAATCGCGCCCTTCGGCCCAATCTTTTGAAGTTTTCCGTGGTCATCGAACCTTGGATTTCCTTGCGTAAATATGGGTTAGTCTCTTAGAAGACGCCCCCTTCCGGCCCATATCCCCGTGTAGAGTTCTCAATGGTTTTCTTTGAACCTTGGATATCCTTGCGTAAATACGGGTTAGGTTACCTTAGAAAACCTCTACGGAAGACACTCCCGCCTTCGGACCCATATCCCTCGTGTAGGTAATTGGCCGTCAATAAATCACACCTACAGCCGGTTCGGTATGAAAAAATACGTTAGGCCCGGCCTGGCTGAGTCTTCGGAAAAAAGTCGCATATCCCGGGTCTTGCCCATCCCGGCACCAAAATACAGCATTTTTAATGGCCTCGCTGGGACGAAAAAAAGCCTGAATTTGTGAGGGCTAAAATTATGAAAATCTCTTAATCGGCATCTTAGAAAAGCATTGTTTCAAATTACACATTTAACATTTATTTATGGGCATTTAAATAGTTCAAAAAGGAGGTGGAACGGCAAAAGATAAACTAAATCGGAAGTTTAAGCTACAGATAGAAGTTACTTTTTCACTTGCATTTTTTTTTAAGCATTTAAACATTTTATTAGGAGCTAATCAACATTTAAAATTTTAAATGCGTGTTTCTGCATGATGTTTTATTTTCTCTTTACTATTTCTCATCTTTATATTATTACTAGCAAACCCCGCAGCTTTGCTCGCGTAATATTTGAAATATGCCAAGTGATATTTATATGTCTATTTTTTATTAAAAGGTACTAACTAAATTTTTATTTTATTAAAATGTAATATTTTATTTTATTAAAAGTTTTTTCTATTAAAAGGTACTTATTACTTTTAGGAATAATTCTAAAATTACTATTTAAAACACAGTTTGATTAAACATTATTATTACACTGCATTAGGCAGAAATGAGACTTAAATTAATAAAATGAAATAAAACTAAATAAATGATAATTTAGAAAATATTTTGAAACTTTTATGCTCAATAAATACGCTCATTTCAGTATTCATTTGAAGTTTTGAATTTTTTAGAAACCATCTTCTTACATCTTAAAATTAACCATCATGTCAAATTCCAAGTCCTACCACCTCTCTCGACATAAAGGGCTATGTTGAAACAGGAACTGTCACCATTAATTTGCCAACATTAATTTTGAAATCGGTTTGTTATTTCCTAATATTCCACAGAAACGTAATTTAAAAAGCTTTTAAAGCCCTTTTTTAGAACGTTTGTTGACCCTGTGAACCCCAAGTGGTAAAATCACCGGCATAAAATATAGCCTGTGTAGGATCAGAGCCTGTTACCATTGATTCGCAACTATTACTTTTATAATCGGTTTATATTCCCTGAAATTGCATAGAATCGTAATTTAGAACGATTTTAGAATGCTTTTCGCACCTCCCCTTCGCTTCGCCCCTTTTTAATTCGAATTTATTTTCGACGTTCCTTCGAGGGCATTTATATTTTAGAAGTAACTACCATTCCATATTTAAAGTTTCTAGCCTTTTCCGTATCACGGAAATCTCAATTTAGAAAGTTTTTAGCTCCTGCAACCCTGTGGTGGTAGTGGAACAGACATAAAATATAGCTTATGTTTGAGCAGGTTCTATCACCAACAATTTGTCATCATTATTTTTATAATCGGTTTGGTAATTTACAAGTTTGCTTAAAAATTGTAATTTATAACGCTTCTCACTCATTTCATCTTTTTAAGTTTGGAATTTTATTTTGGCTGTTCTTAGAAAGCAGTTGCATCTTGTAAGTAAATACCATTCCATACTTCAAAGTGTTAGACCCTTCAGTTGTGCAAAAAACGCAAATTAGAACATGTTTTGCTTTTGCAACCCTCAGATGGTAGTGACAGCAACATAAAATATAACCCATGTTATAGCAGGGACTGTCACCATTGATTTGCAACCATTACTTTTTAAATAGCTTTGGTATTTCCTTAGATTGAGTAGAAATCGCAATTTAGAACGTTTTTAGGACGCTTTTCGCGCATTTTCACCCCTTTTTAAATTGCTAATATTTATCGAAACTGTTCTTAAAGATCATTTATATCTAATAAATATGTATCTTGCCTAATTTTAAGTTGTTAGCCCCTACCGATCACAAAAATCGAAAAGAACGCTTTTTTGCTCCTACAACGTCTTGGTGATAGTAATACCGACATAAAATAGTGTCTATGTTAGAACAGAGGCTGTCAGCATCAATTTCCTACCATTACGTTTGAAATCAGGTTCATTCTTCCTGAGATATTGCCGACAAATCGGCATTTAGAACGTTTTTAGAACGCTTTTTGCGCATTTTGCTCCTGCATTTCCTCTGGGGTAGTGGAAGCAGATATAAAATATAGCCTATCTTGGAGCAAGATCTGTCACCATCATATTTGAAATCGGTTCAGTACTTCCTAAGACTGCATAGAAATCGCAATTTAGAACGTTTTTTACAACGCTTTTTGCGCATTTTGACCCCTTTTTAAATTTCGATTTCTTTTAGGAAATGTCCTTAGAAATCATTGATATCTTATAACTAACTGCCATTCCAAATTTCACGATTCTAGGCACTTCCGTAACGCAAAAGACGCAATTTAGAACGTTTTTCTCCTGAACCCCCTTTGGGGTAGTGGCACCGACATAAAACATCGCCTATGTTGGAGCAAGGGTTGTCACCATCTTTTTGACGCCATTATTTTTTAGATCGGTTTGATATTTCCTGAGATTGTATAGAAACCACCATTAGAACGTTTTTTAGAACGCTTTCCGCGCATTTTCACCCGTTTTAAATTTCGAATTGTTTAAGAACTGTTCTTAGAAATCCTTTATATCTAATAAGTAGCTAATATTTCAAATTTCTAGGCCCTTCGGTAACGCAAAAATCGCATTTTTGGAACGTTTTTTGCTCCTGCACCCCCTTTCGGGTAGTGGCACCGGCATAAAACATAGCCTATGTTGGAGCAAGGGTTGTCACCGTCATTTTGACACCCTTATTTTGACACCATTATTTTTTAAATCGGTTTGGTATTTCCTGAGATTGTGTAGAAACCACCATTTATAACGTTTTTAGAACGATTTTCGCGCATTTTCACCCCTTTCAAATTTCGAATTGTTTAAGAACTGTTCTTAGAAATCCTTTATATCTAATAAGTAGCTAATATTTCAAATTTCATATTTCTAGGCCCTTCAGTAACACATAAATCGCATTTTTAGAACGTTTTTAGCTCCTGCACCCCCTTTGGGTTAGTGACATCGACATAAAACATAGCCTATCTTGGAGCAAGAGTTGTCACCATCATTTTACACTAATATTTTTTTAATCGGTTTGGTATTTCCTGAGATTGTATAGAAACCACCATTAGAGCGTTTTTTAGAACGCTTTTCGCGCATTTTCACCCCTTTTAAATTTCGAATTGTTTAAGAACTGTTTTTAGAAATCCTTTATATCTAATAAGTAGCTAATATTTCAAATTTCTAGTCCCTTCGGTAACGCAAAAATCGCATTTTTAGAACTTTTTAGCTCCTGCACCCCCTTTGGGGTAGTGACATCGACATAAAACATAGCTTATCTTGGAGCAAGGGTTGTCACCGTCATTTTGACACCCTTATTTTGACGCCATTATTTTTTAAATCGTTTTGGTATTTCCTGAGATTGTGTAGAAACCACCATTTAGAAAGTTTTTAGAACAATTTTCGCGCATTTTCACCCCTTTCAAATTTCGAATTGTTTAAGAACTGTTCTTAGAAATCCTTTATATCTAATAAGTAGCTAATATTTCAAATTTCATATTTCTAGGCCCTTCAGTAACACATAAATCGCACTTTTAGAACGTTTTTAGCTCCTGCACCCCCTTTGGGGTAGTGACATCGACATAAAACATAGCCTATCTTGGAGCAAGCGTTGTCACCCTCATTTTACACAAATATTTTTTTAATCGGTTTGGTATTTCCTGAGATTGTGTAGAAAGTACCATTTAGAACGTTTTTGAGAATGCTTTTCGCGCATTTTCACCCCTTTTAAATTTCGAATTATTTAAGAACTGTTCTTAGACATCATTTATATCTTATTAGTAACTAATATTCCAAATTTCATATTTCTGGGCCCTTCAGTAACGCTAAAATCGCATTTTTAGAACGTTTTTTGCTCCTGCACCCCTTTGGGGTAGTGGCGCCGACATAAAACATAGCCTATCTTGGAGCAAGCGTTGTCACCATCATTTTGACACCGATATTTTTTAAATCGGTTTGGTATTTCCTGAGATTGTGTAGAAACTACCATTTAGAACGTTTTATAGAACGCTTTTTGTGCATTTTCAACACTTTTAAATTTCGAATTGTTTAAGAACTTGTCTTAGACATCATTTATATCTTATAAGTAACTAATATTCAAAATTTCATATTTCTAGGCCTTTCAGTAACGCTAAAATCGCATTTTTAGAACGTTTTTTGCTCCTAGACCCCCTTTGGGGTAGTGGCATCGACATAAGATATAGCCTATGTTCTAAGTTGGACCAACACCGTCATTTTGATACCATTACTTTTGGAATCGGTTCGGTAGTTCCAGAGCTTACCTCCGACAAATAAACAATTTTTTCCTCTTTATAATAGGAGTATAGATAAGTAGCTAGTATTTCAAATTTCATATTTCTAGGCCCTTCAGTAACACATAAATCGCATTTTTAGAAGGTTTTTTGCTCCTGCACCCCCTTTGGGGAAGTGACACCGACATAAAACATAGCCTATGTTGGAGCAAGCGTTGTCACCATCATTTTGACGCCATTATTTTTCAGATCGGTTTGGTATTTCCTGAGATTGTGTAGAAACCACCATTAGAACGTTTTTTAGAACGCTTTTCGCGCATTTTCACCCCTTTTAAATTTCGAATTGTTTAAGAACTGTTCTTAGAAATCCTTTATATCTAATAAGTAGCTAATATTTCAAATTTCATATTTCTAGGCCTTTCGGTAACGCAAAAATCGCATTTTTAGAACGTTTTTTTCTCCTGCACCACCTTTCGTGTAGTGGCACCGACATAAAACATAGCCTATGTTGGAGCAAGGGTTGTCACCGTCCTTTTGACACCATTATTTTTTTAAATCGGTTTGGTATTTCCCGAGATTGTGTAGAAACCACCATTTAGAACGTTTTTTAGAACGATTTTCGCGCATTTTCACCCCTTTCAAATTTCGAATTGTTTAAAAACTGTTCTTAGAAATCCTTTGTATCTAATAAGTAGCTAATATTTCAAATTTCATATGTCTAGGCCCTTCAGTAACACATAAATCGCATTAAGTTTTTTGCTCCTGCACACCCTTTGGGGTAGTGGCACCGACATAAAATATAACCTATCTTGGAGCAAGCGTCGTCACCATCATTTTGACACCAATATTTTTTTAATCGGTTTGGTATTTCCTGAGATTGTGTAGGAACTACCATTTAGAACGTTTTTTAGATCGCTTTTTGTGCATTTTCACCTCTTATAAATTTTGAATTGTTTAAGAACTGTTGTTAGACATCATTTATATCTTATAAGTAACTAATATTTAAAATTTTATATTTCTAGGCCCTTCCGTAACGTTAAAATCGCATTTTTAGAACGTTTTTTGCTCCTACACCCCCTTTGGGGTAGTGGCACCGACATAAAACATAGCCTATCTTGGATCAAGCGTTGTCACCATCATTATGACACCAATATTTTTTAAATCGGTTTGGTATTTCCTGAGATTGTGTAGAAACTACCATTTAGAACGTTTTTTAGAACGCTTTTCGCGCATTTTCACCCCTTTTAAATTTCAAATTGTTTAAGAACTGTTCTTAGAAATACTTTGTATCTAATAAGTAGCTAATATTTCAATTTTCATATGTCTAGGCCCTTCAGTAACACATAAATCGCATTTTTAGAATGTTTTTTGCTCCTGCACACCCTTTGGGGTAGTGGCACAGACATAAAATATAGCCTATCTTGGAGCAAGCGTCGTCACCATCATTTTGACACCAATATTTTTTAAATCGGTTTGGTATTTCCTGAGATTGTGTAGAAACTACCATTTAGAACGTTTTTTAGAACTCTTTTTGTGCATTTTCACCTCTTTTAAATTTCGAATTGTTTAAGAACTGTTCTTAGACATAATTTATATCTTATAAGTAACTAATATTCAAAATTTCATATTTCTAGGCCCTTCAGTAACGCTAAAATCGCATTTTTAGAAAGTTTTTTGCTCCTACACCCGCTTTGGGGTACTTGCACCGACATCAGATATAGCCTATGTTCTAAGTTGGACTAACACCATCATTTTGATACCATTACTTTTGGAATCGGTTCGGTTGTTCCAGAGCTTACCTCCTACAAATAAACAATTTTTTCCTCTTTATAATAGTAAGTAGTATAGATAAGTGAAGAATCGTAAATAGAAAAGGCACAAACTTGGAACATGTCTGTTTTAATTATTTTACATTAATTATGTTTAGGCAAATTTGAAAAAAAATTACTTTTGAAAATTTGTTTTTTTTTTTTAACTAGGGGGCTTGGTCCCCTACGAGCTACGCTCGCCAACCACCGTTCAGACACCGCATTTTCTAAAAGTACGCTAAATTCATTGGCTTTAAAAAGATTTTAAAAGATTGAATTATAAATTAAAAAACAGTGGCGATCTCCCTATAAACGAGTTTCTATTCATTTCTCTTTGATTGGGGAATTTTAAGGAAAAATCAGGTGCTGTTAAAAGATACAACGGCTGTTTTCGTCTTTGATTAAGTAAAATCATTAAACATTTCAAAATAAGCTAATATAAAATGAATTAAGTAAACAGAGTCTTTGTGTCCCGGTATTTTTTAACAAAGTGAAAATAAAGTTCTTTCTGACGTAATTTTCACCAAACTTCTCTTTCTCTTTTTAATATTCACGTGAAAATACTTTTGTTAGAAATGAAATATTATTTGCGCTGTCCCAGCAAAAATAGTGGAAACGATCATCTCGAAATATCAGATAAATCTCTCGCGCAATTTTTAAATTTAAACTGTTTTGCAATATTATTTTTTGTTCATTTTACATAATAAGTGTAATGTGACGTAAGTGTGACGTAATTTCTCCTATTTAAGACTTCTAACGCATGTTAATGAAATTATTTTTTTACAATATCCTTTCTCTGTTAAACTTCACGTGTAAATATAGTTCTTATGAAGTAATTTTCAATAGGTTCCTGCTTTTTATACGCAATTATTTAATTTTAATTTGAAAGTATCTTTTCTGTTTATAATAGTCACGTGTAAATAAATTTTTAATTTGAAGCAAACATTATAATTTCCGTTGTTTATACAGTTGGCAACAGGTTAAATTAGTACAAATTTCTAAAATAAGTCAAAAATATCTCTCGAAATGCTGAAAATTTGAATTTAAAATAGAAAGTAAACCTCGAAAAATGAGTCAAATTAAAAAAATAAATGAATTCCGCACACCTGGAAATTATAACGTATAAAATGATCTAAAAATTATTAAATTCCGATGTATAGTTTTTGCTCCTATAAAACTTTTTTAGTGGAACGATTTTGTCCAAATTTAGCTTTAAATATCTCTTAAAATAATTCTTCGATTTGAAAACTGTCTGCATCAGCGTGTTTATCAAATATTTCTGTATAACGCTACCGATTTTCATATTTTTGTATGCATTATTTTTCTTAATATTAATGAAGAAAGACCTCCGGTCACAAAAAATTCAAAACCGGCGGCGGCTGCGGTGACAGCGGTAATTACTTTTTTTTAAGAATAGAGAGATAAATTATATAGTTTTAAATAAATATTTTTAATTTTTTTTTTAATTAATATTTAAAAAAATCCCGAAACAAACTAATATTATACTTTTCTTTTCAATTAGATAAAAAAAATGAAATCCGATGAATAATAATGTTTCAAGTTATAAAGACTTTAAATTAAATCCGCTTAAAAACATACTATATATAATCTTTTAATTTTTTTTTTAACTTTCTGAGTAATATTAGGATGTGATTTTGTTTGCAAATTATATGGTTAACCATCACAAAAAAAAAAAAAAAAATCAAAATCAAAATCCTAACTTAACAAATATATTTTTTACATGTTTCCTAGAACTCTTAAATTAACATTGTTTCTTGGATTGCACGTATTTCAATTTATGTCAAATCCCTTAAAATATGATGAATTATTTAAACGGCCATAACTCAGTGAGTTTTTCAGATATGAGGATGCAATTTTTTACGTTAAATTCAGGAATGGATAAGGAAAGTTTTCCTGATTGGAATTTTTACACTACAGGGGTCGTATAAAAATTTAATTTTCGTTTTTTTTCACATAGATTTCCCATGGAGTTGTAATTTCTATTATTAAATTTTGCATCTTTTTTATGAAACTTTGCAATTAGAAGTATGGGTCTAGGGGCAACATTTAAGGAAATAGCCTATTGTTTCGATGTTTATGAATCACCCTGTCTATATCAATTTGTTTTTTTCAGCAGTACCTCATATCTGCCACAAAATGCACATTTGATTAGGAACTCTAAGGAACTTTTATATAACCAAGAATTTCACAGAACGCACTTGATCCAATTACATTTTTCCGAGGTTTTATTGCATTCTGCTAGACACTATGAACACTAATTTTCATTCACTTAATAAAAAAAAAAAGAAAAAAAAAACCTCATCTTGCGAAATCTCGAAAGTCTCTGCAGCAATTGATTTGGCCTTAAAATCCCTCAACCAAAAAAACAATTACTGGAAACCCGATTATAGGAGATCGCCACTAGTCGTTTAATTTTGGTTATCATCAATAATCTTTTTAAAGCAGATCAATTTAGCATGTGTTTAGAGTTAGCGGAGGTTGGCGAGCGTTGCTCTTAGGGGGCAGTGACCTCTAGATATCTAAATCTATATTATTTATTACCGATATTTACATTTATTACAATGATTTATTAATTCATTTAACAAAAAATATTTAACATTAATTAAAATTAATAACTCTATTAAACAATTATTTATAATGCAAATAAAATTTACTTATAAGGCACAATACATATAGCAACCTTTCATATTATGTTCACCTTAGAGTTTAAAAATTGTTATGTAATTTTTAAAATTTAGAAGATTCGTGATTTTAGTTAAGGATTTTTTTTTTAAATCACCTGATTAAAATCACAATTAAATCACTGATTTAAGTAATCTGATTAAAATCATAGACACGTTAGTCAATACCCAAGAGTAATTTAAAACAACGAAGGAACAGTAAGGAATATGACTATAACGGGAAATAACTGACATCATAACTCAAAAAATTGTCGTCGACTCACCCCAAAGTATTGGACAAGACGAAGCCGCCGCCGTGCACACCCCTCCTCACTGACGTGAAGAAGAAATAACTGGCTGCCAATTATGCTTTGCAGAAAGGCCAAGTACCAGTACCTTCCAAAAACATCAGATTTCTTTCTCTCTTGTTTAAATTATGACTTATATAGGCAAATAAAGAAGCCACGTAAAAGATTGTGGGCTTTACCAGAAGTACTAAGACGAACTAGCAATCAAAAAGCATCACTTATAATTAAAACCAAATAACGCAAACTGAAATTAAAGTACCACTTCGGAACCTTCTTCCTTGCATCTGAGCGGCGTGTCCTTGAAGCACCTACGCATATGAAAACAACGTGAAACGACATCTCACTCCAAGTTATTCTATTCTAAGTATGCACGAAACTCTCATCTTTGGGAAAAAATGACGATTAATATATGCGATATACCACCATGTTTAAGAAAATACACTTTACTGTTTATATGTACTGTTTAAAAATACCACCTAAAATATTACGACTAAAATATTAGACAAATCCAGTTTTCTAATTATTTGTACTTTATATTTAAAATTATATAAAGTTTTTGAATTTTATTGTAACATAAATAATCGTCGGAGGAAGAGTGTCCATGTAGAGGAACTTTGTTTTGAAACGTGAGTGCAAAACGTGTAAAAAAGTGTAAGAAAACAAACAAATAACTCCTAAGAGGGCATGGAGAAAAATGTATTATTCCAAATATGGAAAAAACAGTACATTGAGTTGATTGATTGATTTATCCACAATCAATCCCCAATAAAAAAAAAACCCACATATCTACGATAAAACGGAATATTAATAAGATTAAATAATTTAACTTCAAAGTAGTGTATATACAAATCAGCCAGAAAAGGACTTAGTGGATTACCCATCGTTAAACCATCTGATATGCAATAAAATAGATTGAAAATTGAAAAAAAAAATGTTTTAAACAAGTACTTAAATAAATTAATAATGTGTTTTTTTTGTTTTCTCTATAAAGGAGTTCTTTTAATCTTAGGATGAGACACTAAACTGCAATTTGCACAGGAGCATGGTTAAACAGCGAAATAACATAAAAAGAAAACCCGCGCGAAGAAAGAGAGGAGTGTGGGAGTTCCAATTAGATTTGAAAAATAACTAAAATTATGAATATTGTATAAATTGGAAACTGAAAGAAAAGTAAAACGTTCCACGTTATACACTGTCATTTTAAGTTTCCAATTTATACACTATTCATAATTCTAGTTGTTTTGAAAATCAAGTTAGAAATTCTAAATTCTACCCCCTCTCACTTTTTGTGTATAGTTTCTTTTGATGTTACTTCCTCTGTTTACCCATGTTCCTCTCCAAGATGCACTGCAGAATCTCTCCCTAAGTTTTAAAGAGTCCCATTATACAGATTATGAATTAAACTACAAAACTGAGTTATTTCGTATGTGTTTAAAATAAATATTTTTTTTAATTATCAAATATATCTTATTCCATTTCAGATGATTTAGAGATGAGTAATTCTCTAAGTCGATTATTAACGGATTTCTATATGCACTACATTGAAGCTAAATTGTTTAATCTCATTAATTTTTCTGTTTTATTGTAGCTATGTGGATGATTCCTTTGTGCTCTTAGACCTATTCTATTTCTTCTTTTGAAATGTGTTAACTATTTTAAACTCAACAGATTCAATTATACAATCCATATATGAAGTTGAAGTTGGTATAAATTACCATTTCTTTATGTATTAGTCACTCATCAGTTTAATACATTTTACACTTCTTGTATACTGTAAACTTTTTGCTTTCTCACTACCGCCAATTTAAATTCACTTCAACCCCATTCCCAGAAATCTTCGGTGTTTAATTTTTCAATAGATCAAGCTTAATTTGTTTGGATAACAATTCTCTTGTTGGAGAATTTAATTATATTAGATCCATTGCTACCAATCACGGTTTTGCGTCTTCTAATATTAATCGTTTAATTTCTCGTTGATTTAATAAATGTTTTAATAATAATCGTCGAAGGAAGAGTGTCCATATAGAACTTTGTTTTGAATATTTTTATTGCAAAACTTGTAAAAAGGTTTTAGAAAATAAAGAAATAACTACTAAGAGGGCATAGACAAAAGAGAGCAAGTTTAATTTGAATAACAATTCTCTTGTTGCAGAATTTAATTATATTAGATCCATTGCTATCAATCATGGTTTTACATCGTCTTTTATTAACCGTTTAATTTCTCGTTGTCTTAATAAATGTTTTAATAATCTTTATTCTTCTGTTGTTCCAGTTTTTTATCTAACCTCAACATTTTATCAATTTATGATAGCCCTAGCTTCAAAATAGCTAATATTTTAAGAAATTGTGATTTCAAAGTTGTTCTCAAGCCAGTCAATAAACAAACTTTTTCACCGCTAAAAGATTAAATACCACCAAAAAAATATTTTGGGGCAATTTTAAATAACCCATGCCAATGTACTTTGTCTTATATAGGATAAACTAAACAACAATTAAGTTACAGAATCAATGAACACATAAACTATGTTAAGAAAACAATATTACAAAAATTCATTGCTTCTCAAGTTTTAGGAAAGAGATACTAACTTCAACATTGATTCAGCCTCTAATATTAAGAAATACAATACCCCTTCAGATATATACTTTTTTGAAGCTGTTTATATTAATAAATTTAGAAAATCCTTTGTCAACGACTTTTCGATTGCGCCTTACATCTCACCTTTATGGGTTGATTTATTGTGTCACGCTGCATAACTTGCGGGATAATTTCACTGGTTGCTGTAACATGATGGTATTTCGGTGTGTTCTTTAGGGTCATATTGGTTTTGGGCTTTCAGTTTTAACGTCTTTGGGAAATCTGTAATTTTTATTTTTTGACACTAATTGATGTAAGTTACTCACGAAATATACGAATGTTCGTTTTCATGTTGCTTCATCCATATATCACGTCTTTTAACGGTTTTTTTTTTCACACATGTTGATAATTCATTAAGATTTATAATCAATAGAAATTGGTTAAGTGTTATTCTCTCTGTATGAATACTTAGAATTCACAAGCTTATCTTTATTTACTATATTTATATGTCCGAGAAAGTTTTTCCCTGTTACAATAAATTTGTATATTGTGTTAAATAATTATGCTTGTCATATTCATGATTCCATTTAAAATGTATAGATGGCAGCACTAAACACTTTCTGTCCGAATCCATGAAAATTATTTTGCAGAATGTAAATAGAATGTTCGTTCTTGAATATCTTGTGTATTGTGAGGTTTGTTCCTGTCATAATTAAAGGTTACATATGCATTTTTTGCTACCTGTTCTATTATAGTTCGTGATAATTATTATTTAATTAGTTATACAAACAGTATACTGGCGATGAGCAAAATGAAAATGTGTAATTTTACCAGAAAAATTGTACTGAAAATAACTGAACCAATGAAAATGGCTCAGCTTCGGGTTTCAACCTACTGCTGTTGTTTCAAATCCTGCAATGATCTTATAATTATTATCTACAGATTTTATGCGAATAGTAAATGACAACTTACATTTATTTACATTTTTCTCTTTTGATGCATTTAGTAAATAAAAGCGTTTACTACATTTAAAGAATTTGATGATACTATTGAATCATTCGCAACGTATGTGAAATGGTTGGAACATAAATTTATTTTACATGACATAAAAGAGGAAAGAAAATTCCGGATATTATATTTTGCATGAGACCCAAATTGTATAATTTATTATGTGATTTATGCGTACCTAAAGATTATGAATCTTTGAAATATTCCGACAATGTTGATATTCTGCGTAAGCAGTTAAGCCCTGCCCATATTAAATTTATTGAGGGTATTAATGTTAGAAAATGTTTTTGAAATTAAAACGAATCTATCCAAGATTTCTCTGTTCGATTAAAAAAGAATACGAACTTTTATTCATTTACAGGAGATACTTTAAATGAAAATTTAGTTGATCAATTTCTACGCGGTCTGAAAAATGAAAGTATTTAAAGTAAATTGATAACTCAAGTTGATAACCATACTTTTCAAAAAGCCACTGAGAAAGCTTTTGCTTTATACAATGTACATTGCTCAAAACAATTAGGAGAGCGCATGGTTTTAACGAAATTACGCAAATATTTACACCGATAAGTAACGTAAAATTAAGCATCCATAATTTAAAGTGTTGTAAAAAACAGATAAAGAAAACTTTTCATGCAAATTAAAGTTTATGACGTCAAAAACTAGAAAAAGGGGATAAGTGCAGAAATCGGTATTTTGCAGAAATGTCTGTTTCAATGCCTCAATTGTAAAATTCAATTGGTCAGCTTGTGTTTTGAGAAAAGGTTGCTTACAAATGTCACAACAACATGATTTATCGCAATCCATTACTTGGCGTGTTATTGGGACAGTTGAATTTAGAGAAACACAACGAAGTGTAGTGTACGCTGTTGGATTCGAAAGACGTGTCCATGAAAAGCTGTGGAATCGATTCCGAGACACATGGAATGGTAGTCATCGACAAGTGTTATGTCGAAAATGTGCTAACACAGAAACTGATGACCGATATATCCCGTTAACAGCTCGTCGAGACGGAACGGACAATGCTACTCAGCTGCAAACACAGTTGTTCTTGGCCACAGGACGAAGGAGGGTGTTCAGCCAAACAGCGTGAAATAGGCTTCACCAGGGTGGTCTCCATGCACGTAAGCCAATGGCCTGTATTCCGTTGACCGCAAGCCACTGTGTGGCCCAAAGAAAGTGGGGAACTGAACATAGAGTTTGGAAGCATTTTGTTGGAGTCAAATTCTGTTTACAGACGAGCCCCGATTCAGTCTGGATGTAACATCTGATGGGTTTTGGCATGGAGAGAAAGAGGCACTTAAAATAGCCCCACATTCGATCGTGAAAGATCATATTACAGACGAGGTGGGTTGATGCTATTGGCTGGAATCAGCATAGTTGGACGAACGGGCCTGCATATCATTCGGAATGGCACTTTGACGGTCCGAAGTTATACAGACGAGATACTGAGTCCTCATGTCGTATTTTATGTTGCAGAAATTAGTGATTTCTTTTTTCCATGCATGATAATGCCAAACTTCATACAGTTTGTCTTGTGGAAAACATGCTTGAAGCTAAAACAATAGAGCGTATGGAATAACCAGCATGCTCTCCTGACCTAAATCCGATCGAGAATGTTTGTGACAAACTCAGACGACGCATTGCTGCGAGAACGAGGCCTCCTTTTACTGTCCAGGACTTGGAGATTGCAGTTTTTGAGCAGTGGAACAGTATTCCCCAAAATCTTACCGATAATTTCATCGCATGACCACACGCCATATTAAAAATCTTGCATCATTTCTAAACAATACTTTTTTTATCATTTACATGAAAACAAATTGTTGCCCTGAACAATCTTTTCATGTTCATTTTATTTTTTCAAAGAACAAAAGCTCCCTTACATTTTTTTGCGTCTTTTTTCTGTTTTGCGCATTGATACACGTGTACTATCCATTTTATGCCCACACATGGCTGTCTTGCACTTTTCTCTTAACTTTTTTGCTTGCTCCCCTAATTTTTTTGAGCAGTGTAGATATTGAAATTTCAGAAATTAAACATAAAAATTTGAATATAAATAAAATTTCAAGAACTAATAATGTACAACCAAAGAAATTGCAAAAATGTTTCTCAAAACAGAATATTAACAATCTTGTACATACTACACATTCTGGCTTTAATAAAAATAAACTAATATGTTAGAGATTTGGAAATTCCTCTCATTTCGCTAGTATATGTAGATTTATAAATCCTACTTGTTATCTATGTAAAAAAAAGGCCTCTTAAACAAAGTATGTAGAAGTAGAAATTTTCAAAAACAGGTTAATACTTTAAATACAGCAGATGTTTTAAGAGTAAAATATGATAAAGGATCAACTCCTATTATATTGTCTGTTTTAATTAAAAACAAGGCTAGAGCTGGAATGGAGTTAAATACTGGATTTGCAATTACTGCAGTTCCTTTAGAAAGATAAGCAATTTTTTCAAGATTATAAAATTTTCCCTCCAGATGTTCAGGGAAAAGCTGCAACAGGTGAAATTTTAAAGCTTATGTTGAAGTGAAGGTAACATACGCAAATGGAACTAGAAATATAAAATTGTATCTGATAAAAGATGATAACATTCAATTATTATTTGATAGAGATTGGGTACCTGAATTTGAAATATGTTTATATAAATGAAATTGTAAATTATTCTAATAACTTAAAAGAAATATTAAATGAATTTTCTGAGGTGTTTACTAATAAGGCTGTGGAAATAAAAAATACTGAAGGCAGAACTTTATCTTGAAAAAGGTGTTACGCACATGTTTTTTTAAAGCTAGGCCTGTCACTTATGTACTATTTGCAGAAGTCAATGAAGAATTACAAAGGTTACAAGACGAAAGTTTTATAAAACCAGTTACTACCAGCAAGTGGGTAACTCCTATAGTTCCACTGGTTAAGCCTAATGGGAAAATTTGGTTATTTGGTGACTTCAAAGTGACATTAAATAAATTTCTCAAAGTTGAACAGTATGCTTTACCTAAGATAGAATATATGTCAGCTACATTATATAGTGGTTTACATTTTACAAAAACTTGATTTAAATCAAGCAAATCTTTAGTTACCTGTAAAAGAAAAGTCTCAAGAATAGTTGATCATTAATACACCAAAAGGAGTCACAATATTTATAGATGACATTGGGGTTACTCGTGAAACAGATGAAATTCATTTAAAACGATTAAAGCAAGTATTAGAACGATTAATGAAATATTATTATAAATAAATAAAATCCTTCTTTCTTGCAGGTTAAATTACTTATTGTGGGTATGAAGTTTATAAAAATGGGATTCATAAAATACAAGATAAAACTGAGTCTATTTTAAATGCTCCAAGACCAGTAATTGAATCTCAGGGATTTCATTTCTAGGATTAGTTACCTATTATGCTAAGTTTGTACAAATCTTATTTACAATCGCAAATTCTTTAAATAATTTTCTTAAGAAGAATGTGAAAATTAAATGATCTTCTAAGTGCGAAACAGCATTTGAAAGTATAAAATGTGTAAAGAACTTGATTCTGACAGGGTTCTTACACTCTAAAAAAAATGTGTAAATTTACACAAGAAAACAGGTATATCGATGATACAAAAACGATTTGTCTATATGTGTAAATTGCCAAAATACACACCTAATGTGTAAATTTGAAAATACACATTTTAATGTGAAATTTGATGATAACAATAAGTGTGTAAATGTTATCTGATCACTTTTTAAATACACTCTTTAATGTGTAAATTGCAGAAGAATATACATACTTATGTGTATTATTCTTACACATTTATCTGTGTAATCTTCTGTGATTACACATATTTTTGTCTATTATGCAAAAAACACATATTTTTGTATTTTATTTAATATACACAGCTTTTTGTGTTTTATGTAAAATACACATATACTTGTGTAATATGCAAAATACACAGATTTTTGTGTAATATTCTATTCTTACAAATATTTCTGCATAATATGCAAAACACAGATTTGTGTAATAATCAAATTACATAGATTTTTGTGTAATATTCTAACTAAACATATCTTTGTGTATTGAGTTTTACCAGTATGTTTTAGTATCTTTAAATTGTGAATTAATTATTTTTATGATGAAAAAAATTGAATAAAGAACAATCTCATATACTGAATCAGATTATATTTTCTGGTAGCTTTGTTTGATGACCAGAAAACAGTATACCCACAATGTATTTTGGCAATTTACAAACAAATCTAAATACATAGACAAATCATTTTCTTATCATCGATATACCCGTTTTTACATAAAACATGATAATCTGAAATTTTAGCTGCCAGATCAATCTTTCTTTTATGGTTTGCTTGTAATTCTAAAATCGTATCGTCACAAATTATGCGCAGACTCTGCATAATTTCAATTTCATATATAAAGTGAAGACTGTCTTTTATATTAAAGTTACAAAAACAATTTCCCTCACTCAAAAGAATAGATATATAGTTTATTTTGATTGTATTTTGAACAAGAAATTAATGAAAGCATATTAAAGAAACAAAATATATTTTTGATGGAAAGAATATGTCTTTCCAACAAACTTTAACTTTTATCTATAAACTATGATGTTATTATATACGAGGCAGCATATAAAAAGAAGCATTCGTATGTCTATAATGGAACCTGAACTAGGTTAAGTGCATGTCTTGGTAAAGTATCGTACAAATAAAATTTACGATACTAATAAATCTACAAAAGTCATCGAAATTACGATTTATAGTTGTGTAGGACCTCATGAGGGCATAACAACGAAATTTACAGCTGACCTTTGACCAGAAGGACCACACACACGGAATAAAGTAAAAATAAATATAACTGGGTACAGCAAAAACTCAACCTATAAGGTTGCGCCACATAAATTCAGAGTCGACCAATGATATTCGCCTGTATAGATGGGTGGCAACTCTGTATGCAAATTTTCTAGCTATATAGTATAATTTTATGTTTGCATAAATAATGTAAACAGGACAATGTCCGGTTATTTTGATTTTTTAGTGTAAGTAAGAGACAGACTTCACTTGCAAATTTTATCCCAATGCTGATGGCAGCAAAAAAAATAAGATGCTGCGGTTGGATTTTAGCAGATGCTGTACCATGAATAACATATAAAATATAAAAATAACACAGCGCATTGATTAATTATAATTTTAAAGTTTAATATATTAAATTTTCTTTGGATTTCCCAGAAGGGAATTGTTAAATTATATCGCTTATCTAGAGTCATTTGGTGCTAACACTGTACGATAGTAAGAATCATTAAAATTAATCTCCTCATTTAAAATTTTTATTAATCAACCTCATTACCCGTGTTGCAATGTATTAAAGTTATGGATATATTTTAGCATGTATAAATCATTCCAGCAATTTTCAAAGATTATTTTCAAATAAATTTGACAATTAAGATCTCAATAGAAAATAAATCTAAGTTAAACACGCAATACGCAACATTTCGCCTTATTTAAGGGGGTCCGGGGCTATAAATTCTTTAAAAAAATGCATTTTTTTTATTGGCTTAAAAATATACTGAATTTTTAGCGTTAAATACAGCAAACCGCATGCTTTTATCTTCATTAGATCCAAACACCTTTTACCCTGAGAAGCGATGCATCAGCTGCCCGCTGACAAGAACTTTAGCTCCGTTTATCTCAGAATGAATTTTTTTTCACGATTTGTCAACTTTAAAAGAACATATCTGAAGTTCCTTGCAAAATATATGTATGAAATGTTTAACAGAGATTTTATGCTATATTTACAACAAATTATCTTCAGGATTTTTTATTTTGAGTGATAATTGTGAAAACATCCTAATGAATGCAAAACTCATTCATAAAAAAAACTTTTTTTTATTTAATAGTTTTTTATTAAATTCCTAATCAATATTTTAAGAAATCCTGAAGACAAATTAAAATTACACATTTTCTGTACACAAAAGTGTAAAAATTTTGTAAATCGAGTAAGTATTTCCAGAGTTATATCAAAAATTAAATATGTTTAAAATTTTACAATTTAAATTAAAAAAAAATATTTAAAATTTTTCAGATTTTTTTTACATGCAATATTCTTATTATAATAAAAGATATTTCAGAGAAAAATGTCATAACAAAATCTCTATAAATAAAAAAAAATAGAATTTTGAGCCCCGGACCCGGCCGATAAAAAGATATTTTCCATAAAATATTAGTACCGAAGAATTTCCTGGTCTTGAAATCTCAGCACAAGTACAACCCCCGCTAAAGTTTTATTGTTTATTTTTTATAAACAAAAAATCTTTGAAGAACGTCCATTACTGGAACTTCTGTCCCATATATTCACAGAGAAAAAGCACCCAGTTTTATAAAATTATGAATTATATCTTATTAATTTTAAATAATAATAACAATATTAATACTTAACACCATTTTTTTTTTCATTAGATCTAAATATCTGCATACCTTTGTAATTGTTATCCACTTTTTTCCTGCCGATAAACGGCAAAGAATGTAATAATCCAATTAAGAACGTAATCAGACAATGACGATTAGCACTATTATAAAAATATAGGACACTATTATAAAAATACTTCATGATTAACCAGCTTTTATTATTATTACCTTAATATATATATTTTTTAGAATTTCGGCTGATAAAGCAGATTTTGCATTTGTCTTCCTTTATCTCCTATAAAAACTTGGCTGCCTGCTTTTGTGACAAGCAGATGTTTTTTTTTTTCATTGTTCGCCAGTAGTTCCGGCCAGAGCAGACGATTTTTCTATATTTACACACTTATGTGAGTTTATCAACCGATAACAACTGACAGATTTAATGTCAAACTAAATACACATTAAAACAGGTAATTTTTTGTACAACATGTGTAATTTTTATGACAAGTGTGTGAGAAATTTACACACTTATCTGTATATATATAATTATGTGGAAATTACAATAACACATCAATTTGTGTAAATTAGGTATTTTTTTACATTTACACATTTATTTGTGTTTTTCAAGTCATAACAAATTAGACACTTAGTTTCAGAGGCTAAATACACATAAAAACAGGTACATTTTTGAAATAAATGTGTAAATTTTATGACAAGTGTGTAATCTTAGAAAATTACTCATATATATGTGTAAAATTACCAAATTTACACATTTATTTTTTAGAGTGTACTCATTTTAATCCTAAATGACATTTAGCTTTCTCTAGTGATGCTTCTCCTTCTGGTACTGCTGCAGTTCTTTTGCATGTGATGACTGATAACACTGAAAGTCCTATTGGGTTTGTCTCCAGAACTTTAACTAAAGGAGAAAAACGGCATAGTCAAGTTGATAAAGAGGCACCAGCTATGATATTCGGTGTGAAGAATGTTTTTCAATATTTGTATGGTAATCGATTTACATTATTTACTGACAGTAAACCTTTGGATTCTATTTTTTCACCTTCTAAATGTATTCCTGTTTTATCAGCTGCTAGAATTCAACGATATGTAATTTATTTACAAATGTTTTAAGAGGGTAGGATACCTTTAAACACGTCGAAAAAGTAAAAAAATATATCACTATGTTCCAAGCTTCAAAACTTGTGTAATAAGTCAAAAATAAAAATCAATCTTCATTTAAATGTAAAGCTGATATTTAAATTTATATTTGAAAAAATATATATATATTCTTGTAAATTCATAAATAAATATTTAAATGATAAGTTTAAAAATATATGATAAAAAGAGAAAAAAAATCTTGCGCGCATGATAAAATCTGAAAATCTGCATATAAAGGGGAAATTTTGGTGAAAATAAATGCATAATAGAGTTACCATTATACTAAAACCAGAATATTTGTAAGACATATTGAGTAAAACAAAAAATTAACAAACAATTAAAAATTTTCACATTTTGAAAAATATTTTCAAAGTGCAAAAACAGAAAAAAAAAATTACATTATTCTGCTTTTAAGTTGTAGATAATACAGAAATGAATATGTGGTAAAAATTTCTTTTGATTGCCATGCATAGTTTTTTTAGTAACACTGCGCTCAGCATCAAAATTCATCGTTTTGTATAAACGCAATGCAAATTTTTATTATCCTATGTAGACTTAATATGTAGTCATAATAGAACTGCCACAATTAGTAAACTAATGGGAATTTTTTAGTGCGGTTTTTTGCATATTGTTCAGAAATGCTTACGGAATCAAAATATGTTTTAAAATTTTTTTGAAAATTTTAATGGTTTACAGGTATCTTACCCCCTTAATATATCACGTTATAAGAGAACTAGTGAACACGGAAATGGTGATACTCTTTCACGTCTTCTATTACGTACTGAAGATTTACCCCCACAATTTAATTCAAATGATGTATTTGATGAATCTGAATTTATTCAAATTAATAAAATCTTTATTTTGCCTTTAAATTCTAAATCTATTGCTTCAGCTAGAAAATCTGATTACCTTTTACGTCAATTTTTTCATAATCTTATTTCTGGTTATGAAATATATGGTTATGAAAAATTACTTTTTGGCGGTAAACAAGAATTTACTCTTCAACATAATTGTATTTTAAAAGGATGTAGATAATTTATAGATTAGTATTTTAAAATGGTGTAGATTAGTTAGAAATTCTTAGAAAAAAAGTACAAAAAGAATTAAACTTTGGTCATTTTGGTATAGTAAAAATGAAGTTTTTAGCCCGTAGTTTTGTATGGTCGACATGAATAGACCAAGATATTGAAGATGTTGTATGAAATTGCACTATTTATGTAAACTTGAAAAATAATCATCTTAAAGTAGAAACACATCTTTCGGAATGGCCTACAGCTCCATGGCAAATAATTCATATTGATTATTTTGTTCCTGATATAGGAAAGATACTTCTTCGTGCAGTTGATGCCCATGGCAAATGTCCAGAAGTTTTGATAGTTCCAAGTACAACTACAGAAAATACAGTTATTTGACTTTCTTCACATTTTTCACGATACGGTTTTTCTGTACCATTAGCGTCACACAATGCTAAACAATTTACATATGCACAATTTGAGACATTTTTGAAAAATCATGGTGTACAACATAAGGTGAGTACTCCATACCATCCAGCTACAAATGGACAGGCTGAGAGATATGTGGAAACTTTTAAACGTTCATTAAAAGCCTTAGCTTACGAATCTGTTACTTTGCAAATGAAATTAAAAAAATTCCTTTTGAAATATAGAAAGATGCCTCATGTTAAAATGAGGGAGAGTCCTACATCTTTATTTCTGTTAAAAATTCGTGTTGAAATGTTGCTGCGCTGAAAGATAAGGCCGTTTGATCGTAAATAGAAGCTTTATTTACAGACTCAATCACACATGAAAATCAGAGAATACAGTGGTGCACAAAAGAAAGTAACCTATATTTGAAACATTTTAAAAGTATTCTAGGAAGGCCAATAGGGCATTTTAATAAGACAGCCAATAGAAATTGCTAATAAGAGAACCAATCAGTTTTATTTCAGTTAATGACGTGTTAGAACGGAAACCAAATGATTTCATGAAATGTAATGCGCGATTACATCACTCTAATACCCGCCCTTAATCGCACATCAAATCTTAAATTCTAAAATTTAAATTTTGAAACTACATAATTTTAAAAGTTCATAAAATTTTGTTTTAGGAAGTGCTTTTGTAAGCATGTCAGCAATTTGATATTCAGTAGAAATATATTCTACTTTAATATCATTTCTACTGACAACATCGCGAATAAATTTCAACTTAATATTAATGTGTTTCATCCGTCCAAAATTATTTTCATTTGAAATACACTTAATACATGATTGGTTATCTTCATATACTGTAAGATTTTTAACACCCACAATTTCATTGGCGATACCTTTGATCCATAAAAGATCTTGAATTCATTTGTTCAGGGCATTTATTTCTGTCTCTGTACTTGACAGTGCAATACTATTTTGTTTATTTACACACCATAACACAGGATAATTACAGAACATAATAATATAACCAGAGACAGATTTTCTGTCATTCAAGTTTCAACCCCAATCAGCATCAACATAAAGGGAAAGATCCGAATCACTTAAATTTCCTTTCTTATAATTAATTTTGTATTTAGAAGTACTTTTCAAATATCTCAAGATTTTCTTTAAAGCACAACAGGCAACATCAGTAGGTTGTCCCTGAAGTTGACTTAAGCAGTTAACTGAAAATAAAATATCAGGTCTAGATATGTATGCTAAATAGAGTAAAGAGCCAAACAATTCCCTATATGGTCCATTAAAGCGATTACCTTTTGCAAAATTAGCAGCAGTCACTTTAGTTTCAATGGGAATGGAACTCGGATTGATGTCCAGCATTTTGAATCTTTTCAATAACCTTAAAATATAGGACTCTTGATCTAAATATAAACCGTGCGATGTAAATTCCATTCGGATACCTAAAAACTCGGATGCTTTTTCTGATTTTGACATCTGAAATTCTTTAGATAACATATCAATAATAACATTAATTTCTCGAACTTCTGAACCTGCAATCAACAGATCGTCGACGTAATGATCCATAAATATTCTGTTTGAATTTACATGTCTTATAAAAATGCAACATTCAGAATTAAGTTGTTTGAAACCTAACTTAATCCCAAAATTGAGAAATTTTTGATACAACTGACGTGGGGCTTGCTTCAAACCATATAAACTTTTAAAATAGCAATTAAAGCCTTTGTGCAGGAATATTGAAATGCAGTAAACCAACGTTTAAAATGCACAATTCACGCATTCACAATTTTCACGCATTATTTGTGCATTTTAAACGTTGGTTTACTGCATTTCAACATATAAACTTTTGTTTAGTTTACATTTTCTACCAGTACTATCATCATACCCCTTAGGTTGATCCATATAAATATTCTCATTTACTTCCCCATTTAGAAAAGCAGTTTTAACATCCAAAACAAAAACATTGAAATTTTCATTTAACAAATTATTAACACTAAACGTAAAGTAGGCATGCTTATAACAGGTGAAAATTTCTCAGTATAGTCCACTCCTTCTTTCTGCATGAACCCGCGAGCTACAAGCCTTGCTTTGTACTTACCGCCTCTCTTTTTCCGCAGCACACACTTGCAAGAGATGGCATTTCTGTCTACTGGCATCTCTTCTAAATTCCACAATTCATTTTCTCTCATGGACTCCATTTCTTCGTCCGTAGCTTCTTTCCACTTTTGTTGTTCCTTGTGAGGCAGAGTACAAATGTCATCAAAATTTAAGGTTTCTTCTTTAGTAAGCATTGCTTCATAAATTTCAGGTTCTGGGAACCTAACGGGATGTTTCTTTTCTCTGGATGATTTTCTCACACTTTCTTCGGCCGGATTTTCAGTTTTTTCTCTAGATGGCAGGGAACTATCGATTACACTTTCTTGAAATTGGCTTTCGTCATCAGGTTCATTTTCATTGATGTTCCGGTATACATGTTCAAAATCATTAGAAGTTTTCTTCTCTTCGTTAAATTTAACATTTTTGGACATAATGACGCGTTTTGTTATGGGATCTAGTAAGCGATATCCCATTGATGAATAGCCTATAAAAATCATTTTCTTGCATTTTTCATCTAATTTCTTCCTTTGATTATTAGGTATCAGTGTATAGACATTACAGCCAAATACTCTAAGATTCTTCAAATCAGGATTATTTTTGTGCTTTAAATAATATGGAGTGTAATTGTTAATGGATGCATTAGGCAGTCTGTTGTTTATGTAGGCGGCAGTGAGAACTGCAAAACTCCAAAAGCTTTTAGGCAAATTAGCTTCAAATAACATCGTCCGCCCTTTTTCTAAAAGACTTCTATTAGCGCGTTCTGATACACCATTCAAACATGGAGTATACGGTGGTGAAGGATCAATAAGAATGCCAGCTTCATTTGCAAATTTTAAAAATTCACCATCATCATATTCTTTCGCACTGTCGCACCGAATTTTTCTTACTGTAGGATGAAGTTTACAGAAACTTTTAAGTTCACTTGCTTCATCACTCTTTAGTTTAAGCAAGCGAACCACAGCAAAACGCGAATAGTCATCTATTAAAGTCATGAAATATTGCTCACCTGCAAAAGTCTTGGGTACTATCGTTCTACATATATCCGTGTAAATCATCACCATTGGTTCGGATTCTCTTTTTCTGGGACCTTTTCCAACAGGTGTTGCACATAACTTTGAACGCGTACATATTTCACAAGAATTTGTTGAATTCGGCAATCTTAACAGTTTCAGGACTTGATTGCACGAGTACCCACATCTTCTTTGCCACAAATCGCTGACATCAATATTTGAGTTGAGAGCAGTTTCACTTTGCGGTAAAAAATCACTCACATATTGACCGCAATTTCCCGAAGGCCAAACAATAAACTTTTGTTTTCTTTTTCAATGAAAACTACTTCATTTTTGAAGATAACACAAAATCCAGCAGTCTCTATATTTTTCACTGATATTAACTGTCCGTTTAAATTTGGAACAAAAAGTACATCCTTTAAAATAATTTGCACGTTATTAGATATTTCAGCGCGAATGTCACCAATACCTTGAATTTCCAGAACTGCAGATTTTGAAGCGCATTTAATAGTACCTGTTGCTGGTTTCAGTGAGGTGAACCATTCCTTTCGCGAACACATATGGAAGTAGCACCGGAATCAATGATGAATTTATTGATATCTAAAATTCCTGCTGCGAAAGATATTTCATAAGCTGAATGTTTTTCGTCCGAATTTGTTGTAGGACTAAATTTCGAATGTCTGCAATCGCGATTATAGTTACCGCTTTTCACTCACTTAAAGCATTTAGAAGTCTTCATTCTGCAAAATTTTCACGTATGACCTTTCTTTTTACAAAATTCACAAATCCTTTTCTTATGTGTAGCTGTAAAACTAATGTTATCCAGCAAAGATTTAACGCAATATTTTTATCGCTATTCTTTGAGTCATTCATTAATGCTTCAGCATCTATTAATCTTTGAGTTAGGAATTCTAAAGTTAAATTGATACTGGGTTGATTTTCTGACGCAACTTTAACCGCTTCGTAATCTTTCGGTAAGGACATCAGAATATAGACAATAGAATCTGTATCCCCTACCTCAGCACCAGATATCCGTAAGTCCGTAATTAATTTTAGAACTTCATCGATATGTTGTCTCATTGAAGTGTCTTTACTCTTTCTCATTGTGGAGAGTCTTTTTAAAGTTAGTATTTGATTAACAGCCCCTTTAGCTTTATACGTACTTTGAAGACTTTTCCATACTTTGCCCGCCGTATCTTCTTTTTGAAGCGAAGATAAAATTTGATCATCTAGAAGCGTTACAAATAGCGAATAAGCCTTTTTTGATTTACTTATTTCTTCAGTTTTTGATAAATCTGCTTCTGTTTCTAAATAATCATCCAATTCTTTTGCAGAAAATATTGCATTTACCCTTTTGCTCCATATTGAAAAGTTATTGCCTTCAAATGCTGTGACTGTATATTCTTTTCCGTTTAAAGCCATTACTCGTATTTTCTTACTGAAGAAAAAGAAAACTCCCGAGCAATAAATCCTAGTGTGATTGACCTACTTTTACGATCAACGCATTGAAAACCTTAGAGAATATGTCCGGAGAGAATTTTCGCGTAAACCACGCTCTGCTGTTAAAAATCCGTTTTGAAATATCGCTGCGTTGAAAGATAAGGCCGTTTGATCGTACATAGAAGTTTTATTTACAGAGAGTCAATCACACATGAAAATCAGAGAATACAATGAGGCACAAAAGAAAGTAACCTATATTTATAACATTTTGAAAGGTTTCTAGGAAGGCCAATAGGGTCTTTTAATAAGACAGCCAATAGAAATTGGTAATAAGAGAACCAATCAGTTTTATTTACGTTAATGACGTGATAGAAACGAAACCAAATGATTTCATGAAATGTAATGTGCAATTACATCACTCTAACAATTTCTATACTCTCGTATAATAACAAAATAGATTTGATAGTGCCAAGTGTAAGTTGAAAAAAATCAAAAATTAAAGTAAAAGAGTTTCAAGTTAACCAGAAAATAGCTGTAAGAAAATATACTCAAGAAGCCAAGTGGAAAATTAGTCGAATTAGAGCAAGAGAAGGGAATTACATTATAGAATTCCAGTTTTTTTTTTCAAATATTTGAAAAAGGCATGTTGATCAAATAACTAATGTAGTTTCAGATATTTCTTATTTAATGATCCCGATTCTAAAGACAGTGATACAAGAAATTTCAGAAATGAAAATGCAATGGTGAAACAAGGTGATTCTCCAGCAATACAGCTTAGTATCACAGATTTGCAACCAATTGACTCTCATGACCCAAATACTCTAAGTCCTACACACGCTGACTTTCATGATCCTAATTCCTCTAGTCCTAAACCAACTGACTCTGATTCAATACTTCCAGAGCCTTCTGTTTCCAATAGTTTCATTGTTGAAGCTACTGCATCTTTAAAAACTAATTCTTCTTCTTCTCCAAGGTACATAGACAATCGTGTAGGTACGGTAAAGATCCTGAACGTTTTAAATACTAAGCGGGGGAGAGCTGTCTTATTTATGTTTCCATTTAAAGTGTATAGATGGCAGCACTAAACACTGTATCGGCGTATTCATTAAAATGCTTTGCAAAATGTAAATAGAATGTTCGTTCTAGAATTTCTTGTGTATTGTGACGTACGTTCGTGTGTTACTGTCATAATTAGAGGTTCAATTTGTATTTGTTGTTATGTCTTCATTTATAGTTTGTGATAATTATTAATTAATTAGTTATACAACAGTATAATGATTAATATTGCAATTGACATGCATTTTTCAATTACAATTTGTATTTGTAACATTCATGGAATACATTTTAATAACACTGTTTATTTTCTCAAATATAGTTAGATTTTAGTTCTATAAGTAAAAGTTTTTTATAAGAACTTTATAAATATTACAGTTTAAGAATTGGTTAATCTTAAGTTTTATTTAGGAGAAATGTAGAATGAATAATCATATTCCGGAATAGTGATTAAAAAAATGTTTTTTTGCCTGACTAAAGTACTACCGGTTTCTGTTTTCATACGTGGAATCTTTGTGGCTTGGCAGTTAAAGATTATAACTTTTTTGTACGTCGCTATATTGTAGTAAAGTTGAATATTGAAGAATTAAAATGAAACAATGACATGAATTAATTAGAATGAATATAAAGAAATTAGAATGAAACAATGACATTATGGATATCTTTTAAACATGCGCATTGCGCATGCGTCAAAAATCCTGGTAATGATCAAATCAACTCTGTTATACTCAAAGTTTAAAGTCAGTAACCTTAATAATATCCGAACGATGTAACTGTCACAGCTACGTATTGCAATTATTGGCAAAAAGCGTGAAAATCACACAGCGTCGGTTGATAGAGAATAAGCAACGAATTTACCCAAAATATTGAGGAACGAAGCTTGTAGCAGAATTGATACCGTGCCATATATCCATTGCATTCTCCTTGCATTTGTTGCATAACGTCGTTCAGTTTGAAGTCGCAAGATCATCACAATTCTTCCCTCTTGTTTTGTACGTAAGTTTGGCATGGGCTATTAAATCTAGTTAGCTGTAACACTGTGGTGGATATAAATAAATTATTGCTCCCTAGTACAAATTTTTAACAATACAAATTTTTGGATGCCGTATATTCTGTACTAGTTAAGAGTTTAAAGAAAATATCATCAACCGCATGAAGGTTTGATTCATTGCTGATTACAAAAGAAAAAAAAAACAAAAAAAAAACAAAAAAAAAAAAACATAATATATCTTCAGAATATAACATCACGAATGTCAGTGTTTAAAAATTGCAGGATTAGTGAATTGCAATTTTTTTATTGCTAAAACATCCAATTCGACGGTTTCCAATTACAAAGCTTTACAATATGAAATTGTATCTACTGTAAAATATAATGATCTGCGAAATTCATTAAAATAATGTGTCTTTCAAGCAAAATCTTGTTGAAGGGTTTATTTACTTTGCTTTTAAAAGTCATATCCTGTAAAAAAAAAAAAAAAAAAAAAAAAAAAAAAAACTGAAAACTGAAAAGTTGGGATTGAAAAAGTCAAGAAATAGCGTTATACATACAAAACATTTTTTTTTTAATTTTTGGAAGGAAATCCCGTAACATACATTTAACTGTGCATTATGATCTAATGTCGCCATTATCTTAGCAAACGGTTAACGAACTCAAAATTGAAGACGAATGTTCTTTTGTATAAAATAAAAGCATCAACATCGATGTATATATTTATCGATATGCGGATATGTACATTAGTAATGAAATATAAATGAAATTGCTTTGCACTTTTTTAGAGTATTTGCTCGGCATTTATTACCATTTATTATACTGAAAAGAAAAAGAAATTTAAAAATTCATTGTATTTAACCATTAAAATTATTACTGCACGGTGAACTAAATTTGCTAATTAAATACAACAGATCTATTCCAATGAATCTTTAACCCATTAGTGCCTGAATTTTTTTTCAACTCAATATTTTGTTTAATTATAGTAAGTGGTGTAAAATGAATGTAAAAAACAATAAAAAATTTCTCTTTGAAAAAAATATTTATTTAACATATAAAAATCTAAACGTCCTAATTTTGGGACACTAGGCACGAAAGGCTAAGAGTTTTCTCCGTTACTGTCTAAGAATTAAAACTATGTTTTATGCCATTTATTTTGTTACAAAAAGGTAATATATCATTTGGCTTATTCTTTAACTATAAAAATTTCTTTATTATTACTATAAGGGGGAGAGAGTGCTGGGCTCAGCTCAGGAACAAGACCACCTTCCTCCCTACCCTTAGCTATTGGCATAGTATAAATTTATATAGTAAAAATTTATAATAATCAATAATTACTGATAGATTATATATACTGTTTATATTCGCATATACGCCAACCCCCAAACTTTTGAATGCAAATTCTTCAAAAAATCGAAAACTCGCGTATAAGTCGACCCCCTAACTTTTTATTTCAATTTTGCACAAAATCAAACCAAAGATTTCACGTACTAATGCAAAAAATTAGTAAGTAAACAAAAAGAAACCATTGAAAAAATTTTAATAATAAATTATTATTATTTGTATATTTTATATATTATTTTATAAAAAATCAAATATATAAAAAATCAAACTTTTACAGTATTCGAAAGGATTTTTTTTCTCTCTTTTGTAATTGACTCGCGTATAAGTCTACCCCCAACCCCGCATTTTACTTGCAGAAAATTGTCAGAATTTTTTTGATTTACACACCAGTCCGACCCTCCTTTAACTGGAACTCTCCGTAAACCGATGTCAATACCCTGAATTTCTTCCAACGGTTTTTTTTTTTTTTTTTTTTTTTTTTTTTTACATTCCTTGTGTATGCAAGCGTTCCTTTCCAAACCACGAGTAGAGATAAGCATTTTGGTTCCCCTTTCTTCGAATTCCATTGAAATTTGATTTAGCTCCCGCAAGATCCGATCCCGGTATAATTGTACCCCCCCCCCCTATATATACATGCCCCTGTTCTAAACAAATAAAATTATTTTCACGTATAATTTTAATTTAGATATTTATTAAGCAGCTTAAATAATCCTAATAGCAGTTCGATGACGATGTTACATATTAAACTAGATGATTATTGTTAAATTTTCGATTATCCGCTGTCGGTTTGGTCCCAATTACGTCGGATAATCGAGGCTCTACTGTATATGTTTTAGTAACCTCAAGATATCAAATACTAAACTAGTACAAAACATAACGGTATGATATACATTTTTACTAAGCCAATACCTAAGTGTGGGGAGGGGTGAGGGTCTTGTTCTTGAGCCGAGCCCAACCCCTAGCCCCCTATAGTAATAACAAAGAATAGCCAAATAATAATCCGAATAATAAGTTTATAGCCAAATAATAATCCGAATGGTATGTAACGATTTTGTAACAAAATAAATGGCGTAAAATATACATTTAAGGCATAGACAGTAACGGAGAAAACCCCTACCCATTCGTGCTTAGCATCCCAAAATTGGGACGATATATAACGGTTCAAATTTGAACAGAAAAACAGAAATATGAAAAAATGCAAAAATACATATTCTAAAATAATGTTTCGTCTTATAAATAATACCACTTATAAAATGATTGATAAAAAAATAAAAGAAATATCTTACCTTTTCTTACGCGCCATTTTATTTCAAGAAAATCCAACTTTGCGCTTCAACAAACATTTATTTCACCTTTTTATTCTTAAAAATTCGCTGCCATTTATGGATAAAAATTGAAAAAAATACCTAGGATATATTTTACAAAGTTTTGAATGGATATCATAATTCCATTTGTAATGGGAATTTTTTTAAGAAAGCGTCCCAAAATTAGGACGCCAGGCACAAATGGGTTAATAAAACACGGCTCTGCATTTTAATCATTTTATTAAAATAGCAAATATGCATTTCATTTTTATATCAGAGTAAACTGAAAATCGCCTTTTAAGCATTATATGACAATTTCAGTTCTAAGCTCATACGAATTTGTGAAATGTCGAAAGAAACATGAGACCTAAATTAAAATATTACGCAGGTGGGAAATCCATAAAGGGAGATAATTCCTTTCCATGTTGAAAGTATCAGATTCCCGAGGAAAATTGAGTGGATCTTGATAATAACGACACATTGCTTGGCAACAAATAGCCAAAGTATTTCAGAAGTATCAAATCACATTCTATTCATTTTATTGCAAATGGAAAGAAGCGGGAAAAGAGATAAATATTTTTAGTTATGTTGATAGCCTAAATCCTAATTTATATTGATCTAATTTATATTACCTACTTTATATGTAAATTCTTTACTACGAGGTTCTCATGTAAGGGTAAAATTTTTTGACTTTATAATATGAAAAATATAAGTTTATAGTTACAAAGTAATACTAAGAAATAAACATGAAACATCTTTCAAGTTCAAAATGTTAATAGTGAAATGAACTGCTATCACATGTAATACTATAGAACATACTAAATTTGTTATTTAAAGTCAACATAACAAACATATAAGCTAAAACTAATGTTAAACATCTAAACTATCGCTTTAATAGTGAAATAATGATATTAATTTTAATCATTCCATTGAAATAGCAAAAATATATTTCATTATTATCCGGTAAAATATATAATCCGATTTCATTCATTATACAGGGTGAACCAAAAGTCTTGTCCTGATTATAATAATTCATTACAAAATAACAGTTTGTATAATAATGTAATTTGTTGTATTATTGGTTAGGTCAGTTTTAGCAAATTTAGCCTACACTGTGTTTGCTTTATGGGGTCAGGTAACCTTTGAAGCATCCCAAAATCGATTTTTTTTTAAAAAAATAGCTTATAATTGGATATGATTCTTTGGGAACATTTAAAATCAAACCCCATACAAAAATTCGCATTAGAATAGAAGTTATGTCTAAAACACTTTGAGCATTTGCTATATGATCAACGGGTTTTTCAATCTTTAAAGCCAATTTTCCCAAAACAGCGATTTTGATCATTGCGCGCACGATTTCTGGAAAACGGTTGCCTAGAATTTCACGAAATTTTTAGTGGATGTATTAAATGTACAGAAGCACAAAAGATCTATTATTATGTTTCTCAAATAAGAAGTTTAGAATTCACGGCTACTTTTGTATTAAAAAAAAATCTCGATATTTCGAATTTCTCAAAAAAAAAAAAAAAAAAATCTCGAGATATACAAGTTTTATTTTTTTCATTGTGGGTCATTTTGAAAACACTTTATATCTGTACTCATTAAAAAAATCTTGGCATGTTTCAGCCATTGAAATGGGGAAAATCATGCGCGCAGTGCATGCAAAAATAAGTCTTTCGTAAAAATTGTATTATCTTTAAAAATAAATTTAAAAAAAAACTGTATATGTGTATACCTTTTCTTACAACTTTGATTGATAAAATAAATCGTTCCTAACATGTGTTTTCAATTTTATAATTAAAAGTTAATTAGTTAAAGAATGACTGCAGTTCTTACATAGGTCACTTTTCCATGTACTTTATTGGTTCAGAGGTTACCTGACTCCTTATAAGTGATCCCTTAAAGGAAACATTTCTGGATCGGTGGATTGCAAGGGATGGACAAACAACCTGACCGTTGCGCTCTCCAGATATTGCTCCTCTCCAATTTTTCTTTTGGGGCTATATTAAGAACAGAGTCTTTGCCACACCAATTGCTGACGTCGAAGAACTGAATATTAGGATACAAACTGCCGTGTGTACTGTAACAGAAGACATGTTAAATAACACTTAGCGGGTACTAGAATACCGCTTAGACATTCTCCGAGCTAACAAGCGGGCAAAGGATGAAATTTATTGAGGTACGTGCTCTTATAAAAAAAAAAAATTATAACAGTGCTTACAATGTATCCGAACAACCATATGTCTAATTATAATAGTTTGAGGACAATAAATATTTATAAACAGGGCAAGAGATTCACCCTGTATATCAGATTTCATTCCAGTGTCAAGACAGTTTCCTTTTTGTATTCAGTGAAATTTGTAAATAAATTTTATACCTAAATTAGGGGTCCATGCCACATGCGCCCATCGTGCAAAAACTCCAGGATTATCAGCAGAATTACGCGCAGCAAATTTGTTCAGAATTCATCCATTGGTGAAAGGGCATTGTAATACAAAATAATAAGAATTTAAATTCGTTACATTTAGAGCATCTTAAGAAAATTTAATCGTGTATGGATTAGTCGGCAGGCTGATTAATAGCATTAATCAGGCTATTGAGACGTTTAAATAACAGCTTAGTTGATAGTTTATTACCAGTAATGGAAATCTATTTTTTATTCATTTCCATACGCATAATTTAAATTTTTGTTTGCTTTATAAATTTAATTTAAAACCAAATAATCACTGAATGTGTTTTCATACACTGTAAAAAAAATCTCTAAAGTTACTAAAGTTTTTCTAGGAAACTGGGATTCCTAGAATTTCTTATGTAACGGCAACAACAAAAATTCCTGTAACAGACGCTGTTACAAGAATTTTTGTTGTTGCCGTTACATAAGAAATTCTAGGAATCCCAGTTTCCTAGAAAAACTTTAGTAACTTTACATATTTTTTTTACAGTGTACAGTAAATCATAAAAAAAATTGATTTTATATAAATGTGCATAGCCTAGTACCGCTTGTGAAATGTACAAATGCAAAAGAAAATTGTGTTGAAAAAGTTTTAGCTATTGTTATCTTGAGTACGGCGGTTATACAATGAAACATAAAAAAAAAAATCATTAATTTAAATTAGGATATATTTATTGTTAGGATGCGGGTGTCAGGTACTCTTTAAAGCGTCCAGAAATGGATTTTTAAAATAGCTTAAAATTACATATTTTTCTTTTGGAAAATTTAAATCAAACCACATACGAAAAATCGCACTAGAAGAAAAGTTATGTCTAAAATACTTTAAGATTTTTCCGTATGATCAAGGGGGATTTAATCTTTAAAGTCAATTTTCTCAAAACAGCATTTTTCATCGTTGTGCGCAGGATTTCTGAAAAATGGTTACTTAGAATTTCATAAAATTTTCACTGAATGTATTAAACATATATAGGAACAAAATGACCTATTATTATGTTTCTCAAGTAAGAAGATTAGAATTCACGGCTACTTTTGTATAAACAAAATCTCGATACTTCGATTTTTCTTTTCGGGATCTACATATTTTATTTTTTTCACTATAGGTCACACTGAAAACACATTATATCTGTACTTATTAAACCAACCTTGTTTTGTTTTAGTCATTCAAATGTGAAAAAATATGCACGCAATGAATGCTAGAATAATTCTTTCGTAAAAATTGTATTATCTTTAAAAATAAATAAACTTTATTTATGCATATACATTTTTAACAACTTTAATTGATAAAACAAATCTTTCTTAATATGTGTTTTCAATTATGGAATTAAAAGTCAATTATTTATAGAGTGCTGTAGTTCTAAGCGAGGTGACTTTTTCATATGTTTTGTTAGTGCAAAGGGTACCTGACTCCTTAAGAATGTTGAGTTGTCCTTTCTAATTTTATTTTGGCGTATTGCTACCGTATGAGAAAATATTTAAAAAAATTCCATTTAAAATTTTAGTTATGCAATTTCACAAATGGCGCTACCAGCGTAAAAAGAATAATAAGATATTGATACATATATGTTACCGGCCAAACCCGATTTTATGCCAAACTAGTTTATGCTAACACGCATAGGATAAACTAGTTTTTCCTAGGCCAAACTAGTTTATCCTAAAGCCCATAGGATAAACTAGTTTTTCCTAGGCCAAACTAGTTTGGCCTAACCCTCATAGGATAAACTAGTTTAGCCTGCTATTCATTGGTCCAAACTAGTTTATCCTAAACCGATCTAGTTTATCCTAGACCAATTCAGTTTGGCGTAATTTTATTGATCTCAAAGACCGCATCTGCGCCAACATTCTAGTTTATCCTAGGCCAATGCAATTTGATGTGCTTTTATTGATTCGAACTACCGCTCCGGTGTCAATCTTGTGCAAAGTAATATTGCCGTCATGCCTATATAATATATTTTATTCGATGGGGAGTGGGATACTGTCCCTTTATCGTCCCCATTTCACCACTGTCGGTAGTTACAAAATATGTTACATATGACAAATTGCGTGCTTGAGGACCAAAGAATAGGATTAGAGGTTATCATAAAATTTAGGGGGCTGATTAATAATGTACAGAATAACCTCGAGACCGGGACTTCGTCGGATTTTTAAAAATTTGAGATTTCTGAAAGAATATCAAATGTACTTCTCATATTCTTAATATTGCATTTATTCATGATTAATTCAAAGCCAAGTGACATTTATGTGAGAAAAAAAATAAATATTAAAAATAAACATTGATTTTTTTTAATATTATTTTTTTTCTCACATAAGTATCACTTGGATTTGAATTACAATAAACTCTGTCCAAATCGGAATCAATCGGGACAGAGAAAATTTTCCGTAGTAAACAATATTCCGCCTTAGAATAACCAAAAGACTGGACCAAAACATCGAAAACCAAAACATCGAATAACCAAAAGACTGGCTCACAAAATTTTGTAAATTTTGACGCTAAACTTCTATTATTAAAAAAAAAAAAAAAAAAAAAAAAAAACGAGTTTTTAGTGAACTTTGCTCACTTCTATACATGTGTTTCGTTTGAAAAATTTTGTATTTGAGCGTGAATTTGACTCATGTTTGAGAAATTGAATTTGAGTTTGAATTAGTTCTCTCTTTTTTTTGTGAGCGTGCTCAACATTTTGTTGGTATCAATTAAAGCACGTCAAATTGAATTGGCCTAGGATAAACTAGAATGTTGACTCCGAAGTGGTCTTTGGGATTAATAAATCACGCCAAATTGAACTGGCCTAGGATAATATAGTTCAGAACAATGAATAGCAGGCAAAACTAGTTTATCCTATGAGCTTTAGGCCAAACTAGTTTGGCCTAGGAAAAATTAGTTTATCCTATGGGCGTCAGGATAAACTGTTTTGGCCTAGGAAAAACTAGTTTATCCTATGGGCGTTATGATAAACTAGTTTGGCCTAGTGAAAACTAGTTTATCCGATGCGCGTTAGGATAAGCTAGTTTGGTCTAGGCCAATCTAGTTTGTCCTAAAATCGGGTTTGGCCGGTAACATATATACATATTTGAATAATGAGCAAAATTTTTACTAAAGATTTGCACGAAATTTGTTCGTAGAAAATGAGCATTTTTGCACGTACAGATACAAGAAGCATCATTATTTAAATAAACGTAATAGAATGTCGCTCTTCCAATAATAATTGGTGATAAAATGTAATACATTTATATTGCTTTCCGTAGCCCCCGAAAATAACTATAAATGTTACATCGTATATTTTCAATGTAGAGTATGTGACAATAAGCCTTAGTAACATTACACATTTTGCAGAGTTTAAAATAACATGATTACACGAAAATGCACTTCGTCCATAGACACAAGTGGAATTCTTCTGTAATCGAATGTAATGTAAGATCTTTAGTGCAGATCTGTACAATGACTATAAATCCTATACGCTCTACCTTCAAGGAAAAGAAACCATACGCCATCTATTTAACTGTAACAGCATACTAAAATTACATTACCATCCGCGTTTTACATATATTAGTTTCATAAAATCGTTTGATATATTCGTAATTTTTGATCGGCTCTGCAAGCAAAATATTTACACGTGTACATACAGCCTTAAAAAGGTGCTGTAGATGACTCTAACAGTATACGAAATTTACATTATGTTCTAAAAACCCCGTATTTGACATACACTCGTTTCGTATTTTCGTGTTATTTTCTACTGCTTGTAAAATATGTATAAATTCAATAATGAAATAAATTCATTACGCAGATTACAAAAAAGCATACTGAAATATACACAACATACTAATTAACTAACAATATGCCATCTGATGCCATCATGCGCCATCTAATGGTTTTTTTCTTTTGAAAACAACCTTATCAACGGCTATGTAAATCTTTTTAATTTTATCCTATTACTACATTTCATACATTACGATAGCCAAAATTTTGGTCTAATAGGCATTAATTCTGCTTTTTTAATGTGGAAATAATATATATATATTTTTTTTTATTCTATAGTTCATGTTACACTCATATTTGAGAAAATTGAAACACCATAAAGGAAACATCATAATTAAATGAAATTTAAAACATAAACGATCGGTATTTGTAAAAAGATGTTATTGCATTTTCAAAGCAAAAATACAATATTAAGTGATCGAAATCAGTATTTGGTGTGTAGCCATCACGCGCTGCAATAAGTGCTGCTATACGACGTGGCATGGAGTCAAACAGATTTTCTATGTGTGCCTAGGGACGAACATTGCATATTCTTTGTATACGTACCCAAAGTTCATATGTAGAAGCTAGAAGAGGAGGATAACGAGCCAGGCGCCGATCAACGAAATCTCCTCATGTTTAATATGCGACATATTCGGCGAATACGCAAGACACGGAAGAAGCCGTATGTGTTCTGCTGTCAAGAAGTCTTAAACATTCCTTACAACATGTCTGAGGAAAATATCCTGTTGAAAGATATATCCATGAATGACTTGAAGGAAAGGAACGACTCCCTTCAGCACTTCCCTGAAGTATCTGTTGCTGTTCAGATTACAACAATTAGTAGAAGCTAAGATCGTCCATAATGAGCAATTAGATCCCAAACAATAACTCCCGGTGTTCGTCCACTATGACGTTCGACAATGCACACTGGTAGATAGCGTTCATCGGCATAGCGTTTAACACGAATGGGGCAATGATAGTACCAAAAATTAAAGCGGGTTATGTCGGATAAATCAACTTGTTGCCAATTTGCATGCCAGTCTCTACGTTCATGAGCACATTGCAGCCGCAGGCGTAGATGGTTTTGCGAGACGGGGTTATCGTATATAGGAGGTCTTGCACGCAGTCCAAGTTGCAGCAGACGTCAACGAATTGACGAAGCTAACATTGATACCCCTGCAAAAGTTAAACAATGTACTGCCAACTGTAATGTTGAAGCTGTAGGTCCCGCCAACGGCATATAGACTATATGTATATATTCGCAAGTTGACGTCAAAGTTAGTTGTCCACTCTCATATTTTGGAGTTGTCCTATCCTCGTCAGATCATTGCTTCCAAACTCGTATCAATCGGCTGCTGTTACGCTACACATGAGCTGCTACTGCACAATAGGCCAATGATTCTCCCCCAATCAAACTCCATCAGTTTTTGAAATGCCGCCCTCTTTCGACGAAGATGGCATAGTTACGTCTCACCTAACGTTTACCATTAGCAAATAACCATAGACAATTCTCAACGTCTCGCTAAAGCCCTCTATTTATAAGGTGCCTTTTAGTGCGTAGCTTTGCATATTAGCAAAGAACAGTGTTTGGAATTTAACAATTTTTTTTTATTTGTATATACCTAATTCACACCAGAAAGTTAAAATAACAATATTTGCCTTAATTAATAACAGACATTCCGTATTTAAATTAAGCGAAATCAACCATGGAAACTTTTTGGCGTAAAATCATATTCTCTGAACTACGCAATTTCTAGAACGTATTCTATCATGGGAATTAAAGGGTTAAATGTTAAGTTTTATAAAATAAATAATTATATAAAATAAGGAATTTCGAGACATACCTGTTAACATATATTTACTAATTTGCAATGTTTTAGCATAAAACAGCCACACGACTGTAATTTTTACTTGTATTGCAGATGTGCAACAGAAGAAAAGATTGACGTATTATATAAAAAATGTATCTCTGATTTTTTGCATTATTTTTCCTATATGTTAAACCTTTCAGAGAATCATACATAATTTTTTCGAAACAAAATAAAATACCGCGCAATAAAGGGTTAAGCAGCAGTCAAGAGGGCGCTGCTCAGCCCAGGCATGCGTAGTGACTCTGAAATCGGAATCTTTTGCATAACACACTATACTTTGCATTCTATGAAATTTTAAGCTCAGTACGTTATTCTTTCATGGTGTTGCAATTTTCAAACACATGAGTGTGTATAGTGTAAAAAATCATGTGTAATGAATTAAATAAAAGATCTTTTTTTCTAATTTGTACATTCTAGGAATAATTTTTTTTTAATCAATATCAGTCATTACACATAGTAAAGAAAAATAAAACACAATCATGTTCAAAATTAAGAGGATTTGCATATTTTGTCGAATTTCATGAAAAGCACTGAACAATAGGTAAAACTAATGCTTCTAAACAAAGATGCAAATCATTAGCATCGGATAGGTAAGCGCGTACACGTGTGTTGTGCGTAGCAAGTAGAGGAACTGTGTTTATAAGCAAGCTTGGCAATTTTCACCTTTTTTTCGCTCACACACCTCGCCGAATATCTTGATTTTTTTTTTGTAAAATTCGGGGAAATTCAAAACCAAAAAGTAAAAGTGAGTAACCACTAACATCAGGAAGTTGAAATGATGTGGCAAATCGAGGAGAGACTAAAACAGGGCAGTCAAGTAAAGATGCCTAGAGACTTCAATGTAACTCCCAACATTATGTCCAACTTTTGGAAAAAAGTTTAAGCATACTGGATCCGTAGATATCACTTGTCCATTATAGCGACGCGTAGCAGGATTGCAACAATTTATCAGTTTCCTCGAGACTTTTATGCGGTCACCGGAAGTCGAGGATCAAAGGTTACTGTTTTCAGAAGACCACATGACAGAGGGTCGTGTGCAAGAAGACCTGCGGCTAGCGTCTCTCTCAAATCTGCATTCGGCAGAGTCCGTTTAGTATGATACAGAGATTAACGACTTTTGACCAGGGCTCAAAGAGGGACCTTTCTTTCACTCATGAGTCTCGGTTGAGCGAAAACACTAATTCTCGACGTACTTTCATTGGAGAAAACCAGGCATCCGCTATCTGCCCTCCAACGTCAGAGAAGGAGACGACATTGACAGCAGATGTTTGATGGTATTCGCAGGCATCATATTGGATGGAACCACGCCCTCAATGTGTATGGCAAAGGTTCTGTGACTTGTGTGAGGTACAGGGGTGATATCTTAGTACCTTATGTTCCCCTTTTCAGGGATTCAGTTTACTATGATTTCATTTTAACCGTTTGCAACGCGCGCCAAAATGGAGCTCATCTGGATGACGGTATTTTCGAAAGTGAAGAATTCGCTTGATAGTCGTATGATAGTCGCGTGATGGATTAGGCAGTCTTATCTCCAAGCCTAGAATCTATAGAGCATGCCTGGGACGCTCTGGGGAGGACAATTAAAACTGCCTTTCTACCTCCAAGAACCCCGCTAGGCCTTAAAACAGCATTATTCGTGGAGTGAAAATAAAAAATGACTCATGATGAAATGACTTTAAAAATGACTCATAAACAACTGATTTCCAGTATGAATTGACGTTATGAGAGCTGTATATCTCTAAAAAATGACTCTCTAAAAAATGACTCTTTAAAATAACTTAAAGCTTTCATCCGACATTTTCGATGGAGAGCATGACACAATAATCCTTAGCAACATATACACATTTCGTAGAGTTTCAAATGTCTGACTGACACGAAAACGTATTTAGTCTTCCGTCGGTAGTGTTATCGATGTGTACTCGAAGTTAGGGTAATGAGTTTTCGTGGTCCCGTACAATAACTAGAAATGCTATACGATCCGCTGTAAAGAAAATGAAGAATATCATACAATTGACTGTAAAATCATACACTGCAACAACGCACTTCATTGTCATTATGGTCAACTTTCTATTAAAAACTCTGCTTTTGACATGCATTTGTTTAATATATTGTGTTACTTTGCGCGTCTCTCTAAAATAAGAATCTATTTATATAAAATCCAAGTCCCTGTGTGTACCTCACAATTCCAGACGGACCGCCTTATTGATCGCAGCCATCTAAGGCTTCCTATGGAGAAATCGGAATCAGCTTCAACAATGAGAAATTGTTGAAAAGTACAGATAGCAGGGTTGCTACAATAGCGCAAAATTTAGACAAACTTGTCAAATTATCGCCCAAATTTGGCGAAAAAAAAAGTTGCCATATATGAGGCCGACTCTGCGATGCCTGGCTAATTTGGCGAAGTTTCCATTAAAAAACCATTAATCTTCCGTAATCGAGCTCACCTATATGTATTTAAACTCCGCGTATTTAAGGTTTTCTTAAAAATATATGGGTCAGAATTTAAAGAGTAATATACGAAAATGTGAGTCTTTACATCTTCATCCCAATGTTACTAATAAAATAACCGCCACCTCTGTGCTATCTGAACTCCTAATGGTCCGATTTTAATGTGCTTTACATAGCCGGATACAGAAATTAAATTATCGGTATTTTCATAGTATAGAGGGGCCTTGGTGTTATAGAGGAAATAGCCTTGGCGAAGAAGGAAATTTGACAACATATTTCTGGCAACATATTTTCACATTTATAATGTGTTATTTTCATCTATCACTGCGGGACAAGAGAGAAAAACTACTCCTATTCTATCATTATATCCCATTTTCCGTCATTTTTGACAGATTTTCTTTCTTCTTAAATTCAATAAAAACCCTCTTCAATAAAAGACATGTTTATTAGTGCAACAAAATATTAAAATGCATAATTACGTACAAGTAACTAACAATATACTACCGACATCTCCCGATTTTGTCTATTTGGGAACAACCTTATCAACGACTATTTATGCATTTGTAATTTTATCATATTACTAGTTTTCTACTTTCTTCTATCTTCAATAGAAGAAAGTGTTGTAATTGAAATTTTTTTAGACTTCCTGTTTTCGACGGATTTACACGTTTTAGGGGTCAGAGATCACAAAAACATGTTTATACAACATGTCTGTCTGTCCATGTGTCGTCATTGTACCATCAAAATTTGTATGAATTTATGATTAGAATTGAACCAAATTTTTTAGCTATGGCAAGCAGGTCCTCCATCAATTTGTAAAAAATCCTGAGGTAGGGGGTGCTGTAATAGCGATTTTTGTGCAATTTTCAATATTGTACCATCGAAAAGTGCATGCAGTTATGCATAATTCTAATAAAAATACTAATAAAACTAATAAAAATGAATTATTGGTATTTGTAATAACATTTTGAAAAATTAATATACATGGATAGAAGAAAGTTTTGGGATTGGCACATCCGTAGTTATGTTTTACGATAGCCAATATTTTAACCTATACACATTATTCTTTTTTAATGCGAAAATGTTCATTCGTTATATTACATAGCTTCTAGATCTAGTGAAAAAAAATTCTGTGTAATTTATTAAATAAAATATTATAATTCTAATCTGTACATGCGACGACTGAAAGTTATCAATGTAATGATAACACGTGGCCAGCTGTAAGGTAAATATTATTTCTTTGTTCAATGGCCACAAAAAGAATAAGCCTCCGTACTTGTGTGGTGAAAATTATTTAAAAAATTATATTTTTGAAAAATTCTATTAAATTAAGAATAGTGCGTCTATATGCTGAATTCTAATTTAATTTTCAATTTCTAAATAAATGTGTGTTGTATTATTTCGAAATTTATTTTATGAAAATTTAGCAAATTGAATAAAAAAGAAAATTAACTCTGATAACTTCCTACATCTGAAAATGAATTGAAATTTTCGATTTATTTTAAAATACTTTCCATTTAATTGAAACATTTAGAAATATTATTAAGCATGAACGAATACTTTAACTCTTTTCAATATTTAAAAGCTTGGATAATCTTTTTTATTCAAAACTTAAGTACTCATTAGTATAAAAGTACTTGCTATTCATCCATTGAAAAATGTGATTAAATTAATCTGTATGATAAAATATAGCCTTATCTAACTCTAAATTTGTTTAAATATTGCTTTTAAGAAACTTTTATAAATTTAACTTTGATATTAAATAAATCAACTCTTTTTTGAAAGACCAGCATGAAAAGACAATTAGATTAAAATATATTTAAGAAGATATCGTTAAATAAATATGAGGTTTTCTTTTAATTACTATCTTTTCGCACAAATTCATTAAATTGAATTACGTTGTTTTATTAAAAGCATTTTAAGTATTAATAATAAAATTATTTTTGAAAGTTGTGTCTTTATTAAAGTTTGCAATATGGGTATTTTGTTTTTACACTCAATAATAATACAGATGATTATGAATGGTATTTGAGTCAATTTCTAATATTATAAAAATTCTGTATGCATTCAATCTGTTGTAGACTAATAAAGATTTAATATGATGATTATTATGATGCGATAATATCTTTAATTTATAAACAAGAATCATTAGATGTGACATGTTTTATTTATATATAATACAAGATATCATAATGATTTTTTTCACTTCCACTTTTATTAGCGTAATATTTTGTTACCAGATCATTTATTCCTCACGCTAATACATGTAAGCATATCCCATAAATACAGTTTTGTCTCAGTGCTGATATACATTCTATATATATTTTACACTTGCTTTTTAAAATATTAAATCGAATTCCTGGAAAATGTAAATAAAAGTACGTACTTCTTACATTTTATATTTTATTATATTGTGTGTTTCTCACAAATAATAAAGGAAACGACATCTGCTGCGAATTTATCATAAATAAATTTAAAAAAAAACACATAGAGATATGTTGATACGTATGATGTACAAAATATCCTAACTACCAATTAAAAAAAATAGGAAAGTTTAAATACTAAATTCCATACACTCAGTCTAAAAATATTTTAGCATCACATATGGGCATTTGTTATATTAGAAATTATGTTACATTAAAAGATTTCACGAAATCGTTTTCTTGGTCAAGTCTCTTATGTTCTATAACATTATTATGATAATTTGTGTTAACTGAAAATTTTCGGAAATAGCTAGTTCTAATTTACTTCTAAATTATTATTTATTCAATGAAGAATGCATCAAAATAGAGAAAATTTCAAATCATGATTGTGTTAAAGAGGAAATCTGAGGGAATTTTATGCATAAGTGATAGATTAGCAGCAAATATAATTTTGCAAATATAACATAATTTTTAATTAACTTTTGTTTTAGAAATATTTGTTAAGAATGAGATATTTTAAAATATAATATTGTTTTTTCGAATTACAAAAAATAGAAAAAAATATTCTGTCTACAATATTACAGAAAATATTTTGAAACATAAATCTGATATTTAGATTACTCAGGCTTGAAAGATTATCCTTAAGCAATTTTTATATTTTCCGTATCATAAATCACCAAAAAAAATAGTATGGGGTGATAAAACGTATATTTATGTTTGTGAAGCTTATGTTGAAATATAAATTAAATGTTTGCTATTGCAGATTTAAAAAATAATAATAATAATTTTAAGAAATTTTTATAGTAGTATAAAACCTGAACCTACTGCATACGAATATTTTGTATGCATATAATTTGTTGTTTGCATTTGACAAATCTTTGGAAAAAAAATCAAAACATGTTATTAGTTTTCATTTCTTGTATGCTTCATTTTTCAACGAAAAATGGAAACTTCTCAATGCATTCATTTATATTGTAACCTAGTCTAAATGCCCGTAATAGGATGGCGGATAGAAATCGTACTTGTTACATACAATTTGAAGTAATTTCTAAAAATATATAAAAATAAGGAAAAGCCGGCATGAATCATCATGTTCTGTGCCTGATTAACGCAATGCATGGGCCTAAGGGAAACATATATTGAATACAATATCAATATAGTACAAATAGCTTTTATGTCTTGACTTGATCCCTAAAAATTTAATCATATAATCATGTTTAAAAGTTAATGTCATGTAAATAATCATGTTTTTATAAAACAGGCTTATATAATCATGTTAATATAAACTTGCCAGAAATGTTAGCTTCAGATCCTGTTGAGTTTTGTTTAAAAAAATTTAATCTTATATAAATGAGATGACTGAACAGAGGATAAATTACAGAACTTTTTTAATTAGTAGAAGGAAACATATATACATAATGTTCTAATTTGTGTTTTATAATGAATTCACAATTTCCTTCTGGTATATTAGCCTAAAACAAACGCTAAATTATTTAAATTAATTTCAAACGTGATAATGCTCCGTAAAAATTTCCGCCTTTTTATACCATACTCATAATAATTTATTTTTTCCTGAAAACCTCTACTTTTCTCAATTCTTTATTAAAACTTAATTTTATTAATTAAGTTTATTAATTTATGTTGCATATAATTTAGCTTTAAAAAAAGTAAATGCTAACATGTAATTAAGGTGTACGATCCAGAGGAATTAATCAATAAAGCCTTGATTTCTTATTTTTATAATTAACAATTAAAAAACTTCAGTGAAAATTATGACATGTAGCACAATCATATGATTCGTTTTTTATCAATGTAAAAATACCTTTCAGTTAAGTATAATGCACACTCTTTTCACACGTACTTTATATACGTACTTTTATGTTTAACCACCATAAATTCAATAAAAAAATTTCTACTTAGTTTAAATGAAACAAAAAATGCAATCTGCAACGTTATAATGCAAAAAAATGAAATAAAACCAATAGTCGTCATTCCCTTGACGACTGACACATACCATTTTTATTAACTTATGACACCTGCAGTACATTGTTCACTAAAATTGAACCAGCAAATTAAAAAATATACGTCCAAAAATTCACGTGTCTTAATATTTTTGAGTATTTTTTCTTTTCTTTGCAAAGGTGACAGTAATCCATTGTTTCGATGAGTTCGTACCCGAAACGTCACACTGCGTTTTACTATAGTTACATACTGTTACTTAATTACAAAAAAATATATATATATCCTGAATCATCATTATCCTTTTTTTTGTAGAAATATAGGGAAAAAAACTTACAAAATATGCGAATAGTACTCCCCGAGTACATAAATGTGTCGAGCTAAGTAATTTGTAATACGGTATTCTATTTTTTAATGCAATAGTACAATTATTTGAATAAGGTTAATGTGATTTCTTTAACACACTTTCTATAAAATATTTATAGACATTGGTAATATATATATATATATATATATATATATATATCCGATCCGATTGACGGGTTTGCATTTTTAAAAGAATGATAGTTACATTGCATTATAAAAAGAATTAAGAAGTAATACATTTTATCTTATCTGACTAATAGGGTCAGATGCGGTAAAATAATTATAAAAACAGCCCATTTTTAATTCAAACATAATTTGCAAAACATTTTTTAACTGAATTGGTAAAATAAGGACATAGAATATGCAACTGAACTTCACTTACAAAATTTGAAGAACTATTTTACAAAAAACATGCAAATTAGTACAAATAATGCTATTTTAAAACATATTGTCAATTAACTTTTTTACCCCATGGTATGAGGTTAAATAAGTATACTCAGTTAAAGCTTACTATATCTATAATTAAGATAATAACTAAACATAAATCAAACAATACATGTATTTTAAAGTTAATAAAAGTATATAACCTTCAGTTTCTTATAAATAAAAAAAAACTGCAATATTTCACTTTCTATTAAATTTGTTAGCTATTAGTAAAAAAGAACACACATTATAAGATTGAAAAATCAAATCTAAACAGTAAACATTTAATCGCGATACCACTTGAAATAATGTATTTTATAGGAATAACAATGGTGTCATTCTCAAGTGTCATTCACAACTGTGAACAAAAAATTAAAACAGCCTGAATATGAAAGTCTGGATTTATATGCATAATGTAATACACGACATTATATATTCCTGATATTCTTTATAAGAAATATTCATTTTTCCACAGTGTCTTCTGAATTCAAAGAACTTTTTCAAAAGAAAATTTATTTTTTTTATTTTAATTACCGACAGATGGAGCCAACAAAGCAAAAGCGTTCACAACGAATGCGATTTTTTTTCGACACCAGACTACATCGCCAAGCTAAATCCAGGATTCGATTTGCGAACAATTACTTCCATGCTTTAATATTTTAAGAGTTCAAGACGAATGAATCAATTGTTTGTTAAATTTCATGGAAGGAGAGATTGAGCTGCCAATCTAATTTCAACTCAACTCAACTCAGAATATATACATAATTGAATGTAACTCATCGCTCAAATGATAATTTATTTTGAATAATCTTTCTAAAAATGTATCTTTCATGAAGTTTTTTTTTTTTTTCGAAAAAAATATTTTTAATAAAAATGGCGGAATGAAATAGTGTTTTTCGGGATCTGGATAAGTTCATTCCGGAAGTGTTATACACGTAGCGCTATTATATATATAATATAGATAGATAGATAGATAGATAGACAATAGATATAATCAAGATAAAACAGTAGACGCAGCTATGCATTGATATAAATTGAAAGTACGAATATAATTTCTTACTCTGTATATGCACATAGAGTAAGAATTGTTTAAAGATAGTACAGAAGCGCAAGTCAGAAAACAAGACAAGGAAACTTCGTGAGTGAAATATTTCATTATTTCAAATGTCAAGAAGTCATCAAGGTGTTAATTTTGATAAAAAGTGAAGAAAAGCGAATTTTAAAGTAGAGGAAGATTTTTTTGTATAAAGTGCGTATTCTTTAATCAGCTAAGCCTGTAGTGCACATGTTTTTTATTAATGGAACGAGAGTTTGAGATATACGACAGAGAAATTCTTCTCCATGTACAAGGAGCCTAATTGTCATGTCAAAGCCAGACTTCAGATGAATTGGTCTCGCTAAAATACATAAGCATTCCAATAAATATCCGAGGCATTCTCACGTAATTTTCACTTTGAAGTCCCTGAATAATTATTTTATTTTAGTACATATTCTTGTATTTTTTATTTCTTAATAGTGTAAATGCACGTCCTAGGACGGTGGGTAAAAAATGTGACTTTCACTTTAAATTTGAAAAATTGATAAAAAATAATTGACAATATGGAAGTGTTTAGATTATCAAAGTTCGGCTAGTTTATGTTCTAATAAACACACAACTAGCATTTACAATAATTATGTGTAAACCAGGTTTTCCGGCTAATATACTATAACAAAATTAAGATTTCTTAATAAAACAAAAATTTAACAAATATACAATAAATCTGCGTAATTAAAACAGGCTTCTGCAACAATTGAAAGAATACTATTTTTTAATAACACTTTGAAATTGTATTTTTATAGTCCCCCCCCCCTTCCTTCCCTCCTCCAATATTTTTTATGTGTATACTGATTATTAAATAAGTATCTCAGGTTGAACCCCATCCGAAAGAACGAAGAAGAAGCACCGTTAAAGTGTTCTTCACTCATATTGGTGTTTTTCTTCTGTTTACCCGCGGCTGACGTCACGCAGCAGGGGTGGGACAGCTCCAAGTACTGTCATTTATATCTCCTCCTTTAATCTTCATAGCTCCATGGTTTAATTTTTTTAATGAATAAAAAAAGGGATGACTGTCTACCACAGCTTCTTATTTACGTTTTACGCACGGAATGCGCTACGTTTGTTTTCTGAAATGGCTGCGTAAATCATTGAAATTTTGTTAGTTTTGAATCTTTTTAGATAATTATTTTGAATAGAAGGGATTTCAGGTAGAAAAGATTTGTATTTAGGCAGATAAGTTTTCTCATACACATCTCAAATCAAAGTTAAGCCTAACGTGGCTCCATCTTATTGGGGACTGGTAAGATTGATGGTTCGCCTCGGATGAGTTACACTGCCTTTCATTATATAGAGATGTTGTAAAACATCCCATCGCATGACTGTATAACAATATTAACGAGATAAATAAGTTTTGGACGTTGCTGGGGTTCCAAATATACCACGAAATATCTTACCGTCCCGTGTCCCTGATGCTGATTTTTAAGTTTGGAGCTCTCTCTATAAAAAATTTTCAATAATAGTAATTCGATGTAATTTACTCTCAATAACTGGGACTATTGTTTTATATAAATATGTAGCTAAAAATTATCCTGCACACATTTTTACGGTTGTTATTATTTTTTGAACAATGTCCCTGGATTTTATATTCCTGACCGTATAAAGTTACGAGGGTGGATCAAATATAAACCGGAATTTCTGTTTTTTAATTCATTGGTACAGGATACAAAATAGAAAGTTACATATTATTTTTCTATATAATCTCCTGATTTCAAAACACATTTTTCCCAACGGGTTGGAAGTTTTTCGATTCCTTCATCATAGAAAGAAGATGGGTGTGTCTCCAGCCAATTGCGCACAAAGGCTCCAACAGCAGTGTCATCAGCGAATTGTTCACTTCCTATTGCTTCTTTCAAAAGCCCAAACCTGTGATAATCACAGAGGGACTATAGGGAGGGTATTCCAGTGATGGCCAATGCACTTCCTCCAACTTTTCGCGAGTCAGGTTGGCTGAATGGGGACGGGCACTGTCATGAAGCAAAATCACTTCTTTGATCGGTAATTTACATCTTTTCCGCCGATATGCACGTTTTGTTTCATCCAGCAGCTGGCAGTAGTAGATAGAACCCTTGAGAATGTCCCGAATGGTACTAATGTTTTCATCAATCAAACTTGTTCGAGGGGGGGGGGAGCGTGTGTGTGTCTGGGGGGGGGGTTCAACTTCTGCTCGTCCTTCCACAAACTTTTTGTGCCAGTCATACACTTGGGATTTGTTCAGGCATGTCTCCCCAAACTGTGCTTGAAGTCTTCGTAAGATTTCAGCCGGCCTTACGCCTTCATTTGTGAGAAACTTAACGATAATGCGTTGCGCAACGTTGGGGTGAACCTCTCCCTCATTCATCCTGATTCCAACTGAAGAACGGAGTGAGTAACACATACCGGCGCATAGATAGTCATGTGACATCCCCACCTACCATGCGCAGAGGTTTGAGCGCCCTCGCGACAACCTTCATGCCTCTCTGCAGAAATTCCGGTTAATATTTGATTCACCCTCGTATCAAAAATTATGACGCCTGGAGCATTTCAAAAATCTAAAAACGTTGAAATATCCGTTTTGAGAAAAACAGATCTAAAGTGCATTAAAGGGCAGAGAAACTGTTTGGATACAAAATTCAAATGCTTGTAACTTTGTGAAAAATAATCGCATCTGCATACGGTTTTTCGCAAATGGCCGAGAACAAACTCTAGTATAATAATATGCACAAAAATAATTTTCGATTTTGAGAGTCCATATCTTCTCAAATAAAGGTCTTTGGTCCACTTAATATGTCGAAACAAAATTTCAATTATTAATGCATACTTTTTAAAATTTCAGTATGCAGACGGTTTTATAAACATTTCTTCTACCAATAATATAAACAAATGTATTTTTTAAGTTTTCGTTTAGTACTTGTTTATTTGCTATTTTACTTGTAAAAAAAATCAACAAGTTTTTTATTTTATTTTATTTTTTCAACCATTTGGAAAAATGGTTATTGTTCTCTGTCAGGGTAGGAAATCAAAAGCATATCTGAAGCGTTTTATTGGTTGAATTCGCATTTTATTCTTTTTCTGATTGGTCTATACAATAATCTGTATTTCCCTTTACTTTCAACAGAGATGGATACTTCTGTTGCCACTATGACAAAAAAGTAATAAAAACTACAAAAAAAATTAATAACTCAGAAACGGATTGAGATACAGCTTTCAAACAAATTGCATTTAAAAGTACATTTTTTTCTCTATATGACGGTGTAAAAAGTAATATTGTAGGTTGTTTAGAAGTTTAAGAATGAAATTTCATTTAAAATTGGTCGTCAGATTTCTTGGAAATCTGACGATGGATAAGCCTTTTCCCGAACAGCCAATGAAATGATCGGATAATACGTAAGTTTCATGTGGATAATACGTAAGTTTCAGGAAATCTGACGAGTTGCAGGTGATTTTTGTCGCTTGCAATTTTTACGTTTAATAACACTATTAATGTTTAATTCATGGCGTACTCACGTACGCCATGTATGATCAACTCCGTGCGATTTTTTATGTCTTAAATTTTAGTCTTTGAAAAAATCATTTCCCAAATGGTCGTTATAATTTGTTAAATTGCTTCTTTTTTTTTTTTTTTTTTTTTTTTTTTTTCTTCTCATCATAGAAAAATAAAATTTTGTGCATATGTATATTTCATACGTATACATCATAAGTATATATATACCACTTTAAGAGGAATTTCCAATCTTATTATAATCTTAAAGTTTAAAAAAATAATAAAATATTAAAATGCTCCAGGCGTTATAACTTTTTAATATGTCCTTGCTTTTGCATTTTAATCACTTGAGACTCTGTCACATCACAAATCTAAGCATCGATTTTTTGTTCTCTTGTATAGTTAATTTTTTAGAATTTTTTTCTTTGTTTCATTACGATTTTCATCAAAATTTTGCATTTAAATACGTTAAAAATCAAATTTAATTGTTTGAATGAAGTCGAATTTCAAAATGCACGCATAATTTTTTTGTAAATTCTTCTATCAGGAAAAAAATATCATGATTCTTCATGAATCAATTTCATGAATTTTCATAAGAAATTATGACGCCTGGAGCATTTCACAAATCTAAAAACTTTGAAAAATCGGTTTTGAGAAAAACAGATTTAAAGTATATTAAGGACAGAAAAATTGTTTGAATACAAAATTCAAATGCTTGTAACTGTGTAAAATAATCGCATCTGCATACGGTATTTCGCAAATGTCCCAGAACAAACTGTAGTATAATAATATGCACTAAAATAATTTTCGATTTTGTAAGTCCATATCTACTCAAATAAAGGTCCACGGTCCACTTAATATGTCAAAGCAAAATTTCAATTATTAATGCATACTTTTTAAAATTTCAGTATGCAGATGGTTTTATCAATTTTTGTGCTACCAATAAAATAAATAAATGCATTTTTTAAGTTTTCGTTTAGTGCTTGTTTATCTGATATTCAAATAAAAAAATTACAAGTTTTTTTTTTTTTACTTCTTCTTAAAATATTAAATTAAATCTTATTAAACTTCAATTGATAGTCTAGTAAAATCTTTAATAAAATAGATAAAATTTTAAGGAGTTCATTTTCATATAAGAATTTTTTTATTATTTAAAAAAAAAAAAACTTTTCAACGGAATCCTTTTACTGACGTTTTAGTTTCTAATGGTACAGAATTGAATGGATATTGTTTAATAATGGGAAACTAACTTGGTTCAACTGTAGTAACATATTTCAATATTATGTGTATACAATAATTTTGACAGCAGTTCGGTCATTTATTATTATTATTAATTTTTTGCTCTATGTTAAGTATAGGAATCTAATTTTTCAAGCTCATACAAAAAAAATACTAATCGATATTTTTACAGGAAACATTCAAAAGTTTGAACCACTTACAAAAATAATTCAAATGCAGTAAACAGTTTAAAAAAATAAATAATTTCATATCGCTGTATCCATATCAATAGTTTTTGTTCGGAACAATAATCTAAAAAATGCAAAAAATAACACATTTAAATAGAATTTACTAAAAATATATTCGTTGGATTATACTTTACTTTTTTTCCTGAGTCATGTGGTACACATTCCATAGAAATTAGAATTTTGTTTCTATGGTAAAAAGAACTCTAGCTATAGGTGTGTAAAAATCCCGTTTTGGTCAGTCCGCAAAATATAAACTAGACGAAGTATAAAAGAAAATTTTGTACAATCCTTTTGGCATCAACTAGCAGAAATCCCTTTCATTTAAGGTAAATTGCATGGTTTTTTCTTTGGCCTGACAAGAAACTCTGCCGCGTTTCTATGGTAATTTATTGACACCTTTTTCTCAAAAAAAAATATTTTCACAACACAAGCAGCACAAATAAACTGATATTTGACTGACGGTTTTATAAATGTTTCCCTAAATAGCTGACCACTTAAATTATGCAAAATGTAAATGGAATCTTACACGCATTCGCAGTTTTAAAAAGTCCTCTACTGTACTACATACATATAAAAAAAATCATCTGTGATTAGCAAAGTTGGCCCTCTCGTTGTGAGACACAGAACTGAAAAAAAAAAACGTCTATCAGAAGTGACGTTTGATTCCACGCCCTCTTTTGAAGACCAGAGCTTAAATCTGGCGCTTTAAACCGCTCGGCCATCCTGACTCATTAATTATAGGAATATATTTACAACAAAAAAGTGATGCAATGTTAGTGTTTAATATGGCTTAGTAATTCATTATCTTTAAACTCTTATGAATTCTTTTTCCACAGATGTTCACACTACTCTTATCTCGATATCAGTTGTACCGATTTTGTATATTACTAGGGGACTCTGCCCCCTGCAAGTTACGCTCGCCAACTCCCGTCCAGATACCGCAGAATCTAAAAACATGCTAATCTGATCGATTTTAAAAAGATGAGAGAAGATTGAGTAATAATGGAAAAACCTGTACCGATCTCCCTATAAACGGATTTCCATTTAATTCCCTTTGATTTCGAAAGTTTAAGGTCGGATCAGTTGCTGTTAAGACATCCAATGGTTGTTTTCGTGTTTGATTCTCCACAGATATTCGTAATTCCCTTATCTGGAAATTGTTAGCTTGCATATACCAGTTGTACCTGGTATATAATGTATACATAGATCGTTCTTATAGAAATATGCAACAAGTGCTGTTAATTAAAACTGTCCTTTTTCATCCACTTCAAAATGTTCTTAAAAGTTCAGCAGTCACTGATAAGCCGTATTTAAGGGCAATAATTTAAAAATAATTGAATTCTTTTTCTCAATAGTTGAACACCGAATTCTATGATACGATAAAATGCTACAGGATTGAAAATAATCCATCTGTCACGAGTGGGGTGTGAACCCACGCCTGATGTTAGGGATGACAGCTTAAATCTGTTGCCTTAGACTGCTCGGCCATCCTGACACATTACATATCTAAATATGTTTACAATAAAAAACAATTATGCAATTTTAGTGTTTAATGGGGCTTAGTAATTTATTATCTACTAGAAACAACCTTTCAAAAGTAAAATTAGAAAGCGAAGCTAAAAAAAAATGAAAAGTAGCTAATAAATGTTTTGAAAACACATTTCCAAGCTTATATTATGGTACTTATTTATCATTATGCATTAAACAAATACCATATATAAGTCGAGTGGCTACGTATACGTTGATTATAATCCATTTCTCCTTTACTAAATACATTATAGCGTGTTTCTGAAAATATTTTTTTTTATTATGCAAGATGGTCTTAGCGTCCATCTTTCCATATTTAACACAAATTTCTAAGCACACAAATCCGTAGATGAAATCCGAAGTTAGAAATTATTACTAAAACAAAAATATTATGCTTTTCCTTTATGGAAATGTGTGCCTAGAAATTTGTATCTTAGGATAATGGTGACTCATCTTCATGATTCCAAATATGATTCTTTTTTTTTTTTTTTTGAAGACGCGGGGGGTAATTAATTATTTAAAACAGTGGAAATAATTTTTTCCCTCAAAATAAAAGCCTCGGTCCATAATTAAAACCAGAAGTTTGAAATTGTTAATAATGCAAACATATCACGCGATCTGTTGAATCTCATCATGTATCTCATCTGTTGAACGATGCTGAATGACGGATGTAGATCGCAGCGACATCTGGTGATTCCAATGTAAATATCGCATTCAATTGAGAAATCTTTTCGCCCACTGAAGAGATAGAAGATGCCGCTGCGGTCGACATTTGTCATTCAGCATTGTTATATATTTATGGGATTCAATTTTTTAGAACTTTTTAAAAGCACTAATGGAATAGACGGTTTCCACTACAGCGTCTAGAATACCTAGTGGGGAAATATGCTATCCAAACAGTGCTAAAAGTTTGTATCCCTTAAATGTGCGACGATACTACAGTGCCTAGAAGATACAGTGTGGAAAACGGCTACAAAATAGTGCTAAAAAATTGAATCCCATAAATGTACAACGATGCTGAATAACAAGATGTCGATCGTAGCGCCATCGTAGTGATTTAAAAACGATAGTCATTTTAAAAGAGACTCTTTAACCTATTTCACATCATTCCTTAACTAAATTAGCTTATAACAGACCAAAATATCTTATATTTATAGTTTCCGATATTTAACATTCTATAATTTTTGAAAACACGGTGTTTATATTGAAAAGAGTTACGAGATGGCGCTCGTATCAGCATATTGCCGCTGAGAATTGTTGGAGATTTATGGGATACAAGTTTTTAGCACATTTTAAAGCATTATAGGAATAGCCGTTTTCCACACTGTATCTTCTAGGCGCTGTAACGATACTGCTAAAATCTCAAGTTTCGATTGCAGCGATATCTGCGGGATTTTGGTATTACTAATATTACATTGTATAGACTAGCCATTTCTTGCAGTTGTAGAAAATATCCTGCAGATGTCGCTACAATACGCATATTGCAGCAGTATCATTGCACATTTAAGGGATACAATATTTTAGCGCTTTTTTAAGTATTACAGGGATAGCCGATTTCCACACTATATATTCTAGGCGCTATAGTTTCCACACAATATCGTTTAGATGTTATAACTGAGCTTCAGAATAGTACAGAGAGTTAACTCCGTATTCTGATTCATTAAATCCAAATCTCCGCTCACTGCAATAAAAAAGAATTTCCGAGGAAAATTTTTGACTAAATAAAGATTTCTCTCATAAATTCGTATGGAGTAATTTTTTCAAATTAAATTTTAAAAAAATATGACAAAACTGCTACAATTTTCATTGATATATGCTTTTTTATTGAAAAAAATTATCGATTTTACTTAAATTCCTTGCAAAGTTTTAATTTGATAGTAGTTTAAAATAAAAGTCTATGCAAGTTAAACAACAGCAACAAACAAATGCAAAATTTAGTAAGTATTGCTCCAAATATATCAAAAAGACGTAAAAAAGTTTTAAAAGTACACGGAAAATTTGAAAAAATAGGGCACGAGACGTCAAGCAAACAAGCCAGATGTATGTGTTCAATAAAATAAATTGAAAAAAATGGTTCAAATATTAAGAAAAGTGCAGGATTCATTACTTCATTACTTGCGCCCACTAAAAGCGCAATGTGGCAAACAGTAGACGGGTGAGTGAGTTACACCTACTACGGACGATATTCCAGATATGGGTTCGAGGATGAAAAAAGTCACGTGGTACCGGTAATTTACCCAAAGAACTTCTAAATGATAAGAAGGGAAACAGGAAACTACAACTGCTTTCCCTCCATGAACTGTTTCATTGGCTAGCAGTGATTTATTACGTCTACAGAGTCTTCCCTTTTTTACGCTAGAAGTTTTTACCTTGACCGCGTGATCATAACGTAGATGGAATATCCTCCATTATGGAACTCAGTGCAATGGACTATACTCCAAATCTGGGTTAGAGGCTGAAAAAAGTCACGTGATACCGGTAATTTACCCAAATAATTTTTAACTGATAAGAAGGGAGTCTACTACTGCTTTCCGCATGAACTGTTTCACTGGCTGTCGGAGATTTACATTACGTCTACGGAGCCTTCCCTTCTTTACGTTAGACGTTTTTACTTTGAACACGTGATCATAACGTAGATGAAATATTCTCCATTTACAGATGATAAAAAAAAAACTACTGTAAGGATTTAGATCAATTTTTCCATAATTTCGAAACGCTATTAAATAGTCTGGATGTTTTTTTTTTTTTTTTTTTTTTTTTTTTTTTTTGCAAAATTTTTGTTCTTTTTCAAAGTTTCGCGAAATACAGGCTTTTTACCAGCCAACCTTGTTTAGAAAAAAACAAAAAATCTGCCTAGTTCTCTGCCAAAATGTTGTTGCCACCAATGTAAAAAAAAAAAAGAAAACTCATTTATTATGAAAGCAACAAAAAAGTTATTATACGGTGTTATTTGGATTATAGATGTTGAATAACGTCTGTTTTTAATAACGAAATTATGAGCAAGTGTGCCTCTCCAAAGACTTTTAAGATACATAGACCTGCAAACTGTCAGTTTAACTGAGAATTTTTGATCAAAGCTATTGTACGGCAGTTTATATATATTTTATATTTTAATTTCCTTAGAAAATACTTTTATCAGCGCATTTTTTCATTGCAGTTCATTAAGTATTAGTCTACCCTATTTCATTTAGGCCTTTTTTTAAAAAAACATTATTATTCATCAATTTTTTTCGTATAGCAAGTAAGTATTTCAAAAAACATCCTCCAAGGATAAAAATATAGTGTTACCTTCGTTAATATGTATTTTTTAATTAACTTTTTGCATAAAAATTAGTTTAAAAAACGTAGATTTCTTTACAAGTAATTTAAAATTTTGTAAATTACTATATTATGTTACAGTTGCTACCTTTAATCTAAACTTCCCTACCAGTTACTTTTGTAAGTTAAACTTAAGGTGAAATTATAAACTTTAACAATATCTTTGCATACAAATTTCGCCTTTATTTAAGTTTATAATGCATGTAAAAATTAGATACTCTTTTTTAAACATACCAACCATAAAATTATTTATAAATCGCCTTATTTAACTTTATTTCTTAAAATTCAATATTTATAACACATATTTAGATACAAAAAATAGCTTCGTGTAAAACATATGCCATAAACTTCATATATATTGATAAAAAATAATTTTTAATCTCATTTATTTATTTATTTAACTGAATAACAAACATACGACTTGTGTGCTTGACATAAAGCCCGCTTATAAGTCGGAGACGAGATAGCATAAGGAAATATTACAACACAAGAGAAATACACCCTGGGAGTTCCACACAAAGTGTGTGTGCAATGGAACCAGCGGGAATCGAACCCACAAACTCTTACGCACAAGCGATTGGCTGACTGGTGCTTTTCGCATGCTTTTGAATGGGAACTGTCGGTCTATGTATCTTAAAAGTTTTCGTGCCTCTCTAATGAAGTAACGAAATACGGTTAATAATAGTTTATTGATAGAAGTGATAAAACAAACCGTTAAAATTCTTTGTGAACGTGTCATTATTGTCAGGCTAATGTTTATTAACTTTTTACACTAATCTAATAGAACTCGTCCATGCGAGAATCGGCTAATGGAGAATATTCCATCGACGTCACGATCACGTGGTCAAGGTAAATATATTCCAGCATAAAGAAGGAAAAACTCCATACAGGTAATGCAAATCCTCGTCAGCCAATGAAACAGCTCATTCGGTAAAGCAGTAGTAGCTTCCCTTCTTATCAGTTTTAACTTCTTGGGGTAAATGGAGGATATTTCAACTACGTCATGATCACGTGGTGAAGGCAAAAACGTGTGAAGGCGAAAACGTCTAGCGTAAAGAAGGGAAGTATCCGTAGACACAATGTAAATCCCCGATAGGCAATGAAACAGTTCATGGGGGAAAGCAGTAGTAGTTTCTCGTTTCCCTTCTTATTAGTTAGAAGTTCTTTGGGTAAATTACCGGTACTACGTGACATTTTTCAGCCTTGAACTCATATTTAGTATATCCTCCATTACCAATACCATGTGACTGAATTCAGCCTCGAACCCAGATTTGGAATATAGCCCATTCAAGAAAGTGAATAGCTGTACCTTTGACTATAGCGCCTAGAACATATAGTGTGGAAATCGGCTATTCCTGTAATACTTAGAAAACCGCTAAAATATTGTATCCCTTAAATGTGCAATGATGCTGCTGAAATATGAAGATCGCAGAGACATCTGCAGGATATTTTTTACAACCGCAATATATTGCTAGTCTATACATTGTAATACTAGTAATACAAAAATCACGCAGATGTCGCTGTGATCGACAATTGGGATTTTAGCAGTATTGTCTCACATTTAAGGGATACAAATTTTTTTCATTGTTTGGATAGCATATTTCTACACAGGGTATTCTAGACGCTGTACTTCCGACAAAGTCAAAGGAGAATTCGTCCTGTATATATGTCACCACTCTTATGTATAAAGGCTCTCTGTTATGGTGTTGTTTCCGAGCGCTGTTGGTTAAGGCCGGGATCCAAATAGATTTAGTACTGTTAGCGAAACGAGATTGACCAATTGGGAAATTTGCTTATTTAAAACGACGAAACGTTCACAAAAATGTAGGCTTCTGATTGGTTAATCGCATTTCGCTAACAGCGCAAAATCTATGTTGATCCCGCCTAAATTTCGATATTTGTATTTTAGAGAAAGCAATAGAGAAATGTACAGTTAGGGCCTCCGTGGCCCAGTTGTTAAGACACCACTCTGCTAATTGCTTGAGAGCGTAGGAGGCTTGTGGGTCCAACTCTCGCTGGCTCCGTTGCACACTCTTTGTGGAGCTCCCGAATGTAAATTCTCTGTGTTGTAATTTCATTGTGCTATCTCGTCCCTGTATATTGACGATGAACCATAGACGGGCCTTGGTGTCAAGCACACAAGTCCGATGTATATGTCCAATGAAACAAACAAAACAAACAATTGTACTGTTGCTATGGAAACAACAATTTCTTTAATGGAATATATAATGGAATATATAATGGAATAAATTTCTTTAATATGGAAATATATAGCAAAGGGGTTCAGAATCCTTACCTTAAATAATTTCGAAAATGTACTTTTATTATGACAATCAATACCCTTCCTGAATGTGGAAATACAAAATTATGTTCAACATTAGAGGTCTGGGTCGAGATAGATTTTTCACTGTTAGCGAATCTAGATTGAACAATCAGAAGCCTACACTTTTGCGAAATTTTCGCTGTTTACAAAAATGCAGGTTTCTGATTAGTCAATCTCATTTCGCTCACAGCGAAAAAGCTAACTGTATCCCAGCCTAGATTTCGGCAAACATTGCACTTTATCCATGCTATTAAGAAAATGACGCAAAACTTTCGAAATGACACAGTACACGTTCAGAAACAGCTAAAAATTCTGAAAAATGCAGGCTTCTGATTGGTCAAATTGATTTTGCTAACAGCAAAAAATCTATCTGATCCCAGCCATAGTTTTTTTTGACGAAATCAATGAAAAAGGGTAATATGAAATTTATAAAAAGTTTTTGCGAGCTTATCGCTTTTTAGCATAATTTGTTATGTTTAGAGTAATTAATAGTTTTTAGATAATTAAGAAAATTAATTTTATTAGATGTAAATTTCCAACTGGGTGAAAAATGTCCGGATCAGGATTCGAACCCGGGACCTCCTGGCTGAAGCCGCCAGTGCTCTGCCATCTGAGCTATCCCGGACGATTCTGGTCGAACATTTTCACCCAGCTAACCTTGAAGATTACAGCATCTGGTCTGAAACCTGGTTCAGCTCAAAATGGAACTCCAGAAATCGCTGGATACGAAATTACACTAGATTAATATTAACACAATTATTCTAATTGGTAAACAAATCATATTAGATGTAAATTTCCAACTGGACGAAAAATGTCCGGACCAGGATACGAACCCGGGACTTCCTGGCTTAAGCCGCCAGTGCTCTGCCATCTGAGCTATCCCGGACGATTCTGATCGAACATTTTCACCCAGCTAACCTTGAAGATTACAGCATCTGGTCCGAAACCCAGTTCGCCAGTTTTTCGCCTAGTTGGAAATTTACATCTAATATGATTTGTTTACCAATTAGAATAATTGTGTTAATATTAATCTAGTGTAATTTCGTATCCAGCGATTTCTGGAGTTCCATTACCTGAGATTTATTCTGTTGAGCTGAACCAGGTTTCAGACCAGATGCTGTAATCTTCAAGGTTAGCTGAGTGAAAATGTTCGACCAGAATCGTCCGGGATAGCTCAGATGGCAGAGCACTGGCGGCTTCAGCCAGGAGGTCCCGGGTTCGAATCCTGGTCCAGACATTTTTCGCCCTGTTGGAAATTTACATCTAATATGATTTGTTTACCAATTAGAATAATTGTGTTAATATTAATCTAGTAAAATTAATTTTGCCAAATTTTATTTTTCCTTTATCAGTTCCTTTTTGTTTTACCGAAAAATAGTTCTTAATTAATTTCACATTGTGCGCGGAACACAGAATTAATGCCTTTGTACTATCAATGTTGTTTAAGATAATTCCGAATGACCTTTGGCTGATTTGGATACATCATATTTGCCACAGACTGCGACCAGGTGCAGACGTTTCCCTCAATTTCGGTTTCGTCACGCTATTTCGTGGATGGTAAATTATCATGCGACGTCAGTGACTTCGAATTTCCTTGTCCTCTGTTGTGGTGTGCTCTGTATCCAGTTTTTCAGCTGTTTCGTGTTGCTGAGTTGCTGTCGTTGTGGCTGGATTATACACGGTGCCTTTTGGGGATAGGGGAGGACGGGGTGCTACACGATCTTCTTATAAGGACCGCATAGTATCAGACGACACTGGAACGCTAGACTCTAGATTTTTTCAATGTATGAATATGGTTATTAAAAGAATCCCTAAAAAGTTGTTATATCTGAACATAAAATGAACCCAGCAAAGAGGGAATTGCTGAACAGCAGCAAGATAGGTGCTGGCAATGATGGAGAAGTGCTGGCTGATGGTCTACCACTGCATTACTACTGCTGGACAGCTTCAGTCAACTTTGCTGTTGGAAATCATCAGATAAAATTCTGGTGGTCTTCCGTTTTATCTCATGAGCTTGCCCACTACTATATGGAAGTGCACGAACTTTTGCAGTATTATTGCTGGGAACCCTTAGGTGGCGTTGCGAATATCGGAGACATTGAGTATTTAAACACAAATTTGAAATGAATATCTTAACACAATTTAAGCTGTGAAGCTAATTTGTTTAACTGTAAATAATATAGCACCACTGCCACCAACAAAATAAATATGTAAATGAATAAATGAATAAATTCTTTATTTCAACGCGTTTTTTTTTCTCCTTAAATCTGGTTTTACTAAGTTACAAAGGATTTCGGTTTTCAAAATTTACACAGTTCAGAATCAATAATAAAAAAAAGCATATAAAATATATAGGATTTCTATAAAATACAATAATTTCTGTACCAGTTTAATGATGGGGAACGTAAATCACAAAAGAAACAAACTTGAAATGGTGTAATGAGAGCTTGAAAACTACGAGCGATCGTAGCGTACCCTGAAAGTACTTGTTCATGTCCGATAACGAAAAACAAACAGCATCGAGTGTGGTTAGTACTTGGGAGAGTGACCACATGGAAATTCTGCAAGTTCAAATATGCCAATACACTTCTATTATAGACGCTTCAACAGATACTTCGATGGCTCTTGGTAAATCTAGCTTATAGAAAAAGAGCCATTATACTCTGTTTTTTTATAGAATTCTATAAGAAATTTTTGTAAGGGAAAGTGCTGGGCCAGCAAATGAATATCAGTGGGATAGGTGCTAGCACTGCAGGAAAATTGCCGGATTGAAGCAATGTGATGGCATATCAATTCTGGCCTGTTGTTGGCGATCACTGATGGGCCAGCTGCCTTCCGCACGGACACTTTTTGACTAGTTTAAGTAATGGCACCATTGTACTTTACCGCTGGCTGCCATATCTTTCCAGCTAGTGGCCTACTGTTTCTTTCTTTGCTGGGAAGGCTCTTGGAGGATATTTTTATAAAAATAAAGGCAAAGCTCTAGTTCTTTATGAAGTACGCGGGTTCACTGAAACTCTCTACGTGACTTATGAGCACTTTAACCCTTTAAGATCTGGCCTACATAATTCTATAAGAGATGCAAAGGAAAAAAAACAATTTTATCTTTTTCTGTGATTTAAAGCCGAGTCGGCAACGTAAATTTGTTTGGTTCCTTGCCTGACATAACCTGAGATTGGAAATTTCTTAAAATATGTTTTTACAATCAAATATGATCCTATTAATACCCAGCGAAATCTTTTAATTTCTACCAAAACTTCCAGGTCTTATAATATTATAAATAAACCACACCGTACAGTTTTCAATCACACTCATTCATGTGAAAGCTTTTCATCACGGTTATTTATTATCCAAGATCGTCCCTCTTGCCGAATTTTATTTTTCATTTATCAGTTCCTTTTTGTTTTACCGAGAAATAGTTCTTAATTAATTTCACATTGTACGCGGAACACAGATTTAATGCCTTTGTACTGTCAATGTTTTTCAAGGTAAATCCGGATGGGCTTCGGCTGATTTGGATACATCGTATTTGCCACAGACTGCGACCCTGTGCAGACGTCTCCCTCAATCTCGGTTTCGTCACGCTATTTCGTGGATGGTAAATTATCGTGCCACGTCAAGGACTTCGAATGTCCATGTCCTTTGTTGTGGTGTGCCCAGCACCCAGTTTTTTAGTTGTTTCGTGTGGCGGAGTTGCTGTAGTTGTGGCTGGATTTTACCCGGTGCCTTTTGGGATAGGGGGGGAGGGGACGCTACACGATCTTCTTATAAGGACCGCATAGTATCAAACGACTCTGGATCGTTAGACTCCAGATATTTTTTGGCCGAAAGATAGCAAACTTTATTTTACCATGAAAGGAAAACAATGCTTTTTGACGTATTACCGGTACTATATGTGCCGACAGACAAGGGTGTTTTAGACAAAACAGTACGTTTAACTTTACACTATATTTGACATTTTGTCTTGTCTTTCCTTGAATTTCTATATTTCACCACGAGAATGTTATAATTGGAATAAAATCACGCAAAATAATTACAAACATTAATTATTTTGTTCTCTCTAACAACATACTAACACTATTCTATAAAACTTAATAACTAAGATTTCCAAAAAATGAATGTAATAAACTTTCATTTCAATACCAATTTAAATAAATTCTGATTTAAAAAGAACGAAAATAGCTAAAGTCGGTTTCAAAGCGAGTTGCTACGTACGAGGGGCGAGGAAGGCAACCGATTAAAGGGAGCGATAAGGGGTAGTACAGGCTAGTAACTTCTTTGGTATAGGCACCTAGGGTATCGGGTGGCAAACCTTGTACAAGTACTATACGCGTTAAGAAAGTGTAATACTGTGCTCCCATTATGGGAATTCAGTTACTTAACTTCATTTTTTCTTTTTTTGAACCAGACAATACGGGATGGGGCTTCACCTGTTCACATTACGATGCATTTTAAGAGATTCAGCTGAGCCAAAGAGATGCCTGGCCACGCGCGTAAGTTGTTGAGTTTGTTACTACTATGTCTGACCCTACATACTTTGTTATTGTTTTTATTCTTTCCGGTGTGTTAAATAAAAAAAAAATGATTGAAAAGATCATTCGAAAAATCTGATTAGTTATTAGTAGATCTCAACTCGAAATTTCAAGCAGGAAAAACAGTTCAGAAACCAGAGTTCAACTCAACTCATATTTAAGAATGAAACAAAAGTTAAGTGAGTTTCAGAAACTTCCTCAAGTCGAAAATTTTATTCCGGATCGTGCGCTTAACTTACAGTTAAGAAATGTTAAAACTTAAAGTTAAGTGTCTTAACTCTCCTAATCTGAAGTTAACTTAACTATCATAATCTGAAGCTAAGTGACTTAACTATCCTAATATGAAGCTAAGTGACTCTCCTAATCTGAATGCGTTATTAAGCACAGGCACATTTTGGATGACTTTTCAAAAGAAAATGACTTGAATCGTAGTTCTCGTACAAAAAACATCCTGAAAATCCCCTCACCTAGACCACAGTAGTATTGCACCTATGAACTTCAACCCACGTTCCTCATTTTGTTACCAGCATGAATATTTAAATATTGATTCAAGATTAAAAAAATAATAAAAAAGAAAAGTGTCCAGTTAAACTGATGGCATTGAGCTTACAGTCTATTCACACTATTTGTATATTACACTCTTACTTCAAAAAATACTGCCTTTTGAAAAATAAATTAAGGGGGGATTAGTCACTCCCTGTTTCACATCTTTATACGTTACCAATGAGTCCCCAAATGTCATCAGGGTAGCACCTTATCAGAATAAACCGGTATACCAAATTTGAAGCAAACAGGATAGGAAAACCCATTTATCTAAATTAAGGGTTGGGCATTATATCTCATTCCCCCCTTTATACTCAATGAACCTCCAATTCTATTCAGGGAAGCGCCTTATCAGAATTAGCAGTATACCAAAATTAAAGCAAATCTGATAATTCTGCATAAAAAACGCATTTATCTAAATTAAGGGGGTTTACCTCCCATAACTCCCCTTTAAACTTAACCAATGAACCCCCAAAACTAATCAGGGAAGCGTTTAACCCGGGAGAACTCGCTAGTGAGAATGCCCAATTGTTTTTCTTTTAATTTAAATTCATATAATATCAACTTTTTTTGGTTGGCTTAGTACATTTATTCACAAAATAGGTAAAATAATTGAAAAACATTTTGAAATTTTAATTAAAATGAAAAATGATTTAAATAAGAGTCTTAAAAAAGTACGACTATGAGAGAAAATTTCATGCAGCGAGTTCTCCCGAGTTAATGAAAATGAACTTGAAAAATATTTTGAAGCAAATCGGATATTTCTATCAAGAGTTATCACGTTACGTACATACATACAGAACCGGTGGGCACATAAGCTCTCAGGCTTTGATAGCATGTGACCTAAAAAAATAGATCACCCGCTTAAAGTCAAATTGGTGCAAATCTTTCTCTTAAATACTCAAAACAAGAACAGACAACGATACTTTTCTATGTAATATTTTAGAAGTTTTATTTAAAATGTGTTTTACTCACGCGAGAATATCTGCTAGCTCATGCTAATACTCTGTGATTTTTGTTTTAATATCTCGTCTGTATTTCAACATTTTTAAATATTTTTTTCGCATTGGATTTGTTGAGGTTGATTTTTATTTTTTTTTTTTTTTTACTTTTGACAAGGTTTCTTTTTATTGGGATATTTTCACTTCCGGGCAGGTTTCAAAAAGGAAAAAAAAAATGCAGACAAAAATTAAAAAGTAAAAAACTGTCTTTGTAGGGATCTACCTCATCTATCTAATGCAAAAAAAAAAGTAGCCTCAAGACGGCAACACTATGTGACGGCAACACAATCCAAATTCCCTTCATGCCATTAACCCAAATTTTGGACATCGACTTAACTTTGCCTTTGAGGGATACCTTTGAAGCTGGCAAATTACATAAAGGAGACCCCACGAATTTTAATAACTCCATATCTGATTAACGTTTACACATGAAATTTGAAACACACATTAAAGGTGTTATATGATGATAGTTTATGCTCTGGAAAAAAAAGCCTAGATGCATATAAAGATTTTTAATTCATTTGAAATTTGATTGGTTTTAATAAATGATTTTACCTTATATACTTTGCGCGCATGATTTCTCATTGTTGAATTGTCCCACTGAGCCGAATTGTTTTATTGAATGCAGATATAATGCATGTTTAAAATGACCTATACTGGAAAATATATAAGGATTAGTTCTTTAAAAAAAAAAGTAAAATAAAAAAATCTCTAAATTTTGAATTTGTGTTTAGAAAAAAAAGGTCATAATTTCTAAATTTCTTACATAATGAACATAATAGTAGGTTATTTTGTGCAATAGTAAGGTTTATACATTCAGACAAAATTCAATGAAATTCTGTCCAGCTATTTCCTAAAAATAAAGCGGGCAATGACCAAAACCACTATTTTGAAAATTTTGACTTTGAAGTTTAAACAACACTATAATGGGGTAGGTCATCGCCATTTCTTTAAACTTGCAGGTAGCCGTTTAATCAAAATTCTGCAGAATGGGGTAAAAGAACGCATCCGTCTTGGGACAAATATGCGCACAAGTTTAAGATGCGGGGCTTTGCCCCATCGGCTAAGCTAGATGCAGAGCTTTCCTCAATTACGATTTAGAAGCTTTATATTTTTTAATTTAGTATACTATGACGAATGATAGCTACTTATCAAATATAAGTTAATTAACTACCTTTTCCATTTTCTCGTTAAGATTTAAAAAATAAAAACATAGGTATCTACCTAATTTTAAAAATAAACATTCTTGTTTCATGAAACGATTCTTTTAAAGCCTTATGCCTCAACTCCTGTTAGCGCTTTCACAGACCGCTGCTGTATTCATTTTTTCACATTTTAACTTATAATTTTCAGTTTAACTATTGATGTTATTTTAACCTTTAACTGATGTGACAGAAATTGTCACATAACTAATGTGAAGCGTTCCATGAGACCGCTGCAACGAAAGATGAATAAAAGGCACGATTAACTCATAGGATGGTGTTTCTGTACTAAACTTTTAGTACAGGACTGTTACAATTAACATTCACCTATTCAAAAGTCTCTGATGATAGTAGTAAAGTTCCAAACGGAAAACAATTTTGGTAATATTTGTAGTTAAACTGAAAATTGCAAGTTAAACTATAAAAATGGATAAAAGCCGCGGTCTGAGAGACCGTTAATATCAGTTAAAATTTAAAGTTTAAACAACATCTTAATGGGGTAAGTCATCGCCATTTCTTTAAACTTGCAGGTAACCTTTTAAGCAAAATAGCTACTGCAGAATGGGGTAAAAGCACGCATCCGTCTTGGGGCAAAGATGCGCACAAGTTTAATATGCGGGTTTTGCCCCATCGTTTTAGCTAGATGCAAAGATTTCCTCAATTACGCTTTAGAAGTTGTATATTTTTTAAAGTTAGTATTGTATGAAGTATGATAGCTACTTAACTAATATAAGCTAATTAACTACTTTTCCATTTTCTCGTTAAATTTTTAAAAATAAAAACATAAGTATCTACCTACTTTTAAAAATAAATATTCTTGTTTCATGAAATGCTTTTTTAAAGCCTTATGCGTTAAATCTTGTTAGCGCTCTCACAGACCGCAGCTATATTCAGTTTTAACATTTTAATTTGTAATTTTTAGTTTAACTATTGATGTTATTTTAACCTTTAACTGATGTGACAGAAATTGTCACATAATTTCTGTGAAGCGGTCTGTGAGAGCTCTCCATCCAAAGATGAATAAAAGGCGCGATTAACTCATAGGATTGTGTGTCTGTGCTAAACTTTATGTACAGAACTAATATAATTAAAATTCGCCTATTCAAAAGTCTATGGCGATAGTACTAAAGTTCAAAACGAAATAAAATTTCGGTAGTGTTTGTAGTTAAACTCAAAATTATAAGTTAAACTTTAAAAATTGTTAAAAACAGCGGTCTCGGAGACAAGTAACATCAGTTAAGCGTGAATTTTGATTCATTTGGAAACTTGGTAGTATCGTTAGAGATTTCTGAATAATGAAATCTAAATTATAATATGCCTTTACATATAGTTTAATACAGTAGCAGTTAAGTCAGTAAGGCCTTTTATTCATTGTACGATCAAGCGGTCTCGGAGACCGCTCACAATATTTATGCAAAAAAAAAATGTTACTGCTTGTTTGCGGTTTCACGGACAGCTGTTCTTTTTTTTCTTGGTTTAACTTGTAATTTTTAGTTTAATTATAAATACCATTAAAAGTCACTATAGATTAAAGTTTAATTATAGATATTAATTTCTTTATGATTCAAACACTAACGCTAGAGACTTCTGAATAGGTGAATTTTAGTCATAGTAACCCAGTATAAAAAGTTTAGTATAGTAGCAGGGTTACACATAACAGGCTTTTACATAACTCATTCGTTTTGGTTAAAATGTCGCAAAATCCGCAGTAATGGGAAAAATATACACACTGCGGATCCTTTCCCCTCCACTGTGTATTTTTAACTCAACCAATGGGACAAAGATACGCAGAGCAATGTGTTTTAAAAACTACAATTTCTCACGAAATTATAATTTGACTGAAGGCTAGTTAATGGTGGCACTTGACTAATATATAATTTTAGTCGGTCGCCACATAACACAAATGTGTTCCTTAAAAAATCAAAATTTATGGATTGTGCGTATCTTTAACATCATCTACCCTAGTATAAAAATTCGCAAACTGTACTTGCTTTAACTTCCATTCAAAACAGAAAATTTTCATATGTTTTCTTTTAAATTATTTCTTGCTAATCAAATTTCAATATAAGCTATTAAATAAAAAATCGACTTCTGGACACTATCAAAGGTAACTGACCACTTAAACAGGTCAGCTGTTTCCGCTGTTCGTACTTTTAGTAGACACACAAAATCAGATGTCTTACGGTAGAAAGAAAGATAAAGAATCTACTTTAACCCTTAACCGGAATCGTGGGTCCATTTTGACCGGACAACGACAAAAACATTTCAAGGTATATATGAATAAAAGTTATTTATATAGTACATGAAACTTTTTTCAATGCACTTATAACCCATCTAAGTGGTAATTTCATATATATTAGAAAATAACTTGGATTTTAATTAAAGGCTCCATTTGGACCCAAGATTCCAGTAATGTGGTACAATTTAGCGATTCCGGTTAAGGGTTAAAAATCAGGATTCAGAAAACAAATTCTTGATTTCTCAGAGAAAGATGAATGCGAAAGAACGTTATGAACATTTTTCACAATGTAAATCTACACTTGAAATGTAAAGGTGTTGAGATTATTTTTTTCTTTAACCCAATTATTCAATTGGTAAATAAATCATAACTTTTGTAAATTTCCAAGTAGGAGAAAAATGTCCAGGCCAGGTTTCGAATCAGAGATGTCTTGGGTGAAGCCGCCAATACTCTACAAACTGAGACATCCCGAACGAATCTGGAGGACTAACTCAACTATTACGCAAACCATTACGCATGAAGTGTTTACTCCGGTTCTATAAAATAACCTTCGATTTATTCTGTTGAGCTCATCAGATATCGGACCAGATGATGTGATCGTTAATGGCTAGTTGGGTGAAGTAGTTCTCTAGATTCGTCCAGAATGGTTCAGTCGTATAGCATTGGTAGCTTCAGCCAAGACTTTCTTGGTTCAAATTCTGGAACGGACTTTTTTTTTTACCAGTATGGAAATTTACAAGAGTTGTGAAGTGGTTAACCTTTAACTGATGTTACCGGTCTCTCAGACCTCGTCTTTTTTCAATTTTTATATTTTAACTTGCCATTTTCAGTTTAACTACAAACACTACTGAAGTTTTGTTCCGTTTAATACTTTAGTACTATCACCAGACACTTTTGAATAGGTGAATTTTAATTATAACAGTCCTGTACAAAAAGTTCAGTACAAAAACACCATCCTATGAGTTAATCGAGTCTTTTATTCATCTTTCAATGTAGCGGTCTCACAGACCGCTTCACACTAGTTATGTAACAATTTCTGTGACATCAGTTAAAGGTTAACTCGGATTTCTATCAAAAGGAATATTTAGCCTTTTGAACATGGAATTCATAACAACCTTTCTAAAAATGTGACAGAAAGTTTGAGTCATGCAGTACGTTAAAAGTCAATGGATGCCTTGAATTTTACTAACCCTGTACGAGTCTTCAATACAGGTGATAAAATGGAAAAACTCGCGGCTTTTCTATGGGAATGTGCCAAGAGGTATTTATGTGGGTATGAAATAAATGCGATATTAACAAATATTTTGCAAAATACACAATTTTTAATTTAGAACGCTTAACACTTATTTCATACTTTAAAATTTCGAACTTTTTTTAAACCATTCTTAGTGTGGTCTGTATCTTAAAAGTAACCACTATAACATATTTCAAGTTTCTAATGCATCCCGTATCAAATATAGAACGTTTAGAATAGTTTAAAACATTTTTATCTCCTGTGTGTATCTCTTTAAATTTCGAATTAAAAAAAATGTGTATGTATTTTAGTCTTAAATGTAGCATCCCTGTAAAATTTTATTTCTATCCCTAACTATTCCACACAAATCGTAGTTTAGATCGATTTCCACCCCTTTCACTCTTTAAAAATTCTAATGTTTTCGAAACAGTTTTTAGCGATCATTTTTCTCTTACACGTAACCGCCATGCCAAATTTCTAAATTCTTCAGTATCAAAAAATCCTCATTTGGAACCTTTTTTTCTTAGATAATTTTAAATTTCGAATTTTTAAAAAACATTTCTGCGCGTGAAATCTATGTGAAATTTCAAGTTTCTACCCATAACAATTAAATAGAAATCGTAATTTAGAACGCTTGGACGTTTTTAGAACATTTTTCATAGTTTTAAATTTTGAATTTTTTAGAAATCATTCTTAGATAGTATTTACATTTTATAAGCAAATATCGTGCCAAATTTCAAGTTTCCTGGTTTTTAGCATCACAAAAATCTAAATTTTACAACGTTTTCTGTTTGTGCACTCGCTTCGGGACAGTGGCAACGACCGGAAATATAGCCCATCTTTTAGCAGATATTGTTACCATCCATTGGCCATCATTTTTGAAATCGCTGTGGTAGTTCCCGAAATGATGCACTACAATAAAAGTTACTTGTTTCTATTATTAGCATAGGAAAATAATCTTTTTATACAATGCTATTTACATCATTATAATGTGTATAGTACTGTCGAAGACTTAAAAAGATGTAGACAAATGTTTTAAATTAAATATATTTATTATATCTCTATACAAATTTCAGTTATTTTTAAATAAATATAAACAAATCTACTTCCTGTAGATTAAATAACAAATATTTCAGAAACAATATTCCATGTTTGAAATAATTTTTTTTCAATTAAGTTACATAATAAATCTACTTTCTGTAAATTTCAATAAAGAGAAGATTTAAGAATTATATTTCAGAAATTATTACATTTCAAGTTTAAATCATTTTTTTACAATTAACAAATCTACTTCCTGTAGATTTAAAATTAAATAAAGAAAATATTACATGTTTTGAGGCATTCTTTTTTTTTTTACAATTAGTTAACATATAAGTGAATGGATTCATATACTGGACTCGATATAGAAAACCAGTTCTGAAAAAATGCACACTTTTAAAACATATATATGAACGAATGAAAGAGGTGATTTGTGAACAGTACATATTGCAGAAACAAAATGAAATGAATGATCTATGTACAATAATAAAACATTAACATAGATAATGAAGTGAACAAAATGAATGCGAATTTTTTTTAGATAAACAATAATATTATAACTTTGCTCTTTACAATCACTTTTATGAAGAACATTTTCAAAAAAAAAATTATCAGCACCAGTAATGTATTAAACTTCTTGGCATCCACAGGCTACTTCAGGCACAAGCAAACTTCTTATTTTGGAACAAGTTTTCATTTTGGTTATATATATATATATATATATATATATATATATATATATATATGTGTGTGTGTGTGTGTGTATATAAAACAGAAGTTTTAACAAACCATAACTATTAAATGGTGTAGATATGCCAGTAATGGACCTTTTAAAGAATTTCTTAAAAAACTATTTTTCAATTAATAGTTATAATTGTTATATTCCTATTTTTCAATATTATATTAATATTTCAACAATATTTAACCACTCTCATAGTTTCATTTTCCAATATGAATAAAATATTCTAAATAACACAAATATAACAAAACTCCCAAAATTCCAGTAAAGGACATTAGGGTGGGTCATCCCAAAAAAATATTTTTTCGATAGTGTGGAAATGTTGCTCTTATATATACTTATAATGGTACAAAAGTCATTTTTGAAAAAAAAGAAATACCCTCTTCCTTTGCCGCCAGGGGCACAAATATTTCAATATTTACTTGAAATAAGCCCCATACATCTTTTATATAAATGCTTATATTTCAGATATGGAAAAACATTTCGACAAACAGTTTTTTTTTTTGTTATATTTAGATTAGCTGACCTAATCTAAAGATTTATATATTCCTGTACCTCCGAGTTACCACATGTGACCGAACTGACTCAAAAATTAAACGTTTTTGAATATGCCCATGTAACATATCGTTTTAATAATTTAAGTGCTGTGATATTCAGTATTCAAAAATTGCAAGAGCTTCTGTGTCAACGAAAATGAAAGTGATCCACGTGACCCAGAGCTTCATATTTCAAACCACCGCCCATGCACAAAAGCTAAAATTTAAGAAATATCAAATAGCAGCATTATAAATGTATAGAAAATTGTACTGCATGTGCAATATACTGAAATTTAGCTGAATTGTTGAAGATGTGTGTAAATATATTTATATAATTTAAATAAGTTATTTTATGTTAAGGGTGATTTTTAAATGTTATCCATGATTATCCTTTCACAAAAGAACAAATTATAAATCGAACTAAAATAATCAAATTTTAGGAAAATGCAATTTTTATATAAATATATAATACTTATTATACACTACAGTATAGAATTAATAAGTATACGTAGCAGCTTTTTTTTTTCCTCTCCTTACAGGTAATGACACAGTCGCGGCTGCTAGAAGAATTAAATAGGTTAGTCAGAAAGCCTTAGGTGAGAGTACAGATGACAACTTTGAACTTTGGTAATAGGGATTATTACGATCTTGTGAAATGGCAAGACTTGGAAAAAACACAGCCACCCATGATGGTAAAATAATCGATGTTTAAATGATAACGCCATTGAAGCAGCAAAAATGTGGACCTTGAATGAGTTTCCAAGTCCTTCCCAAAGCGTGGAGAGGAACGTCAAGCTTGCTACCGAAGTCAGTGGCGAAATATGAAGAGATGGTAACATTAGAGCAAAACTGCTCTCTAGGAAATACATGCTAAAATTTGCTTCAAAAAATAGACTGAAAAACTCACTGAAGTGTTGTCGAGTAATGAAAATCAGCATTGTGTATATGTGTATTAATTATATGATTACGAATATTTTCTTCAATAAAATACAGCATAATTATGCAAATTTTAGTGTTTCACTTTATTAACTTAATGTACAAAGCTATTTTTTCAAAAACATACTAATCAAACCATTTAGTAAAAAAAGCCAAATAAATTTGTGCAATAACTGCATTTCAGTGCATTCCTTTCTATATTTCTATAGGCAAAAATAGCGTACATTTAACTCAAAGGCGGCAAAGGTTACCATGATCTGATATTCCTATATTTTTTCAAGCAAACTGTTTACATGCTAGAGCAGCTATCTGGAGCTATTGAAATTGAAAATCATGAAATTTTTAAACTGATGACCCACCCGAATGGACATCCTCTGTTTCAGTAATAAACACTCTCTGTTCCAATGATGGACATCAATAAAAACAAAATATATATTTGTTTTTATGACTATTTATAACCAGAATTTAAAGTATTTCTTTGTAACAAAAAAAAAGTTAAATTTCAAATAAATTTAACAATTATAATAATAATAATAATAATAATAAAATAGTTGTGAAAATTATTCACTGTTTGAATTAATTATTTTAATCATCACATGATCAATATTTTAATTATATTAGATGGTTTAAAATACTAAATGTCTGTTATTTACAGTAATCAAATTGTTCAAGAAGGCTTGGGTTTAGAGGGGTATAAAGGGAAAAACTGGGAAATGTCATTAGTGACCTGTAGTATTTGGAATTACGCTAACATACGTTATAATATAAACATATTTCAAACGCAAAAATGCAGAATCCTTAACCCATTTATGCCTGGCGTCCAATTTTTGGGACGCTTCGAATTTTAATAAATGTGTATAATTTTCTTCTTCTTTATAAAATGAAATTTGTATGAAATAATTAACTGTAAATGTCTTTATCTCTTTCCGAAAGATAATAGCATAAGATGGATATTTATTTGCTTAAAATGAATGCTATTTTCGGAATTCATAGATTTTTCATTTTTCAAGATGGCAAATGTAAAAAGTAAGTTTGTGTTTTTCTACCAATTTTCGAAATAAATATGGTAACTTCCCAGCAGTGGCGCAACCAGGAAGGGGCTCAGGCCCCCTCCAAAAGAAAAGGGAGCAAACACTAGAAAAATAACCAAAATATTTACGAGACCAAAGTTCGTTTGTGTGTGTGTGTGCGCATTTGTGTAAAAAGTTAATTGGGACCCTATAAGTAGGTGGGTCTCCCCAGCCAATTTCAAAAGTGCTCAACCTGAGAAATGCGTTTTCTTGAGACCACATTTCTATATATCATTGGTGACTCATATAACACCGCTGGCTACGCTTATACATATTGTAAAAAAATTGCAATGTTACCATGCAGTTAAAAAAAGATTTCAACAGTTTTTTTCCCCATTAATGCATGCAGTTTTAGAAATTTTTTTTTTTTTTTTTTTGTAATTGCGAGAATTAAAACAGAAAATTGCCAAGAAAGAGATCACTGCAAAAAAAGGACATCCTTTTGGTGATTAAAGCTGGATCATGATTGTTTCAAGTTTCTCCAGGTTTTCTCAAGGTCGATCAATTGCAATCCAGTGTCTAGATACAGAATGGTCGAAATGTAATATAGTGAACTTCAGTTTGGATCATTATCGTGCAAAACCCTCACTTGGTTCAGTTGCATCCTTACCTATTCCTTTTTCTTGGAATACTATACAGAGTTATATGCGAGTAAACGAAAGTTACACAAAAATTTATTTTGTATTTTGCATGGCTATTTTGCAGTGACTTTATTGACAATTATATATTAATCTTCAAACTACTTTTTCATCTGTTATACGTAATCTGCATGGAAATTCTTCAGTGACATTTTCAAATTAATTTTTTTAAATATTCATTTTAATTAATTTATTTTTTTTTTAGATTTTTTCTTCAAATCATGGTTAAAAAACGTAGAGTAGTGCAATTGAAATTGAATTATTTCAAAACATAAAATAAAGGATGATTTAATTGCTAGTAGTAATGACGTTATTAACACTATAAATAGCGATTTGGATTCGGTTTCCCTTGTCGCAAGTCAGTCAAAAGTATCTAATAACTTAGAAGAGTACTATTTCCTTAGCTGATAACATTTATCAAGACATCACATTGTTGAAAGAACAAACAACCAATACTGACGATAATTTAAATATTATGAAAAAGTTGTGGAAACCAGAGCCAAATTTAAATTTTCCAGCAACCTGTGCTACAGCTGCAAATCACAAAGTTTTCAATATAAATGGTTTAAAAAATGTACTTGGTTTGTGTATTCTCAAGTTGAAAATAGTGCTCTTTGTAAATATTGCGTATTTTTTGCACCTCCTAACGAAGGAAAATCTAAATCGGAAGAGCTGGATAGTTGGTCATGCAAGGTTATAATAATTGGAAGAAAGCCATTGAGAAATTTAATAATCAACAACAAAAAATATTGTTCAACATTTCAGGGCTATTGCAACTTACGAAAAGCTACAGAATATTCGAGATGGAAAATATACTTCAGCTGATCGACAAATTGATGTGGGTCAGGCATCACAAGCTGCAACTAATCCGAAACGATTAGAACCGATTATAAAAACTATAATTTTATGCGGTTGAGCAGGAGGCAACCGCCAATGAAGACAACTTTCGAACTTCACTAAGAAGAAGAGTCGATTTGGGGGTAGAAATCATCACTTAACATTTTAATTATTCTGCCAAAAAATACTACCTTTATTAGCTGTAATATACAAAACCAAAGTATAGACGTGTATAACAATATCATCTTGAATCGTTTGGTAGAAGAAGATTCATTCGGAAAAATTTCTCATTTCTTGCTGATGAAACTTGTAACATTTCTGCTACTAAACATCATTTCTTGTGTGTCTGGTATTATAGATGAAAATAATGACAACAAAATTAGTGGACAATTCTTACAAGTTATTCCTGCAGCAAGCTCTGCAGGAAAAAAATTGTCTAGCAAATCATTAGAAGGATTGAAGATATATGATATCGATTTGTCCTATTTACGTATGGGCAACAGTATGGTGGTTTCCCATCAATGATCGAAAAGTTTAACGGATTTAAGCCCCACATATCAGCTATATTTTCGCAAGCTTTATATGTTGATTGTGCCTCACATAGTTAAATTTAGCACTTGAAATGTTGTATCTGTGACAGAAATAAGAAGCTGCATTGGCATAATTGAAACGACACACAATTTTTCAATACTCCTAATAGACAAGACGTCGTCCTCAACAATATTTACAAACATACAGCGGAAATCAATAACCAAAAACTACAAAAAGTTTGACCATCTAGGTGGGTGGGACGCCATGAAGTCATAACGCCATGGTAGAATTATATGATGCAGTGATTGATAAAAGCCTTTAAACAATTACAACTTGGGAAGACAAATACTCGTCTTCTGAGGCAAAATTTTTGAAAAATTCGTTATGTGAATTTGGTTTCCTAATTTCTTTATTTAGCTTACAGAACATATTTGCATATAATTTACCATTGTCTAAATTACTGCAAAAATCTACCAGTAAGCTTTCAATTGCCTTAAATGTCGTTAACGATATTATGGCTAACTTAAATATTATTCGTAAAGCCCTAGATATTTTTTCCAAGGATATTTATGATGAAGCTTGTATGAAAGCCAATAACATTATATTGACATTAAAATTCCAAAAACTGCGTCAAAACAAACACAAACATCCAATGTTCCAGCCGATTCTATAGAAGAGCATTTCAGGAAAAATATTTTTATTCCATTCGTTGATCAAACGTTCACTCAACTTAACGAACATTTCACTTAGCACCGCAACATTTTGAATTTTTTAAAAAAATTTCTACATAATGAAAAAAATTCTGCAACAGCAAGTAAAATTAAGGATTTTCGTCAATTCTGTGAATTTTATGTGCACGATTTGCTTTCTACAAATTCATAAATTTTGAATGCCAAATTCAAGTTCAGCTACAGAAAATTTGAGAAATAGCTTTCAATAACACGAAGCAAGAATGATATTGAAGCAGTTTCGTAATGGGATAAAATGTTCTACAGATAACTAAAAATATAGCCAAGGCTTCTCGTTACAACCTGTCTCAGCGAAAGGTCATTTTTTACATTACGCATTTTAAAATATTACTTAAGATACACAATGACAGAATCAAGAGTAAATGGGCTAGGTTTGTTATATATATATACACAGAGAGATTAATGTAACTGCGACTGACGTTTAAGAGCTTTGTAAAAAAAAAAAAAAAAAAAAAAAAAAAAAAAGATATATATGTATATATATATATATAGATAGATAGATTTTGTTGTGTAAAAATATTTTTAATTGAATTTTTGACGTAATTTTTTATTCATTTAACTCGGCCCCATAGTCGGGTAAGGCAGGGGGGCAGTAGGAGCATCTACCCTTTCTACGACTAGAGGCAATGCCTCTACAAGAATTTGCTGTCATGTCTCACAAGAGATTAAATTTTCTATGAGTTTATTAATTCCCATACAATTCTGAGTGACGAGTGGAATTTAAATCAACTAGCCCCAAAATTTGCATAATAATTCATCTGGTCAAGGCTATTTTGGATATTTTTCTTAAATTACAATATGTCTGACAATCAGATATAAGTAGGATATTCTATAAATGTTTAATTATGAGCCCTTTAAATGTTTAACTTCGGCACATTCAAAAATTAGTATTTTTTTAATTAATTATATTTTAAGTATAATAATTTTCATTTTCATTAAAATAAATAACCAATTAATTTATACTGAATTAATTACGGTAATTTTATGATTAATTAGTGTATCTTTGTAATTTCCTACTGTAATCAAAACTAGAGAAATTTTGTACCCACTAATTTTATTTTGTTTCGCCGCCAATGATCGGTCCCCTCCAAGATAAAATCCTGGGTGCGCCACTGCTTTCCCGGTAATTGGCACCTTAAGAAGTTTTCCTTAAACTTACACCTGTTTTCGTTACTTAGGAAAAAATATTTACTTGCAAATATTTTTAAATCAAAGAGTGCATATCTGCGCATCTATTTTGCGCACTAAAATCAAAAATATTTGAATAGATATTTTTATAAAAAAATACTTATAAAAAGTTACTATAATCACCAGTAATTGGCACCAAGTACACCAATGTTTGACACCTTGTGAACCAGTGATTGGCACATGTTTATATAACTTTACATGTAGTTTATAACTTTAAAAGAACTTTCAAAATAAGTGGTTGTATGATTTCTTATGAGCAGAGACTTTAATACTGAAAGATAGATATAGATGGCAGCACTACGAGAATTGAAAATGACTAGTTTGCCTTAAAAATAGAAGACTTTATTCAATTTTTATTCTTATTATTTTAACTCTTTTTTAATTTTAAAATTCCTATTATAATTTTTCTGTATTATATGCATATTAATCTTGTTTTATTTTCTTTTATTAGATAAATTTATTTCTGTATTTTTCTGCTTTTGTGCGGAGCTGTGCTCCAAGTTCAGAATGTTATGTTTTTGATTCGTGAGGCGTGTGGTTAAAATCTCAATCTAATTCTGTTCAATTAAAAATATGAAAAACCAGTTAATTCGTAATTTCATTCGACTCAATTCTTATTCTTTAAGTGTTTTTTGTTAATATCAACTCATCAAGTAAGCAGTCAATGTTCCTGAGTTATAATTAAGTGGGTTCATAAATCCATTTCGAACGCAACTGGAGTCTGAATCAAGAAATCAGAGGTACTTTTTTTTTACTCAATTTTATTCTATTTAATAAAAGGAAAACTGTATTCTATTCGTTTTAAATCTACACATAAAAAGGTTTGGTCCGTCGATATTCGGAGTCGATTAGTGATAATCTATTTAATATATGATATTTAATATATGATATTAATATATTATCATGAAAACCAAAGCAGAAACTGCTGCGGAATCGAAATTCAGTTTCACTGTAAAAGAGATAAAAAGATTTAGCGCTCAGGTTACTGAGGCAATTGAAAATACAAAATTAAAATTAATTGAAAAGCTAAAGGCTGAATTGATAAATTTAGAGAATGATTTAAAAAAATCTTATTTTGCCGTAGCTGAAGAAAGTGTAAATTCTTTATACAAGTCCTTTACTGAAGCTAAAGATATTGTTGTTGATGATTTAGTGAAAATTGAGCAATTTTTAGAAAATCAAGGCGTAAAATCACAAGAAAACCAAAGTGCAGTTAATAATAGCTCAAATATAGGAGTTAGTAATAACGCTTAAAACTTCCTAAGTTCGAATTACCCATTTTTTATGGAGATGTCACTCAATGGATTAGCTTCAAAGAGATATTTTTGACTTCAATTCATAAAAATAAATCTCTTTCAGATCAGTTAAAATTTTCGTATCTTATAGCTAGTGTTAGGAATTATCCTTCGAAATTAATTTCCGGTTTTTCAATTTCTGGTGAAAATTATAAAGAAGCTTGGGAAACGTTAGTTAATAGATATGATAATCGTAAGCATTTGGCATATTCATTGCTGACTAAATTTTTTAATGCCAAACCATTGAAATCGCTTACGCAGAAAACTATTTTAGAGCTTTTGGATACGTGTAATGAAGTTATTAGAAACTTAAAATCTTTGAAATTCGAATTTAATGAATTTGTTGATTTGATTTTAGTGTATATAGTACAAAATAAATTTGATGAATCCTTAAAAAAGCAATGGGAATTATCCTTAAATAATGATTCATTCCCAACTTATGAAATGTTGATGACATTCCTCGAAAAACAGGCTCGTAGTTTGCAGAACTGTAATAGTGGATTTTTTAAAGGTGAATCCAAATCAAATCAAAAATTTGAAAGTAAGTCTCAACATTTTTCAAAAAAATCTGTCGCCAATACAATTGTAATGGATAATGTAAATAAAACTCCAAATATTTCATGTTCACAGTGTAAAGAATCGCACCCACTTCATAAATGCCCAGAATTTTCAAAACTATCTCTTGATCAACGTTGGAATTTGATAAAATCACAAAAGGCTGTGCACTAACTGTTTACGATCAAATCATTTTGTGTCCAACTGGCTTATTAGTAGTACTTGCAAGCATTGTAATTATAAACACCATACACTTCTTCATCGTGATCAAACTAGCCCTGCATCACAGAATACGTTCAGGCAGCAAGATCGTGTTCAAACACCAAATGCTGTTGTTAATTCTAATGAATCTAATTGTTTCACTTCTCAATCTATCAATGAAAATTCTCAAACATTGTTGGCTACTCCCATTATAAAAGTTAAATCTAAATCGGGAAAATTTATTCCTTGCAGAGCGATCATAGATAGTGCTTCTCAAAAAAGCTTACTTTCAAAAGCTTGTTGCAAAAAATTAGGTCTTCCATCTAGGCCTACAAATCATAAAATCTCAGGAATCAACAATTTAGTCGCAGAAACGGCTCTTCAGGAAGTTTCTTTGACATTCTCTCAACATTTCAATAATGAAACTTTTCACTTAGATGCATTAGTTGTTAATAAGATTACAACTAATTTACCAAATTTTTTGATTACAACTAAATATTGGCCACACATTGAAGGATTGAATCTTGCGGACCCTAATTTTCATTTGTCCAGTCCTATTGATATACTTATAGCCGTAGATTTATTTGCTAACACAATAATAGGTGAATGAATTCTGGGACCTAAAGGATCACCGAGTGCTGTTAATTCTAGATGGGTTGGACTCTTTCGGGGATCATTTATTCAAATGAATCAAATCAAAATTCATTTATTATTTGCCATGCCACTACACAGATAAGTTCTCAACTACAAAAATTTTGGGAACTTGAATCGGTTCCTACTTCTGATCCAATTTCTCTAGTTGAAGATAACTATGCGAAAACAGTTTCACGTTCAGAATCTGGAAGATATATTGTAAATCTACCTTTTAAATCTAAACCTATTCTAGGGAACTCTAAATCTCAAGCCTTAGAACGTTTCTACTTCTTGGAGAAAAAACTCCAAGAAAACCCCTTGCTTAAAGAGCAGTATTTATCCTTCATGCGCGAGTATATCGACTTAGGGCACATGGAACTTGTTCCAGATTCAGAAATTTTAATCCTGATCATTTTTATCTTCCACATCACGGGGTGTTAAAAGAAGATAGTTCTACAACTCGGCTTAGAGTTGTATTTGACGCATCAGCTGTTGGTTCAGAAGGCCGCTCCTTGAATGATTATCTAGAGATATGTCCAAAATTGCAACCAGAAATGTTTCCTCTACTGTTAAGGTTCAGAATGCATCCAATCGCCTTTAGTTCTGACATCGAGAAAATGTTTAGGCAAATTCTCGTCAATCAAAATCATGTAGATTATCAACGCATTCTTTGGAGATTCAATTCAGATGAAATTATTAAAACATACAGGCTGTTGACCGTTACGTACGGTACTTGTTGCGCTCCATTTTTGGTCATTAGGACATTACACCAATTAGCAAATGACAATGAGCAAAATCATAAAGAAGCCTCTCTGACAATTCGGAAAAGTACGTACGTAGATGATCTACTTTCCGGTTCGGATTCAAAGGAAAATGCCCAAAAATTGGTAACTGAGTTAATCGAAGTTATGAAAAGCGGATGTTTTAATCTACGTAAGTGGACTTGTAATGATTCAGAAGTAATTGCTCATTTACCAGATGAAATGAAGGCTTCATCGCAAAAGGTAATTCAGGAAGATGATACCGTTAAAGTCCTCGGACTACTTTGGGATTCTTCCAAAGATGTTTTACAAATTCGTTTCAATGATTTTAAAGAAGTAAAATCAAAAAGAGATTTGTTATCAGTAGTGACTACAATATTTGACCCCTTGGGTTTCCTATCTCCTACTGCAATAAGATTAAAGATCATGTTGCAAGATCTTTGGAAAGATAAGATTTCGTGGGATGAAGAAATCCCAGACTCCATACTACAGGTTTGGAATGAGTTTTTATCAGAAATTCATTTGTTAAGGTCAATTGAAATACCCAGATATATTAATGCTTATAATCAAAATGATGTCCAAATTCAGTTACATGTTTTTTGTGATGGCTCAGGTAAAGCTTATGCTGCTGTTACTTATTTACGTGTTGTTACTCCTGACGAAGTATTTGTAAATTTGATTGCAGCTAAAACTAAAGTAAATCCTATAAAACCTCAAACACTGCCACGTATCAAGCTTTGTTCAGCTCTTTTATTAGCCAAGTTACACTCAGTCATAGATACTTTGCCAATAAACTTTGACAATATTTATCTATGGTCAGATTCCCAAATCGTTCTCAGCTGGTTAAAATCACCTCCTTTAAAAGGAAATCAATTTGTTCTAAATCGAGTCTGTCAAATCCAATCGTTAATGCCTTCATGTGAGTGGAATCATATCCCACGTATTCTAAATCCTGCAGATTCAGCTTCTAGAAGTATTTCTCCACGAAAGCTTCTTCATCATTCGCTATGGTGGCATGGGCATCCATGGCTGCTATCAAAGGAACCAATCCCAATACCTTTGTACAATCCTCCAATATCTGAGTTAAATCCAGTAATTCAATCTCTCAGTAACGTAACTCAAGTAATTGCCCTTCCAGACTTTATTCTTAAGTTCTCCAAATTCTCTAAGTTATCAAGAGTCACAGCGTGGTGTCTTAGATTCATTTATAATGCTAGGCATAGTGCTACAAAAAAAATCTGGAAATCTGAGTGCACAAAAAATCTCTGATTCTATTCAATGCATTGTGAAATTAGTACAAAGTTCTGAATTCTATACCGAGCTTAAATTATTAAAAGAAAGAAAACCCTTACCAAGCAATAGTAAATTATTATCATTAAATGTATTTTTAGATTCTAGTGATATTATTCGAGTTGGTGGTCGTTTGTCACAACATCAGTCGTTAAGTTTTTATAGGAAGTATCCTATGCTACTTCCGAAAAATCATGTTCTTACTAAGTTATTTATATGAGCAGCATCTACATGCAGGTACACAGCTAGTACTTGCAATAATACGCCAACAATACTAGTTTATCAACGGTCGTTCTACTGTACGACAAGAGCTCCACAAATGTGTACTTTGCAAACGCCTTAAGTCTCAAGCTTGTCAGCAAATGATGGGAGATCTACCCGTTGACAGAATCACCCCAATCCATCCATTTTCCAAGGTGGGTCTAGATTTTGCAGGACCCTGTCTAACTAAACCAAATTTGCCAAGAAGTAAGATCAAAATTAAATCTTATATAGCAGTATTCGTCTGTATGTGCACTAAGGCGGTACACCTTGAGTTGGTATCAGATTTGTCTGTGCAAGCCCTGCTAGCAGCCTTGAAGCGATTTATCGCGCGTAGAGGACTGCCGTCCGATGTATATTCAGATAACGGCAAGAACTTCACAGATCTGGCTAATCAGTTAAAGCAGCTATTTCAATATTTGAAAGAAAATGAAGTTCAAGGATTTCTTTCGAGCCAGAAAATCAATTGGCATTTCATCCCTCCATATGCACCACACTTTGGTGGGCTATGGGAGGCAGTTGTAAAGCTTACTAAAAATCACATTCTAAGAGCATGTAAATCTAGTGTATTGAATTTTGAAGAATTAACTACTTTGCTATGTCAAATTGAAAGTTGTATAAATTCAAGACCTTTAACCCCTATGTCTTCGGATCCATCAGATCCACGTGCATTAACTCCAGGTCACTTTTTAATAGGAGCACCCCTCCTTGATATTCCAGAATCTTCAAATACCAGAATTCTAACATTAAATGCTCGGTGACGCTTGATCGAAAAAGCAAAGAATCAATTTTGGTGTCGATGGTCACGTGAATATCTTCAACATCTCCAACAGCGTCCAAAATGGACTACTCCACGAGACTAATGGACTAATCTACGAGAAGGAGACTTGGTGATTGTTCATGATCGATTTCAGCCCATGAGATGGAAGTTGGGCCGCATTCTAAAGACTTTTCCTGGACCGGACAATCTTGTACGAGTTGTTTTGATTAAAACAGCTGACGGTGACATCAAGCGTCCCATTTCAAAGGTGTCCCCTCTCCTGCTGGGAGCGGAGGATGTATGATTTCTTATGAGCAGAGACTTTAATACTGAAAGATAGATATAGATGGCAGCACTACGAGAATTGAAAATGACTGGTTTTCTCTGCCTTAAAAATAGAAGACTTTATTCAATTTTTATTCTTATTATTTTAACTCTTTTTTAATTTTAAAATTCCTATTATAATTTTTCTGTATTATATGCATATTAATCTTGTTTTATTTTCTTTTATTAGATAAATTTATTTCTGTATTTTTCTGCTTTTGTGCGGAGCTGTGACCAAGTTCAGAATGTTATGTTTTTGATTCGTGAGGCGTGTGGTTAAAATCTCAATCTAATTCTGTTCAATTAAAAATATGAAAAACCAGTTAATTCGTAATTTCATTCGAGTCAATTCTTATTCTTTAAGTGTTTTTTGTTAATATCAACTCATCAAGTAAGCAGTCAATGTTCCTGTGTTATAATTAAGTGGGTTCATAAATCCATTTCGAACGCAACTGGAGTCTGAATCAAGAAATCAAAGGTACTTTTTTTTACTCAATTTTATTCTATTTAATAAAAGGAAAACTATATTCTATTCGTTTTAAATCTACACAGTGGTTTAATCTCAAATTTTGTGATTCCCATGTGCCAATTACTTGGAACTAGCAAAACTGAAGCACCATTAAATGACACCTATCATTAATTCAAAAATCCAAATATTTATGTGAAAAATACTTTTACACAATTAAAGTAAGCCCTTTCAACTAAACAAAACTTTTGTCAGTGAAAATTTATAATGTACACTGCTCAAAACAATTAAAGGATATTTCAAGTTTTATATAAAATAAAGATATAAACGAAATTTTTTTTGCAGAGAATCACAAATGCAAATTTTTCTGGTTTTCAAACTGTGGAGTATGCAAATTTTGAGTTCGACGTAAAAAAAGTCGCTTCAGCGGCAGCGAATGAAATTTGACTTTCAACTGGATAAAAGAGAATGAAGACAAGGATGATCGGCATTCAGTGATTGCTTTGTTTCGATGAGTACGATGTCTCAGCGAAGTCATTTGACAGATTCAGAAGCTTTGAGAATTGTTGGTAGGTTAGAAGGGGGCCAAACTCAAGCCGAAGTAGCGCAAGCCATTGGAGTGTCACAAAGTGTCATTTCCAGGATCTGGAACCGTTTTTTGGAGAGTGGATGTGCAGGCCGAAGACCAGGGCAAGGTTGTAGACGGGCAACAACGCCCAATGAAGATCGGTATTTAGCGTTAACAGCTCGGAGACAGCGAACCATGAACGCTACTCTTCTCCAACAACACCTTCGCTCGGCTACAGGCACCACGATTTCAACTCAGACTGTTCGAAACCGGCTCCATGCTGTAGGTCTGTATGCTCGCCGACCGATGGTATGTGTTAGATTAACATCAAGGCATCGTCGCGACCGCAGGGAGTGAGCAACCGAGCATGTCAACTGGAGGAGAAATGAATGGAGCAATATTCTGTTTTCTGACGAGTCCCGTTTTTCTGTGCATCCGGATAATAGGCGTATTTTCATCTGGAGGGACCGTGGCAGTAGGAATAATCCTGCGTTCGTGCACGAAAGTGTCAGATTTGGCGGTGGAGGAGTGTTGGTGTATGGTGGCATCTCCATTGACGGGCGCACTGACCTCTACATCATTCGAGATGGAGCTCTGACTGGTCGCCGATATAGGGATGAGATCCTCGGACCTATTGTAGTCCCTTACGCTGCAGCAATCGGAGATAACTTCATTTTAATGGACGATAACTGCAGGACACATCGAGCAAACCTGGTGGAGGATTTCCTTTTCGAGGAAGGAATCGTTCGAATGGAATGGCCAGCGTGTTCTCCAGACATGAATCCAATCGAGCACGTTTGGGACGCTCTAGGAAGACGAGTTTCTTGCCGCCAACAACCCCCACAAACTCTCCAAGAACTGGAAAGAGCTCTTCTGGAAGAGTGGGGCAGAATACCCCAACTCGTCATTAATAGCCTCATTGAGTCCATGCCTCAAAGGTGTTCAACGTTGCTGGCCGCCCGTGGAAACCATACCCCCTACTGAAAATGATTTTCTTTGAAGAAAACACCTTTTCTTATTCTTTTTTCTCATATGCACAAATTGTGTTTTTTTCCTTTAGTACACAAATGCGCAATAAAATGCATTTTTTTCTGCCAAACATGTGTAATTTATTCTCATATAACCTACTATGTCTGTCGACCATGTATCAATCAGCTAAACAGTTTACCAGATACAAAATCCACCTAAAACTGCAATATCCTTTAATTGTTTTGAGCAGTGTATTATAAATCAGATAATGATGAATAGATATGCATGCTACCTTAAGTCAGCGAAGAAGCAATTGCAACAAAAATGGCTAAATTTACATGCCATAATTGTTTCCATTTCCTATGCACTGTTGTCATCTAGTAGCATAAATCAAAGTTATAATCTTTAAAGTAATTGTACATTTGGCTATAATATGGTCTTGCATTTTTAAAAGACTGGGTATATATCTTATTTTAAGACATTTTGGTAGGATGTGCCAATCACTGATGACCTACCAAATACTGGGGATGTTACCATAAGTCATAATCGTTGTTTGTAGACTTCTTTGAAATACGTATTTTTTCAAATTGGGAAATTATATGTTCAAGCCTATTTTTTATGCATTTTTATAACATACAAAATATAGGGAGCTTAGTTCGAATGGGTACATTATATTAATAACTGTTCTTTAAATGGCTCATAATAATAAGTCCTTTTCCAAATGATTATGAAACAAATTGTTTTTAAACCTCAAATACAATTATTCTTAGTTTATTAATACTAATACTTATAATGATATAAGACACTGTAAAGAAATAACTATATTTTTTTAACAATTCATAAAGATAATAATTATAGTATATAATATACTATTTTATAGCTTTTTGTAAAAATTTAGACAAAATATAATTATGCATATTATATTATTACAAATATGATGCATATTCCCATATTTAGTACGTTTACATTTTTTTCAAATAAATACAAAAAATAATTAGCGTAATTTTTTTAGTATTTTTCCAGTTCATTTTGCAACATTTAAATTGATTTTACCAAAAATTTGTGCAAACAAAAATTCAGGCACAAATGGGTCAATGGAATGCAAGGTAATTTTTTTCTGGATGGAAGGTGGTCAATGTCAAACAATTTTTCAATAGCCACTTTTTCTCACGAAGTGGCCCTGTGGCCGGTAGCTAGTGCTAGATTTGGAATTTAATGAAAAAAAATTGAAAAAAATGTTTTGGAATATTAGAGCATATATTTGTGTATTTTCCAATATATTTAACAGTTAAACTCTCAGAAACTATACAAATATGAAAGAAATAATACTGCGGGTTGAATATTTTAATTAGTAAATAAAATAACTTAAAAAATTGTTAATAACTTTAAAAAACTGATATTTGAGGCCAATGATCTACAAATAACCTAGTTAAATTACTACTATAAATATGATTAATATTACATTTTTTCATTTGTCAGAGATGAATAATCAAACATTTAAGAAATAATAGATTTATTTAAAAAAAAATTCTGTAATTTAATTGTGTTTATTTAAATAGAAAGGGATTGAGCCCTATAAGTCCCTCTTTTCCCTTGGCCCTTAAACAATATTCAAAGCATCCGGATTTGCCTTATTGATTTCCAGATTATAAAATATGCAAGTCAGAGTTATAAAAAAAGTAATTTTATTAAAACATTGAAAATTGCATTAATCACACAAAATTAATTAAAAGTAGTTATTTATAAAAAAATATTTTTACATTTTGATAAGTCTAATTTAAACATTAAATTTGATTACTTAGTTTTTCAGTTAATTTAAAAGGTATTTTGCACTATAAACATTGCTTAAATTGCATTTTTAGCAATGTATACATAGGGTATCCATTACTGGAAATTGAATTATTAAGCATTCCAGTATTGGAACTGGTCTTAAAAACTTTAAAAATCAATGAAATTTCCTAAATAGCCATTAGTTTATAAAATTCAAAGTTTTCTATTACTGATAAAACAAAACATAATTTTTTCAAAAACAAAATATGCATAAATTTATTAAGTGAACCCTCGCAGAACTAAGATGCAGTCCATTTGATCCCAACTGGATATTTTGCAGTTTTCTTTTCATTTAGAATATATATGCTAAAATTACTTTCTAGGATTTATCTTATAAAGGTCGCTTTCATATTTTTTTCTACTTAGTAAGTTTCGCAGCGTTTCATTTTTTTTTTTTTTTTTTTTTTTTTTTTTTGGTTTATTGGTAGAAATTGCAAATGAGATTGCTCTGCCTTTATCTTAGGCAATCAGGGAATAAATGAAAGCTTTCTATTATTTATTACATTTCAAGAGAAAGAAAGAAAATTTTTCAGGCAATAAAACTTAGTGGAATAGAAGTAAAGTATCAAATCGACTCTGAGGAAGAAAGATTTCAGCGAAACGCAGTAGGCGTGATCTGTACTCTAGCTCAACAAATGACAGAAAATATTGTTAGAAGAGCAACGAATGTAAATATTTATGTATAAATGTCCTACTTAATGTGTTACTTTTAGTCCGGATTTCTAGAAAGGTGTGCAGCAGAACTGAAAATAGCTAAAATGCATTAGTAGCATTACTTTTTATAAAATATTATTGTTTTTGAAACTTTTTACTTTCTTCTATCTTCAATAATAGAAAGTATTAGAATCGAAATTTTCTTTTTACTTCCGATTTCGACGGATTTACGCATTTTAGGATTCATAGACCACAAAAACATGTTTACACAAAATATTTGTCTTTTGGTCCGTATGTTGCCATTGTACCATCAAAAAGTTTATAAAGTTATGCATAGAATAAAACCAATTTTTTTACTATGTTTTTTGCTTATATAAAGCAGATCTTCCTTCAATTTAGAAATATTCTGCCATAAAGGGGCGCTATAATAAGAAATTTTTGTACCATTTTCATTATTGTAAGATCAAAAATTGCATGAATTTATGCATAGTATTGACATAAAATTGGTGTGTATATTTTTGGCTATGGTAAGCAGGTCATCCCTGAATTTGAAAAAAATCTGTCGGAAGAAAAAGCTGTAATAGCGATTTCTGCGGCATTTTTATTATTGTACCATCGAAAAGTGTATAAAGTTATGCATAGAATTTTAAAAAAATGCATATGTTTTTGGCTATGGCCAGCAGGTCCTATTAGAATTTGGATATATTCCGCCGAAAAGGGGGGCTTTGATAGTGAATTTTGTATACTTTTTCTCGATTTTTCGTAGTTCTATTTTCCATCAGCAGCTTCTGCAGAGACGGAAACTAGCGTCCTGCTAAGCCGGCTATTCGCAAATAGTTGATGTGCAACAGAATACGAAAAACTATTGATTTTAATAAATATAATGATCGACATTAGCTCGTTCGTTTTTACTCAGACTAAATGACTGATGCATAAATTTAACCCTTAAATGCCGGGTGTTGCTTTTCGGCAACATACCGAATTTAGGCTCTAAAATATTATAAGAATAATATTGAAGGTATAATGCCTAATGTTGCCAATAAAATACATTCTGAAAATATTATTAATTCTAATTTTAACGTGTAGATGGCAACATTTCTGCTGTTTAAGAATAAAGATAGATTTACTTTTTCAATTTTTGCAACTTGTTCTTTTTGTTTTGTTTGGAAGCATGCGAAATACCCTATTTTGTTCTGCAGTGAGCAAGTAAAATTTATTTCTTATTATAGTTCCTAAAATTCTTGTATGTTTAATATTATAGAATTTTATCAAGGAAAATTATTTTTTCAATTAAAGACCAGTATTGCCGATTAGTAACAAACTGTTTTTTAGCCGTAAACCATACATAAAACAAAATATGATTTTTTTTAAGTATTTTTCCCATGATTTATTTAAAAAATTAAAGCCGAAAAACATTATTACAATGATTTTTGAAAAATCAGGCATTTAAGGGTTAAGATGAAAATCAAAGTTGGTATAGTACTGAACTATTAATATTGAAGTATTAACATCTGTAACTATTTTTTGAAATATTAAGGTGTACGGAATAAAAGGGAGTTTTGAGATTAGAACATACAACTAGTTTCTAGTTGACTTTTTGTGCTAATATAAATATTCGTAATATTGCGAAAATCAAATTATCCTCTTTTTAATAAACTTGGATTGTCAGTATTATATCGATATTTTATCTTTTAAACAGATTTTCAGCCTAAATATTTTAATTACCTATGAGGTCAAAATGACACTATCTTAGGTATTTAAGTAATATTTTGATCTTAGTACTGCAAGGGTCTCTTAGGATGTTCGTTAAGATTTTCACTGAAAAACACTGAAACTTCGAAGCAGTATTTTCTGCTTCCTGATTAACTTGATGGAGAGTGTCAACAATAATTCATGTTTTAAAACATGCAAGATGAGTAATAAAAAAAAAAGCAAAAAATTATCGGTCATATTTTTATAAACCAAAGTAATTGAAGCGTGTCCATTTCTGGAAGGATGTCCATTACTGGCACACCTACCCTATAGTGCGAAACAATCAGCAACTGACACATTCTATCTTATTCAAATAATATCACAAAGTATTAAATACTTTATTCTTATCTATAGTTTTGAAATAACAGTAACAGTTTTGAAATAACAGAAATAATAATAATCAAAAGTACTCTAAAATTCCTGACTGTTTTATTATTCATAGATTTTTGACAGCCCATTTATACATTCTAATTTATCTTTCATTTAATCTTTTCTTTTTATATACTGTAAAACAAGTTACTTTAAAAATTGTTACTTTTCACTGGTGACTAGTAGATCTGCTCAGTGTTGCCCGTGAACATTTAGAGCGGAAGCTTTAGGGTACAATAAACGGAAATGATATAACATACTTTATAAAAGATGGAATTAAATAATAAGGGTTGAACGAAAATCTAATAAGCAAAATGTCTTACGCAAAATATATAATTAGAAAAATCAGCAAGTGTTGTCTAATATTCCATAATTGGGTCCAAAGCTAAGGTTAACGTCAAATATAGGCGATGCTGACAAATAATTGGCTTCTAAAATACGAGATTGACGACAATGTTTAAAGCAATAAAACTAATTTTGCTCCGAAATACGCTTACTGAAATGGACAAATTAGCTACAGCACCCATTTCAATTTTTTTAACACTCCCATACAATTAGGAGTTGAATTTCGTAAATATTTGAAATATGTGTTTAAATATATATATATATTGTAGATATGTTATGCTCCATATCACACTCCAATTTAAAACGGTTTCTAGGGTATAGCTAAATAGCCCAGAACTTTCGATATGTCCCTTAACCTCTCCCTCCCTCTTAGTTGTTAATTTTCGAAAAATGCTTTGAGTGCTTCACTACCATACTATGTGTTACGAACAGTATCTCAACAACTTCAATATGATATAAATACTCATCATATTTCTACCGAATCCGCTGTATAGGTATTGTCCTCATCCTATACATCTTAAATATATCTCAGTATACTATATATGTAAAAATAGAGATTTCCCACAAAACAGCATTCAGTTTTTCAAAATTTTGTGCAATTTATAATTTTATAAATAGGTTGTTGATACTGAATATTTTTACACTTAAAAAAAATAAAACAATCCTCACTGTTAACTTAAGGCTGGAGCCTTTTTAATAGTAGCTGGACATGCCGCTGAAATCACTTTCACAATTTGTCATAGTTTTTACTGTAGACAAATGTAAATACTTTCACAAGTACACTAAGTGGAAAACTCTCAAAGAGAGATCTTGAAATACAGAGTTACCGAGACAGCCTTAGAGAACCCCTAAACTATTTTTTGGTACTTGTTTGTTATAGGCCCTTTGATGATTTTTTTTTAAAATTTAAGCAGAATTTGAACTTTAGAAAGTGACATATGTTACCAAAGGATCGAATCGACCAAAAATCGCTTTCACAATTTGCGATAGTTTTGACTGAAGACAATTAAATGAAAATAATTTCACAACTACACTAAATGGAAATCTCTGGACGAGATATCTTGAAATAGAGATTTACGAGGCATCTTGACAAAATCCCTAAACTATTTTTTTGTACTTGTTTGTTATAGGAACTAACTTTTTTTTAAGTTAGGCACAATTTGAATTTTAGAAATGGAGATTTGTTGCCAAAGGATCTAAACGACTGGAAAAAAGAACAACACCGAGTTAAACTGATTGCATTGAGCTCACAAGCTTTTCACACTAATTGTATATTATACTCCTATTACAATGAATAATGCTCCTCGAAAATTAAAGAAATCGACAAAAAATCCCATTCACCTAAATTAAGGCGGATTAGCCCCTCCGATTACCCACTTTATACTTAACCAATGAACCTCCAAATCTAATCCGTGAAGACCCTTATCAGAAGAAACCAGTATACCAAATTTGAAGTTAATCTGATATTTCTATCAAGAGTTATAGCGTTATGTGCATACATACGTACATACGTGCGTACATACATAATCTTTTGGCGCATTAGTTCTCAGGCTTTGACAGGTTGGGAGCTAAAAGCGAACCTGATTATAATTTATGCTTGTTTATATCCAATCTAAAAATATAAAATCTTGATAAAACGATTTCATGAAACGATTAATTTGAATATATGAATCTCATGACGTCATTTTCGACAAGGATAATTTTACGGTGCATATTGAAATTTAGTATCCATTTCTTTTCCAAATTTTTTTTTTTTTTTTTTTTTTTAAGTTAGAAATTAAATCTTTACTAGATAGTGCCCGTCAAGATTTGACGGTAAATGACTTGAATGTTTCATCAGAAAAATTCTGGAATTTTTAATTAGTTGCTTTTAAATTAATTATTGAATGACAAATTACGTGATGAATTTCTATATTGCATAAGTGAGTCCTATTTCTGTAAGGCGATAGATGGGGCTGTCAGTCTAATCTATTCAATGAAGTTAAAGAATTTTAAGTTTATAATTTACAACCAATTATGCTCTTTTTTTTTTATCAGAAATTTACCTAAAAATGCCGGGAAGAGAATTTATTGTTACTTACTATGGCCTCTTTTTATTTTATTTATTTTTTATTTTTTGTTAAACAAAAATATTTATTTTCATTTATTTACTTTTAAACAACACGACGATTTAAAGCTGCCATGAATTTTATTTTTATCTGTCTCATTCTCTAAAAACCTAAATTTGAAACTTGATGCAGCTAACGATTTATAATATATATTTTTTATTACTTGAATTTTATTTTACATTTTTTAAATATGAAACCTGAGTATCAAGGTTACCCTTTAAAGTTAAGTTTAAGGTTAAGTTTAACCTTTTATAGCTCTTATACGAATATTTTTATTTTTATTCTTTACGGAAAAGAATAACAAACTTTTCTTTCGGGCACACACACGTATATATTCTTGATAATGGTCAGAAAATATAACGAAAATTGTATATTAGCTGAATTTATTTAATTGATAATTATATGCAAAATATTTTAGCTTAAATATTTTAAATATAAATCATTATTTTTTCAAAATATTATTGAGTATTAAATTTTATTTAACTATAAAGCATTCAAATAATAAAATTAAAATCCTAAAACTTCTCTTCCTAATAAAATATGCCATTACAGAAATGAATTATCGACAAAAATATTGCATTTTGCCAGGCTTGGGTTCGAACCTGCACCCGCTACAAAAATTCTGAGCTTTAGACTGTTGCGTTAACCCACTACGCTAGCGGGAACTCGTTGTAGTTCCTTCAAAATTAAAGAGGTTCAAAAAACAGTTGACGCATTTGAGATTTGATATTACAGAAATAGTTTTGCGTTTTAATATTTTATACTTTTTTAAAGAAGCACCTACAACTTAACATGCTAGTTCCCCAATCTTCGTGGGTAACTATTGGCAAGACGGATATAACTTTTAGCCGCAGATCACTGTGTTTATCTTCGTTATGTAATATGACCAAAACAATATGGCACTCTCGAAATAAACCGTATCTAACTCTTAATATCGACGCAGTAAATTTTTGAATTGTTAATATTGCTGAAAGAGCCAAGTGATGTTATCTTTGTGAAAGAAAGAAAAGCTACTTTACAGTAAGATCGAATAGCAGACGAACTTAAAACAATTTCTACCTGTGATGTGATAGTTCAATCTCAACTGAGCGAGCATCTTTGCGCATGTGCAGCGCGTCACTCCAAAGGCAGGCTTGTACTTTTATGCTGCGCATGCGCATCTGTAGAATTTTAATTTAAAATTACGGCTAATTAATAAAATATTTGAACAAACGAATGTACAATAAGAAATCTGGGGCCAAATATCTTTCATTTAAAAAAAAGATTGGTATAATTTGATGCAGTAGTTTCTTCTCACGACCTGTCGAAAGAAAACGCTTAGCGTTTTAAATATATAGATATTAGCCGTGCGCAGGCAATAAATCATGAAGAATTTATAATAATCATTTTTTAAAAACAATAAGAATGCCATAACCCAACACCACTTTCATTCGAATCAAGGCATATCTTTTTTTTTTTTTTTTTCCATATAGGGTGCCCCATTCGCTTGCTTTCGTACTTACTCCTATTACTGCACCTTGTATTATTAAGAAATACTTTAAAATTTCCATTTTATTTCCAATATGACGACCACTTCATTTTTCGTCTTTTTTTTGTTTCATTTCCCTTTTTGACACGAAATTTTAAGAGTTATTAGGTCTTTGGTTCTATGCAAATAAGTCATAGAGACGTTATAGTACACAGAGATCTAGATGTGACGTTAGCTGAAACTGGTTTACTTCACAATAAACTATTTTTAAAGTGATACATAATTTTTTATAAATAAAGATTACTGAATAGGAAAATAATTCGTTTAGCAGCAATTTATTTAATCAAAGACTAGATTGCAACTGAGCAAGGAAATTTTTTATGTTACATTTTATTTTGTCTTAAAACGTAAGTCCCAGGTTTAGTAAATAACGTAAAAAAATTAATGCGCTGGTGCCATTATTAATATCATTTGGAAAGACATAAGTATATATTTGAAAACAAAATAAATAAATATTGCTTTCAATGAGTGGTATTGGGTGTTGGTGTATTATAAAATATAAAACACAATTACAGCAAAGAAGTCACCAAAAAGCAAAATTAAGTAAAACCGCGAAGCACTTATTGCTCCGGAAGTTAGATAACAAAGAGCGCAGGCGGAAGATCCCTCTAATGCATATTTAACAATTTGAGACGACCATTGCACTAATTAGACAATTTACTTCTGTTTGAAAAAAACGATGAATGTAGCCACTATTTTAAATAAATTATTTAAAAGTAAAAAAAAAAAAAATATGCTTGTGTGTGTAAAAGAGTCATTCATCTGCATTCATATAGTATTTTTTTATTCAGATTTCCGTACTATTTATAGCACTCTGTATTTTGCAAAACAGCAGATATTTTGACGGCAAACATATTTTGCCGGCAGCTGTAATAGAAATTTTGATCTGCATTCAGCGGTCTTTTTCCCTCCGTTCATAATGAATTCTGTTTTTGTTGTTTCAACTTACAACAGATCCTCATTTTAAATAATATATTTAATATATAAAGGTGCGTTGTGAAAGAATGTATATTTTTGATTACATATATGCCTAGCAACGATTAGAGTCGCCCTGAATCCGATCGGAAACCCAGATAGAACCGGAAACAATGTCTCTAAAATTTTATCTGCTGATGAGGTTTACTCTAATATTTTCCTTCCCGGTCGTCTGAGACTAGGGTTTCGATTCTAGTGAATAGGTTACGGGTTTGTACAATTTTTCTAAAGAATAGTCTGGATCTTTCTTTTCTAGATTTTTCTTATATCTAGACTTTTTCTAAAACAGATATTTATTTAAAAGACTGCTATATAAATTTAATTCAAAGTATATTTTTAAAAAATGCGCAAATCAGATTACATATTTCGTTTTGCGTAGCTATGCATCCTTTTTTACGGGTGCTGCAATTCTGCACAATTCTTTTACTCTTTGAAGTTGGCGATTCCGTATAAATTTCCGTACAGCCAAAAAGTGATTTATTTGTCTATTGTTTTGTTTATTTTGCCTTTGTAGACACCAAACTTTTGCCTATCGTCTCAAACATTCACTATGTTATAAAAGGTACAGGCTCTTAAAACAGTACACAAATCACGTTATGGTTAAACTGATCTACGTAACAGAGCATACACATGATCGCTGACATCATAATGTTGCATAATCAGACTGATAGAACAATGTTAAAACAGAAAAACCGAATAGGTATAACTACAAAGCGGTGTTTTTTTATGTAGAGGAACATGAGAGGGACCATGTAGAGTGACTTATTGTGACCCACGCTCAACTGCACACATCCTAAATTGTAGCTGAAGCTAATATTACTAACAGAACTGGCTTCGATAACATCACTGTCCGGAAGGGATGAATTTAAAATTTGCATTGCTCTGAACAAAAATTCTCATTAAATTCTTTTTTAACTAAAATGACTTAAAGCCAAAATATAAAATATTTTCTTTAACTAAGTTCGAATCTTGTTTATTTTCAGTCCAAAACTAAATTATTCAATAAAAGGGATTCTTTTACACCATTCCGTTTTTACGTCGTTTATTGCGGACTAAAACTCGCCTTCCTTATAAGTTCACACTAACGGAGAAGTCAAGAAATGAAGTTGCTAGGACTGAATGTATCTTCTTCCCTACTTCTGTAAAATTTAAAGTATGTTTAACCGATGAGAGAGAATCTACACGTCAGGTATGGTGCAAGCGCCGGACCGCGTCAAAATCAAATCTAATGAGTTTTTGCGTTATACAAAGATGGTTGGCTAGAAGATTCAAATACGAAAGCAAAAGGAAAAGCTACAGCAAAAAAATGGAATTAACAGTTTTAACATTTCAAATCCACATTTCTATCAAGTACCGTTTTGAGATAAAAGTATTATACAACTGGGCTTAATTGAAGGCTGTAATTTTAACTGAGGGCAGAATGAACACATTAAGATAAAAACAGGATCTATTTAATCAATTTTTAGAGATTTCACTTACCTTTATCTTTTATATCCAAGGTATAAAAACTTACAGAAATGATAATACGAATTGCGTCTATATTATCAAGGAAAAACGTGTCTGCGCATAATACTGACGTCATTTTGCGTATGGCAATAGCAGACGATTCAATTTCGCTTTTACTGTAATAAAAAAATAAACTTCTAAACATCACACGTTTTCAATTTTAACCCCGTTGAATAGGGGGAAAATGTACTTTTAAATACAATTTGTTTGAAAAAAAATATCGAAATTTGTTTGAAAACTGTATCGCCGCTGACACAATTAGTATTGTTTTAAAAATAATTTCAAGAAAAAAAAAAAGAAACCTATATCTATCGTGCACAGACAATTGTGAAATATAAATCCGTTCACACAGAAGTTTATATAAATAGCTCGTATTTTGTTTTCAGCTTATATTCTGTAATGAAATTAAAACATCCATTAACACTAGAACGTCCGTTGGAGTCAATTTGACACCAATCCGAATTTAGCCTTATCTCTCTATCACATTTTTTTACCTATATTCTTCTAATTTAGTGACTTTTAATCATTTTACGTAGGAAGCAAACTGTCAAAATTTTTATAGTGTGACTATCTTTTAAGAAGTTATAACTAAATTCCCCTAGAACGTCCGTTGGTGTCATTTCTACACCAAGCAGAATATCATTTAAAAAAATAGTTTACTTGTGTGTTTTTTGCTATTTGTGTGACCTTGATTTCATTCTCTTTCAGTTACAAAAGTTTATTATACTTCCAACCCTTATAAAAGGGGGGGGGGGGGGGTAGTCCTATTCAGGCGACTAAATGTCTCCAGTTACTTTCTTTTTCTGTATTATAATATTTCAAACCATTTGAAAGATTTTTATTCCGGAGAGATTTTATACATTCAGAGTATAATCTTTCCGGAATTATGTATCGCAAAACAATTCTCAGTTCCGAAGAAATTGCAAATCTATTGAGGTTGGTTGATTTTGTGACGGCCGATTATCTACACTAGGGATATAGGCCCGAGGGGGAGTGCCCTTCGTGGGGGTCTTTCTAAGGGAACCTAACCCGTATTAACGCATGGAAATCCATGGTTCGAAGAAAACCACGAAAACTCCGAACGATTAGGCCGACGGGCGCGATTGGGATCGAACCCAGCACTTCCCGTCTACCAGTTTCGAGAGCAGAACCTCTCAGCCACTGGCAAATCTAATGAGAGAATTATCTTAAAATGAATCGGATGGTTGTGACCTTTCGGACTCATTTCCTTATTTCGGACTTTGTGACTTATTGTCTTATTGGGGGGAAAATGAAGCTGTACCTGATGTTAAACGATAACGGAATTCATAGTTCTAAAACTATTGGAACGATAAAACTATAGGTCATAATAAGACAGTTGATCATTTTTTTTTTTACTACACTGGAACTAGCGAAAGATCTGATAAAATATAAACCAAGTGTTGTAGGAACTGTGAATCTAGCTCGAAGAGAAATTCCTGATTGTCTGAAAAATAAAAAAGATAGTCTTTATTCTACGGATATATAAAAACACGAAACTACCGGTACCATACTTACTATATACCAAGGATAAAAGTAGAAGAAAATCATTGAACTGAGCACACTTTTATTCAAACGTTACAATTGCAAATAACGAAAAGAAAACACCTGAATCTGTAACATTCTACAATGAAGTCAAATATCGTGTGGACCTCTTAGAACAGATGGCAAGAAAAAATTCTGAAAAATTCAGATCAAAGAAATGGTATGTAGATACATTTTACAACATTTCAGACATTGCAGTTATAAATGCTTGCCTTATTTACAAATCTATGTCAGACCATTACATTTCAAGAAAATGTTATGTTCAACAGTTAGCAAATGAATTGCGTTCAAATTATGTAAGGGATAAAAAATGTGCCACTAATCAAAATTATGTACCGGTATTAAACCAAAACATTTCTATTAAACTCAGAAAAAGTGAGATTAAAATTTGTAAAGGTAATGCCACGGACAAGAATTACTTTTCGAGCATGAAGATGGTAAGTTTAAAATGTAGCGAAAAAATCGACTATTACTGCAAAAATTGTAAATAAGGTAAGTATCTCATAAAAAGTATTGCAGATAATGTCAACTTATGGTTAAATATTATAATGTGAAGAAAATTAACAGACTTATTTCTCTCTTTTTTTAAATATCTTTTTTTCCCTTTTCTTTAAGTGTGAAATTTTATATCACTTAATAAATTTGGCATAATTAAAGTACAATGATCCAATACAATCCTAAAATACCATTTGTAGCATCTTAAATTATTTAGTGGTGCCATAATGACACCTGCGGCTGTTTTAGGATATCGAAATTGTCGGATGTACTAGTGTTAATCAATAAATATATATATATATATAAATAAACTCAAATTTAAACCACGTAATCGAATGGTTCCTCTTAAACCACTGAAATGAACCGAATTAAAATGTCTCATTGTAAATGACGATTTCTTCTGTTGTTTGATCCTAACACGAGACCAATAGGAAAATATCACTTTTAATACATGTCAAAACTTTATTTGAACGCATTATTGCTACTTTTCATATAAATACGATATTTAGTATTGTTATTGGTTATTGTTATAATGGCCATTGTAAAAAATATGTTAAATGTTAAAAATCTATTAAAGTTATCAACAAAATAAGATTCGTACGAGGCTTTCTGACCGTCGTCATTGAGATTATTTGTTGATGCGCTTTTTCAATAACTACAATTTTTTTAATCAAACAACGAGTTATAAATATATCAAATCAAAAGCCCAGTGTAGAACCTTTCGAAAAATACCTCATTCATTACTGTGTTTTTAGAATTTACCCTGAAAAAAAAAAAGATATTGGTACCAGAGATAATATATATGATTGTTTTGACTTATATTCTGTTTCATGGGAAGCCCGGGTTTTTCCCTCTAGTTCTTATTAAAATGATTTTTTAGTTTACTCTATAAGCTTAACGTACAGTCATTGTTAATATATAATTAATGTTACTGTAAAACAGGCATGTCAAACTCGTCTACGTGCGCGTACCAAGTTAAACATTATATACAAAGCCGTGGGTCACATAGAACAATGACTATTATAACAATTACATACAGTAAAAGTTGAACATACAAAATATAGTCATCTTAAAAAAATATCCAATTAAAGTTCCAAAGTTATTATTATTTATAGTTTATTTTAACATGTTTTTCGAAATAAATTTTTATCAACCAAATCTAATAAATTTAATTGGATTTTTTACATTGTATTCATTTAAAAAATATATTGTACACCCTTTCTGTCAATCTCGCAAAGGAATAACATTTAATCTTCTGGATTTTTCAAATAAAAACTTAAAAAAAAATTAATCAGAAAATTTATATAATAAATTGTGTGTTGTATGTATGTGCTACATTTTTAATTTCCTTTATTAAACGCATTTTCTCGTTTACATTATGCTTATTTTACCAGAAAGAAGTTTGCTACCAAACCCAGCTTAAATATGCCTAATTGTTCACTTTGTCTAGAGGCTAATTTCTTCACTCAGAAAATTACAACTCGATATTAAATTAACACATATAAAAAGCCAAAGATTTGGAGGGCAACAGATAAGTTGTCGGCGGGCCATGTGTTTGACATGCCTGCTATAAAAGGATATGATACAGTCGTTGCGAGTCGATTATTCATTGGTACATTTTTTTTAAATTTCACTAGGAGGCACAAAAATACATTTAATTCCTCTTAGGGAATGGGAATACGTTTTTACAAGATTTTTGAAAGCGGAAGTCACTTCATTTAAATAAACACAATTCTTATTTCAAAAGATTGTTAACTGCTTGTACAGTCGCGGGGTAAAAAAGTAAACACCCCTTACTAACTCTGCTTAGAATTATCGTAGAAGAAAGTGACTGGCACCACACGATTTGTAATGAAGTCTACATTTAAATGATGTATAAAAAATTTGCTTAGGGAGCCACCTACATGTTAAAGCGAACCATAACTTTGTTCTTTTCAATAGCAATACGCAATTCTAGTAGCATAAATGAGCTCTACACCCTTCCATTAGACTAAAAACAAATTTCTACGCAATTCAGACGATAAATTCTCGAGAAATTAACTATTTTAAAACGAGGATATTTTAGGGTTTTTATCCAAACTGAAGTGCGGTACTGCATTTTTGACCAAGAGAGCCTCCTTCTTGATCAAGGCATATTAAGTGCCACTCAAGTAATCATTGAAGGCTGCTAGATTACAGGATGGTATCAGAAATTTCAAAATTCTAGTCACTTTTATCATATCACTTAAACAATAATTTTGCCGTTTTCTATGCATAATTTGAAAACTACTTTGAAGAAAGATGTAAAACTTTGTATTTCCATAAAACAGAACTTAATAAATCCTTAATCCATCAAAAAAAATGTAGGTTGCAATTAATAAGTTTTTCGAATATTATTTTCATAATTCATAATCCATATCATAAAAGTACAAAACTTGTAAATTCAACGTATTTATGTTTGGTTGTTTTAGTATTATTGCTACAAAAAAGATTAGCACATTAGAAGTATCATTTCAGGAGTTGTTAATGAAAATATGAAAATATAATTTAACATTAGAAGCACTTAATTTTTGAATGTTCATAATTCAAAACCTTAACATTCAAATGACTGGAAATTTGGTGTCTAGGCATAATTTGAACCGAAGATTTGAAATATCTTGTTAAAATTGGGTATTGCTATTAAAAAAATGAAGTTTGGGTTCGTTTTAACATGTAGATGCAGCCTCCCCCTAAGGCGTTTTCATATACATCAGTTAAAAGTAGACTTTATTTCCAATCGTTCGGTACCAGTCACTTTTTCCACGATAATTTGTTGAGGAGTTAGTGGGGGGTGTTTACATTTTTTTCCAGGACTGTAGAGTTTATGTATATTTTCAATCGAATTTTCATGCTCTCGAACTTTAAACGTTGATAATCGGCCTATTGGTGCAAGAGAGGTTTAAACTTTTATGTCTCAAATTATGAACTCATGAAAATTTCATCTTCTAAAGCCTTTTTCGTGAATTTGTAGAACTACGTTAGAAGGTTTACGGAATCATTTAATAAATTTTAGATGGATTTTGCCTGTTAAAATCAATTAATTTTGAATTTATAGGGATTTTGTGCAATAATTAAAACACCACTCTAACCTTTCATTTAAAATATTTTTTAGTATTTTATAGAATTAGGAAATGTTCAAATATAATCTTCCTAAGGGTGTCCAAGGCTAAAAATTCTAAAAAAAAAATGCAATTGTTTTTATTGGTTTGAAAATAATACCAAGTTTTTAGCGTTAAATACCGCAAACTGCATGCTTTTATCTTCATTAGATCCAGAGATATAACACCTTTTTCCTTGAAAAGCGATGTATCATCTACCCGCTGACGAGAAATTTAACTCCATTTATTTCAGAATGAAGTTTTTCATGATTTGTCAACTTTTAAAGAATATATCTAAAGTTCCTCGCAAGATATATGTATGAAATTTTTACCAGAGATTTTATTCTATATTTCGAACAAATTATCTTCAGGATTTTTAATTTTGAGGGATAATTGTGAAAATATGCTAATTAATGCAAACCTCACTCAAAAAAAACTTCATTTTTTTACTTAATTTTTTTTTATAAAATTTCTAATCAATATTTTAAGAAATCCTGTAAACAAATTAAAATGACGCATTTTTTGTACACAAAAGCGTAAATATTTTGTAAATCAAGTAAGAACTTCCAGGGTTATAACAAAAATTAAATACGTTTAAAATTTTACAATTTACATTAAAAGAAAAAATATTTAAAAATTTTCAGATTTTTTTACATACAATATTCTTATAATATTAAAAGATATTTCAGAATTAAAATTCATAACAAAACCTCTTTAAATAAAAAAAAATAGAATTTTGAGCCCCTGAGCCCCTTAAAATAGAAAAGATATAGATATGCATCCGAACTGAAACCTCCCTCCATCCAATATTTCAGCGTCAAGAGAGCTGAAAACTTGCAAATGAAAAAAAAAAAAAATCATCCTTTTAAAAATATTTTTGTTTTGTGCAACCCATAATGCTTTTGGACCCAGAAAATATAAAGTATCTATAAATCATTCTAAACTGTATTACTATTAATCGATGTATTAATTGGATTTTATAACAAGTTATTTTAATGGTACTTAGTACTGTAGTGGTATAAAATGTGAACTTAACGAAGTTTTACCTGTGGCACTTTCTTGAGATCCACATGCGCTCCAAAGTGACTCTAGTTTGAAGTTATTATAATCATTCTTTTAACCTGTTATACGAAACAGAGAAAGCTGCATTCTGTGCACAGTGTTGCCAGATGGGCTACTTTTTTTTTTTAATCAGGTTCTTGATTGGCACCACTTTTTTGAAATGGTAAAATGTGCATTATATAATGACATATTAATTAAGGCAAAAACAAAGTGAATTTTAGCGTTTCAAAAAAGTGGTGCCAACCAAGAAATCTGAATAAAAAAAAAGTAGCCTACTGGCAACATTGCGTTTTATAATACAGATAGTCACTGCACAGACAATCAAGAGGAATACTGACGTCTTATTGGCGGCAAACCTATTACATCAGCAATTGATTACACTTTTATTGCATTTTTAAAAAAAATTTAAACACGCACAATTTCAATTTTTACACAATTAAAAGGAGAAAAATGTACTTTCAAGTGCAATTGAGAACTGTATCTGAATGTGTTGTCTTTTACGGATTTTAAAAAAAAATTCAGAAAGATTAACTTTCAATGGAATAAACTCAAAGACGGAAGGTTGTCTTTAACACTTTCCAACATAGTTGAAAAGTACTTATGAATTCAGTTTCTCTATCCGTCCGTCTGTGTGTCCTTGCTCTAATTCACGTAAATAGAGTCCGATTGACATGCAATGGATACATTTTATTGGGTATCACCTTGACATGTTCGGTACTGAAAATGAAGTATGTAGCATTTACAGTTAATTTACAGGGCACTCACAATATTTCCGTTATTCCACGGTCTATAGGCAAAAGTTGTTTGCGCTGTATTTTAATGATATTACACTATTTTTAACATAATGAAATAGATATACATCACTGAAGTATACTACATGATTCTTACTATAGAACGTGGTTATCACATAATTTACCGTTCATTTACAGGGATACACAAAAGAATTTGGTAGCAGAAAAAAATTAATAATTTAACTATTGATGCCTACAAACAATAAATTTCTGGAAATGCGTTTTCAGTTAGATTTGTGTAAATTCTATAGATCATATACAGGGCTGTGCAAAACTTTTTAACAACAAACGTTTATAGGAGGAAATTGCTGAATGGAAGTTTTGAACTGTGCTATGCGTTTAACGGAACTAACTTTTAGCATACTATGTAGTGTACATAAATATCTCTAGAACATATACCGAACAAAAAAAACTTAATTTTCCCGGCTATTCCTGGTAATAGCACAAATTGTGTTTTCAAATGCATTAAGCGTTTTCCAAAGTCTTCATTTATACATCATCTTTCAACTTTATAAACTAAGAAGTTTTCTTACAATATTCTGAATGTGTTGAAAAGTATTTCATTATCTATGTCATACACATGATTTTTCGTTCTTGTTGAAGTTCAAACGGGTCAGTGTATAATATTTTACAAACCGGTTGTCTTTATGTAATATTCCGTAACCACCAAGCAAACTGTTACAAAGTCACAACAACGTAAAACACGAATTTAACAGATATGTAAACAATCTATGTACTTAAACACTGAAGTAATCAAAATGGCAAAGTTTTGTTATAAATAACGAAATACTGTGTTATGGACCTATTGCATACGGCTTATACGGAAGCACCCAAAATAGCTTTTGCTGTAGATGTTGCGCAATCTAAAATAATCGGTCGAGTTTTACTCGTGCACAAAGGGTTCTGTACAACAAATACCTTGGTTTAAAGTTTAAACTTGGCGTTGTGCCAAGCGCGTTTCGAAATGAAATCGCTAAGTTGCAACTTTGTACTTGTCCGTATCACGTTTTTTCTCGATAGGTTGATTAAATTAAATTTTAGTCAATATAATTAAATTATCTCAGCTAATTAATCTAATTTTTCTACGCAAATCATAATCGACCTTCCTTGGATCATTCTGTGCCGATTGGATCCTCGAGCGCCCCCCAACTTTACAACTGAGATCCCACAAAGTAAAGTTAATGTGTAACGGTAATATGAGATTTTCTCAAAAACTATGTGACCTAGAATAATCGCAATAATTTTCCAGTACTTTGTAACCGTAACTTTTTGACAACTTTATAGCGTATCATAAATAAGAGACTTGATATAATAATAATATATAATACATTTTATTTTATATATATATATATATATATATATTGTTATTTGTCAATCTTTATTTATTAATTTATTTGATGTTATTTCCCATGATGTTATTTTAACAATGTTACAGACTGAATAACGTTAAATTACTGTTTTGAATATGACTGGCAACGGTAAAGAAGATTGACAGTTGGCAACCCTTTTTGGCAAAATATCTCTTGGTACGGATAATACCCAAGTACAGCAATTTCTACTGTACGACCCTCCAAATAAATACTCCCACAAAAATAATCAATCTCCAATATATGAGTATCACTCAAATCTGTGTTTAGACATCCATTTAAAAAAACTTAAATACATTATGTAAGTGACATTGTGCAATCTCTTTCATAACAGCTTGTTCTTTTTAAGTAAGAATCTCCCTTTAAAATTAAGCTTTTATAGCGCAAATGAAACTAAGGTATTTAAATTTTCATATAACCTGTTACAGATTTTATTCAACTATACAGGGTGTCCGGTCTCAACGGTGTCCAATGGCCAACTCCTAAACCGTTAGTCATAGACATATAGTTCCAATTAGAAAAATGCTTTAAATAAGATAAAGAAATATTTTAAAAGCGATTTGGGTCAATAAAAACATTTCTTAAAAAATTACGAAATTTAAATTTTTATACGGTCCCCCGGTCCTATAAGTTATATTTAATAAAATTTTCCTATTACACTGACAAGTAAGACAAAAAAAGTCCTGTTCATATAACACTAAAATTGTGCGAGTTATAAAACTTTAAAAATGCATCACTTATGCCACTTTTCCGCTCTGAAAACAAATGAGTTCGGCTTGGCTTTGAGGGATCATATTCCAAGTGCTTAAAGTATTCGAAGATCTCATTTCATGTGTATTTGCGCTTTGAAAAAAATCGTACAAGTATTACGATTAAGTTAACATTTATTAAGTTTCAGATTGGCTGAAATAACATGTTTTATTTTGTCAGGATTTGAGACTGTTTCTTTTATGATTTCTTTTAATAAAATTATGTTATTTTTATAAGTTTTTATGTTACTGCTACGAACTTCGTATGTTTTTCCAGTTCAAAATTTGTATTCGAACTTTAACCCACTTTCAAATATCCGGACGAGATTACATTTTACATACTGGTGCAAATCCGATAACAATCTAATATTATTATGATTTTCGGTGGTTACCATTTATACTTATTTTATAGGATAACACAAAAAATTTCGGATAGATTACCGCCAAGAAGTTTATGAAAAAGTTTTAGATTAGATAATACAAGACGGAGATTGTTGGGTTTTTTAAATTTTATATATTTTTTAGCACTGAATCCGAAAATTGCCTTAATTTTTAACCATCATGTCAGGATATTTCGCAAATCATAAATTGTCGAATTTAAAGAATAACAAAAATCGGATACAATAAAATAGAGGAGATGGTTGTATTTTTTAACTTTTGATAATTAATTTTTACGTACTTTTTAGCACTAAATCTGAAAATGAGTTTCATTTTTCACCGTCACGTTAGAAATTTTTGCAACTGTGTAAGTTAAAATATAGCGAAAATCTCATACTATAAGACATATGTAAAACTTTTTTTTTAATTCAATAATTTATTCGATATTTTTGCTTATCTTGGGATTCTTACAGCTGGGTGGTGTGATGAGAGGGGGGAGGAGATTAAATTTTAACTTTGAACTTTTTAACTTTGAAATTTACAATTTGCGAAAAATCTTGATGTGATGGCTAAAAATGAAAATCAATTCCGGATTCAGCGGTACAGAATACATAAGAATCAATTATCAAAAGCTAAAAAAATGAAATAACCCAACTTTTGCAGGCTAGTGTAATCAAATAATATTTTAAAATACCTATCTTGTAAAGAATTGAGGCTGTTAATTTAGCATCATTTTATTTAACAAAGATTCTGTTTTTTTTCTTTTTTCTTAAATGTGTATCACAAATTGTATATTTTGAATTAATATGTCAGAATGACTAAAGATTTCAAATTTATATTGCAATGTCAATTTTACTCTCAACCATTTTTTAATATATCTGACGAAATTATATTTCGGCTAAATTTGTGAATGACCCCCAATTTGCAGTAAAAAATATGCTCCAACTTTAAACAGGTATTACTCGGTCAATTTAAATCGTAGAACAACGGGACTTTTTTTGTATTACTTGTCAGTGTAAAAGGAAAATTTTACTAAATATAACTTATAGGACCGGGGGACGTATTAAAATTTAAATTTCTTAATTTTTTAAGAAATGTTTTTATTGACCCAAATCGCTTTTAAAATATTTCTTTACCTGATTTAAAACATTTTTGTAATTGGAACTATATGTCTATGGCTAACGGTTTAGGAATTAGCCATTGGACACCGTTGAGACCGGACACCCTGTATAATAAATATTATATAGAGTCATTTAAGAATAATAGAAAGACTAGTGAAATAAAACATTAACGTAATATAGATAATTCCCGAATGATGAAATGGGTTTTCTGTTTTCTGCTTTCTTATTTATTTAAAAAATTGCATCTGGCGCTATACAATCAGCTTTTCCTGATCAAACGACACATATAGCATTATTCAAAATTAACTACTGTAAAATGGTATGGCTGTTTATACCGCTGTAAATAGAGCCCGTAACTTTTGTTTATAACTTTTGTATTACTTTGCTCTTACTTATAATTTGTGTAAAAAAAGTTTAACTATTATTGTACGAGGCAGTCGAGATCAGAACAATTATTAAACGTAAACAGACGTTACTCTCTCGCACAATGATATTGAGCGCAAGACTCCAAACTACTATGTTATAAACAAAGCATTTTCTGACGATTTTTACACTGCCAGCTTTAAATTAAATCAGTGTTCGACAAAGAAAAAAATGATTAGAAATTTCATTGAGGAAAACAAGCAACGGAAACGACATGATGATTCTTTTAGCCTATTTCTGCCCCCCCCCCCCCTTAACGTTTTTATAAAGAAAGCATTTAGATTAAGACTCTGATCCACCACCTCCCAATTTCTAATCGTTTCATTAAAAGTCAATTTCGAAATCGTGAACAGTGTCGATTCAAATAGAGAACCTACAACTTTCAAAGTTGTTATAAAAATTATCCAAATTTGATCAGAATTTTTCAAATTAGTTTACAATGAAAAAAGGTTTTCAATGGCTCTTTAGCATTAGTTAAAGGGACAATCACCCTGTACCAATAGCGTCCTCTGTAGTCCTTTTTATGAGCTAACATGAAACGCAAAGTTAAAAAAAAATAAATAAATCACAGTTAAACTCTGGATTGATAACTTTTAGAAATGGCATCTTTTTAAATTTGACTGCACATTTAACTTTTTTAATTTAAACATCCAACGATTGAAGCATTTTTTAAAATATTTAATTGATTAAGTAGAATACGCGTATGCAGATGACAGAAAAAGGAACAGTTATCGTTGAATACAGAATCATCTATGAACAGTGCTTTTAACTTTGATAAATATTCTTCGATCGCTACAAAATGGATGAACGCATTGAATGTTTGAGTGGCCGAATGAAAATAAATGAATCAAATTATTAATGCATCAGTAAACATGGATGTATGATTGAATAAAAAAAATAATGAATTTAAATAAATTGATAAAGGAAAATGAAAATGAAAATAAATGTGTATGAATTAATGGAAATAAATGTTTATTTTTGTGAATGTGAATATATGTGAATGCAAATATGTGTGAATGTGTAGGGATGTGTAAGTATAGAGAATTGAATGTGTAGGGATTTGAATGTGTAGGAATTTGAATGTGTAGAAATTTGAATGTGTAGAAATTTGAATGTTTGAATAAGAATGAAAATGTATGTATATGAATATGAAAGATTGTGAACGTGTATGACTATGAATGAAAGTGAAAGTATATGAATATGAATGTGTGTAAATGTGAATGAATGTGAACGTGTATGAATAAGAATGAAAGTAAATGTATATGAATGAATGTGAATGTAAATGAATGTGAATATGTACGAATGTGAATATGTACGAATGTGAACGTGTATGAATACGAATGAAAATGAAAGTATATGAATATGAATGTGAATGAATGAATGTGAACGTGTATGAATAAGAATGCAAATGAATGTAATGTATATGATAGGACTGTGTGTGAATATTAATATATATGAATGTGAACGTGTATGAATATGCATGTAAATGAACGTATATTGTTATGAATGTAAGTGAACGTGAATGAATGTGATCGTGTATGAATGTGAACGTGTACGAATGTGAATAAAAAAGATTGTGTGTGAATAGGAACGTGTATGAATATGAATAAAAATGGTTGTGTGTGAATATGAATGAATATATACATAGACATATAGACACATACATTCAATTTAATTTCTAAGCTATGAAACTAGAAATGGAATTGTACAGCAAATTGCATTTAAGTCTAGATATCAACTCCAAGGCATTTTTAAGTTCCAAAAAGGTTTTTTTACTCACTACATACACTTATTCTACTTATTTTTTGATTGCAGCCAATAAATTAAATATTTTGATAAATAAAATGCATTCATCATTGAAGATTTAAAAAAATTGCATTTTAAATTTAAATAATAAAAGGGTTGTGCAGTCCAACCTATAAAAATGTGTATAAATAATGTTAGTGTTATAAATGTTAGTATGTTATAAGGGGTTAAAAAGGTTATAATGATATAAAGGGTTTATAGTTCGACACCATTCGTATAAGAATTATGAATCCAGAGTTCGGTTTTCTTTCCGTTTTATTAACACTTTTATTAAATGACTTCAAGAAAGGAAGAAGTTATCCGATTTCGAATCATGTGTGTGTCTTTTAATAGATGTAATGCATTAAAATTGAACTAAAAATAAGTGTATTTATTCAATATTGTAAAATAAAAGCTTTCCTAGAGCAAGTCAGAGTCAGATTCTGCTAAAATTTGAAAAATTGCTTGTTCAGTTTTAACTTTAGGTCCTTTCACTTACAACATCGTAGATATCTGACATTGTTAGATTAATATTTATTTTTTACCAAAAAAGCGTAATAGTTAATTAACAATGATGAAACGCGTTTTGAAATTTTAATAATTAAACATTCGATAGTTAAAAACAAAATTTGCAAAATATAGGGGAATGTCTCCTTCCTGTCCCTAGCGACATCCATATAAATATATATGACATCAGTTGTGTGTTCACGTTTTTCTTGACTAACTATAACACTCGCAGCATGAAAATCGCTACCAAATGCTATTATTTTACAACGTGATAGTAAGTCATGTCATTTCGTTAGCAAGAAAAGAAAGTGCAAATTTAACGATTGTTCTTAACTAACTGCTAGTATCGCTCAACTATAAAGAACAAAGTAAAAGTTACAGGCTCTGTTTACAATGGTGTAAAGCAACCATACCACTTTACAGCAGTTAAGAGAATAAGGCAGTTTGGGGAGTTTTATTAGGAAAAGCAGAATGCATCTGTCAGAGGCAATTTTGTAAATAAATGGGAAAACGGAAGACAAAACACATTTCATCAATCGGGAAATATCTATAATATGTTAATATTTTGTTTGTTTCAATCATCATTCTGTTATACTTAAAAGACTCAATATGATGTTTAATGTGTAGTTGAATAAAACCTGTAACAGGTTATAAGAAAAATGTAAATAGCATAGTTTAATATGTGCTCTAAAAGCTTAATTTTAAAGGAACTTTTTACTTAAAAAGAACAGTCTTCTATTAAAGAGATTTCGTATGCAATTTTTTTAAACGAATGTCCACACATTGATTAAAGTGATATTCTTATATTGGCGATTGATTATTTTTCTGAGGAGGATTTGTTTGGAGGGACGTACAGTACAAATTCTGGTACTTTCGTAATTTCCGGGTCAAGAGATCTATTGCCAAAAATGTTTGCCAAATCCCAATCATATTCAAAACAGTAATTTAATATTATTCAATCCAAAATATTGTTAAAAATGGTAAGTAACATCAAATAAATAAGTAAATAAAAAGATTGTGATCAATAAGAAAAACCAAAGAAGAATATTAAGAAATGAACTATATTACGGATTATAATTATATTATAGCTCTTATGCACAATACGTTGTCAAAAAGTAAGGGTTACTTATATAATTGGCGACATGCTTGTCGCAGTTGCATCTGTCCTGACACTGATAACATGCAAGTACCGAAATTGTATCTTGATCCATAATGGTTATGTTTTTCTGTATGTCCTAGTTTGTCCCTATTCTGTAACATTCGTGAGATTGGATGCATCGAAGTGGCGCTATAGAAATAGATGGTTAAGTTAAAATAGTTTTAAGAACCAGGAAATGCAGTCGCAATAGATATAAGACATTCAGTAAAGTTTAACCAGAAAAGAAATAGAAGGGAGGTGCGATTTCCTAACTAAATAACAAATCAGAAAGTAGTAGGACCCATTCCATTATTCAAGAATTATGTATAATCCTTTAATAGTTAGTTTGTTTTGTACATATTTTTCTTAATCTTAATAATGTTTATCATGTACAATTATGGAAAAGAAGTAAATCACAGCTACCAACTCTGCAACATATGATAGAAGAAAGTTACTGGTATCGAACGACCAGAAATACAGTCTACTTTTAAATGACGTATATAAAATTTGCTTAGGGGGCCGTCAACAAAATTTAAACCAGACCAAACATTGTTTTTTTATTATGCCAACACCAAAGATGAACACTATATTTTAAATCTTCGGTTCAAACTAGGGTCATAAACAAAGTTTCAAGCGACCTGGATGATAAGCTTTTGAATTATGAACATTTAAAATTGAGAGCTTCTAAAGTTAAATGCATTTTTTTAGTAATATCTCCTGAAATTATAATCCTAACGTGATCGTTTTTTCAGCTGTTATTATAGTTTAAAACCCAAACTTAAATAAATTGAATGTGTAATTTTGAAAATTTTGCAACATGAAGTATGAAATTAATATTCGAAAAAACTATGAACTGCAAGCTATAATTTTTTGATAGATTAATATTTATTGTGTCCTGCTTGTAGCAATCATTCAATTTGATATTTTTTTCCAAGTAGTTTTCGAATTACGATTAAAAAACTCCAAAATGATTCGTCTAGAATGTGGAGAAAAGCATAATTTGAAGAAAAAAATATGTTGCTACGTTTCTTGAACCACTGGGGCTAGAAATAGTCGAAAGCAATTATGGGAGTGCAATGGTCTTATTGGGATTAAATAATACATTAATAGAATAGACTTCGTAATTCTGTAGCATTTCAACAATCGAGTACCGAACTGCAATTTGAATAAAGCCCCTAAGATAGGCTCATTTTAAAATAATTTCTATGAAACGAGTTATACGAATTTCATGGAAAATTTGTATTTAGGCTAATGGAAGGAAGTAAAATTTATTTACGGAGACCATTACCATTTAAAAAAAGGTGTGGTTTTATTTTGATATGTAGATGGCGAAATTTGTTTAAGAAGCTATAAACAAATTTTATATACATCATTGAAAAGATGACATTATTACCAATCGTTTGGTCCATGCACTTTCTTCTACAATGATCTGTTGCAGCATTAATAACGCGTTTTTACATCGATTCAAATCTGTAATAGGCTACAAATTTTTAAATAGTCGCGTTTCACATTATTTTACAGGGTGACCTCAAGTATTCTTTTTTTTTTCTTTGATTTTGTTTGGCCCCCTAATTGCCCCCTTATCAAATCGACATTGCTAAATATGAGATCATACCTGTTCTTTTTAATCCTGAAATTCCAGAAGAATCTCAAGTATATTTCTAAATATTCGACAATATGTCTAAAATTGAAAGTTCCCGATCATTAATGACCATATAGTGCATTTTAACTAACATCCGAAATTGTGATGTTCGTCTTCATTTGTATCCGCTTAACATGCGTGAGATTGGATCACCAGATAGAAAGACTGTTGCGGTATACAATATTTTTATGTATTTTAAGAACAAGGCAATGATGCCAGGTGTACAGAGCGTAAATGAGAATTGCTTGTAGTTTAAAACTCTAAAAGATTTCTTAAATTTTTAATGTCGTTTTGATTGCTTCAATGTTTAAGTACATAGATTGTTTACATGTCTGTGAAGTTCTTGTTTTACTTTGTTGTGACTTTGTAAGTTTGATTGGTAGTTATGGAATAATACACAAAAACAACCGGTTGGTAAATTATTATACATTGATACATTTTTACTTCAACAAGAACGAGAAATCATGCGTATGACATAGATAATTAAACACTTTTCAAGACATTCAAAATTCTATAACAAAACTTCGAAGTTTGTTAAAATGAAAGAAGTCTAAATGAAGAATTTGGAAAAAGCTTAATACATTTGAAAGCCCAATTTGTACTATTACCACGAATAGTCGAGAAAATATAATAAAATATATTCGGGATGTAAATCGGGATTTTTTTTTTTTTTTTTTGAGTCCGGTATATGATCTAAAGATATTTATGCATCCTACATAGTATGCTAAAAGTTAGTTCAGTTAAACGCATTGCACAGTTAAAAATATCCATCCAGCAATTTCCTCCAATAAATGTTTGTTGTTGAAAACTTTTTAGTCCAGGCAATAAGGGAATTTTACCTAGCAAAATTAATGGTAGTTCTGGAAATCGGCAAATTGGCTTACTTTATGTTTTATGGGTCGCTGGACCCAAATTTGTAACTTCCCACCAAAATTTTCTCCGGCAACCCCCCCCCCCAATTTTCGTAAAAAGCCCCCCAAAAAAGGTTTGTATTAAAAAAAATCAAATTTTTTATTGCTTTAGGGGAAAAGTATCTAAAAATTCAGAAAGTAGACAAAATTTGCAACAAATTAGATATGACATTTTGACTTAGGATGAAGGGGAGGGGGGGAATCTGCCTCGAAACATGCGCGCGGTGTTGCGTGGACTAAGTTGCGTAATTACACTTCACCACTCACACGTTTACATTCGCTCTCCCATCTCCCCTCCTAACTTTCTCTATAATGTTTACTTTAAGTTTTTTGGGTCGCGGAATCCAAATTTTTAACTTACCCCCAAAATCCCCCCCCCCCCCAAAATCCTCCTAAAATAGTTGTTTTTAAATTAAATTTTTTATTGTTTTAGGAGAAAACTATGTAAAAATTCTGAAAGTAGACAAAATTTGCAGCAAATAGGATATATGACATTATGATGTAGGATAAACGGGGAGAGAGGGAGCTGCCTCGGAACATCCCCGCGCGCTTTTCTCAAAAAACATAATTTTTTCAAAAAATAAATTTTTTGGGGTGTTGCGGGTGAAATTTGTGTGGGAAGTTACAAATTCGGATTCAGCGACCCAAAAAAATAAAGTGAGTCGAAATCCAGAAGTATCAACTTTTCCAGGTAAAATCCCCTATTGCCTGGACTTCATAACTTAGTGCACGAAGCGCCGCAGTGCATGTTCAGAGGCAGCTCTCTCCCTCCCCATTCATCCTACGTCATAATGTCATATATCCTATTTCTGGCAAATTTTGTCTAGTTTCTGAATTTTTTAATGCTTTTCTCCCAAAACAATAAGAAATTCAAGTTAAAAACAACTATTTAGGGGGGGGGAGTTCGGGGGGGGGGGGATTTTGGGAGGAAGTTAAAAATTCGGATTCAGCGACCCAAAAATCTTAAAGAAAACCTTATAGAGAAAGTTCAGAGGGGAGATGGGAGGGCGGTAAACGTGTGAGTGGCTAAGTGGAATTGCGCAACTTAGTTCACGCAGCACCGGGCGCATGTTCCGAGGCAGATCCCCCCTTCCCCTTCACCTAAGTCATAATGTCATGCATCTAATTTGTTGCAAATTTTGTCTACTTTCTAAATTTCCAAATACTTTTTCCATAAAACAATAAAAAAATTGATTTTTTTTAATAAAAACCTTTTTTGGGGGGCATTTTACCAAAATTTGGGCAGGTTGCCGGGGGAAATTTTGGTGGGAAATTAAAAATTCGGATTCAGCGACCCAAAAAACATATAGTAAGCTTTTTTCCAGAACTACCATGAATTTTGCTAGGTAGAGCCCCTATACGGTCTCTATTGCCTGGACTATTTGCACAGCCCACATATATGATCTATAGAATTTCTACACACCAAGTGATATTTTAAAAAAACGAAATCTATAAACGTATACAACAACTGTAAACGCACTTCCAGAATTTATTGTTCTTAGGCATCAAAAGTTAAACTATTATTTATTTTCTTCTGCTGAAAATTATTTTGTGTGTCCCTATAAATGAACGATAAATTCTGTGCTCACCACGTTCTTTAGTAAGAACCACGTAGTACACTTCAGTGATATATATCCATTTCAAAATATTTAAAGTGATGTCATATCATTAAAACACGCCGCAAGCGATTTTCCCCCATAGACCGTCATGTAACGGAAAATTTTTGAGTGTCCCTGTAAATTAACCGTAAATGCTACATACTTCATTTTGAATACCGAATATGCCATACTGATACCCAATAACATATATCCCTTTCATGGCCATCGGACACTATTTACGCGAGTTAGAGCACGGACTCACAGACGGACGGATAGAGAAACTGAATTCATAAGCACCTTTCAACTAGTGTTGGAAAGTGTTATAAACAACCTTCCGTGTTTGAGTTCATGCAGATTGAAAGCTCTTCGTTCTTAAGAAATATTTTAAAATCCGTACAAAAGCAATACATTCAGCTACTTCTCAAAGAAATTGAATTTGAAAGTAGATTTCTTTTTCTCCTTTTAATTTTGTAAAAATTAAAATTATGCGATGTTTAGGATTAAATGAAAAATGTTATAAAAAATATAATCAATATCTGATGTAATAGCCATACCGCCAATAAAACATCAGCATTCATCTGGATTGCGTTTTATAATACGGATAGTCACTGCACACAATACAGTTTGAACTATTTCATAGAAGAGGTTAAAATTATGATTATAGTAACCTCAAACTAGAGTCATTTTTGAGCGCATGTGGATCTCAAAAAAGAGCCAAAGTTAAAACTTTGTTGTGTTCACCCTTTATACACCGACAGTACTTTAACGTACCATTAAAATAACTTGTTATAAAATTCAGTTGATACATCGATTAGCAGTGCTACAGTTTGGAATGAGTTATAGATAATTTATATTTTCTGGTTCCAAAAGCATTATAGTTTACATAAAACAACAATATTTTTAAAATGTTTATTTCTTTTTCATTTGCATCTTTTCACCTGTCTTGACGTTGAAATATTGGGAGGTGTGAAATTTCAGTTAGAATATATTTCTATATTTTTTCAGTTTTAAGAAAATTATATTTGTACATTTCCTAATTCTATAAAATATTAAAATGATATTTTAAATAAAAGGTTTGAGCGGAGTTATAAATATTGCACAAAATCCCTATAAATTCAAAATTAATTAATTTTAACAGGCTAAATCCTCCAGTGTACTACCTACAGATTTTTATATACTCCACGTATTAAGCTAAAATTTAATTCAGGCAAAAAGCATGCTAAAACTGCTGAAATAAAACTTTTACAAATTGTCATCCACAAAACGTCTATCCTGTTCTTTGTGTTGCTCTGTATATAAAGTATTTATATTCTACTAACAATATTGTTCAGCTTGAAAATACATAAATGAATTAAAAACTATTTTTAAGCAATTCCCTCTCATATTCAATAATGCTTGCGCATTATTTTGTGTAGCCCTGTTTATAGTCTACGGCATTTATACATGCCCCGAAATATGAAAAATGTAGTTAAATTCAAAAACTCATATCATACCTGTAAACGCATTTCCATCAAGTATCGCTAATATACATTACTTCGGATGTGCTAGTGTAGCCGAAATTTTTTATGTTCCCTGTATGTAAATGAACGATAAATGATATGCACATCATATTCTACAGCGAGTATGCTGCTGTAGTAAACCCCACGTAATATATATATATATATCAATTTCAATATAATTGAAATAATGTAACATAATTAAAATACGAGGCAAACAGTTTAACTCCATAGACCATTATGTAATGGAATTCCAGTGTGTGGCTATGTAAATAAATAATAAATGCTCCCCCAAATACCACAGAATGCATGTGGTAGTGCACATCAATTTCATTATGTTTGAAATGGTGCAAGATGATTAAAATGTACTTCAAAAAATTTCCCCCATTGACTGATCTTCTGATAATTGATTTAATCTTCTAATTTAGTTTCATAAATTCACGAAAAATGGTTTAGAAGATTAAATTTTCATGAATTCATAATTTGGGACATAAAAAGTTAAATCCATCTTGCTGCAATAGGCCGATTATCAACGGTTGAAATTTGAGAACATGAAAATTCGATTGAAAATAAACAAACTGTACAAGCAGTTAACAATCTTTTGAAATAAGAATAGTGTTTATTTAAAGGAAGTGCCTTCAGTTTTCAAAAATTTTATAAAAACGTATTCCCATTCCCTAATAATCCAGAAGAAGTGTACCAAAAAAAAAAAAAAAAAGGGCCGTCACCTTCAAAAGGTCGGGTAGAAGATTTTTTTCTGAATTCTTTTTAAAGATGCCAACATGGAAAAAACAACTTTTCTAACAAAATTTCTTAAGGCTAAATTTTCAGTGGCCAAAAAACAACAAAATTAAGATTTTTTTTTTATTCTTTTGAAATATCCCGAGACCTATTGCCGTAGATCTTTATTTCTCAATTACAATACTAAAGAGGACAAAATTCTCTATAACTTTCATTCTTGCAACTTTTTTATACACTCAATAGCAAGCGCAGTACGCCATTTCAAAAACAGGATACTTTTTTCAATTTTCTTAAAAACCATGAAAAACGAAGTTCTGCCCCATTTATTCAAATGTTTCCAACGGAGTTAATCGTTCACGTCAACTTCTATATATTAAGAGAAGTAAATTGTGTGTTTCAGGGACAAAATTAGCCCTTTTCACAACTCGTGGTAAACATGTAATTTGGCTAACCCCCCCCCCCCCGCCCCCCCATCTTTTAAAAAGAAAATACCACGAGAATTTTAATAAATCTCTAAATAATTTTGAAAATTTTAAGTGTGTAATCATTCAATACGTAATACTGAACTACATAATCAGCTTTGTCAAAGAGTGATTCATTAAAACATTGAAAACCGAACCGAAACAAACTCCGCTTTAAACAGGTTTCCATCTTAGCAAGTATAAATGTTCATATTCTTTCTCTTGAAAATATATAATTAATTTTTCAAAGACAGATTTCATTTTAAAGATTTCTCGATTGTTGTAGTATTGAAGCGTATAAAGTTACAGTTATAGAAATTATGGGACTAAATTAGTCACACGAAGACGTTAGCAAGGTAATACGGAAGCGCTCTTGAAAAATATCTTGCTCGCATTTTTTACTTTTAAATATTTTTTCTTTTTTTTATGGGATACTTGAGATAAATAACTAATTTTGTGCATTGTACTTTTCGGGTTTGGTTGTATTTTTTTTTTAATATTCGGACACTCATTTTTGGAAAACTGTTTGGAACCCGTTCTGATATTTCAAGTATCCTGTTTGAGCTTTAAAGCAATTAATAGATAATCTTAAAGTTTTATATATTTTTGCATGCTAAAATGATATAATCTCTTGTTATATTTATTGATATAAATGGGGAAAAAATTACAATATTTTAAAAACTAATCTTTTAAGTGTTTTTATAAAACTAGTGATCTCAAATATTTTATTTATAGAATTTTTAAATTTTACAAGAAATAAATGAATAAGATTAGTTAGTGAAATAATCTCTTGTCATTTTTATTGTAACTGTTTTATAAGGTAAGAGTATTTCTTACATAAAATATATTTGAGTCCCTCCCCCCCCCCCCCCCTTTTACATAGAACTACAATCCAAGGATTGCTACCTTTAAAACATTAAAACATATGTTATCAATAACTGGTAAATAAAATATAACATTATAGAGTAAAATAAAATATGTTTTTCGCAAATTTTCATGCCTATCCTCCTTGATCCCTGGAAAAATATGTATGCATTGCAAAAATTATTAAACAAGAATTTTTTTGATTAAAACTATCGTGCCAATAAGTTACTAAATATTGAAGTTTCTTTTAAACAATGCTCTGAAGTTAACATTGCATACACTTAAAGTTACTGTCTAAATATGAAAATTATCTCATTCATCTACACTCTGCCCTACTTTTAAAAACATATAAATTTGTTGAATATAAAATATCTGTTGAAATGAAAATACAGACTTGAGTGTGCAAATAATAAATAATTTACTGGTACTAATTTTTAGAAGTCGACATACACGATTAAATCTGGGAGAAACATTTAAATAATCGGGGCAAAAATACGTTTTTCACGGTTTTTAAGAAAATTGAAAAATATTGTCCTATTTTTGAAATGGCGTACTGCGCTTGCTATTGAGTATATAAAAAAGTTGTAGCTATGAAAGTTAGAGAATTTTATCTTCTTTAATATTGTTACTGACAAATAATATGCTACTGCAACGGGTCTCGAGATATTTAAAAAAATATCAAAAACCGTCCCAAAATTTTGTTGGTATTTGTCCACAGAAAATTTAGCCTTAAGAAATTTTGTTAGAAAACATGGATTTGCCATGTTGGCATCATTCTGAACAATTCAGAAAAAACAAAATCCTCTGCCCAACCTTTTGCAAGGTAAAATATACATTTCCCCTGGACTATAAGAGGAATTAAATGTATTTTCTTCCTCCTAGTGAAATTTAAATAAATGTACCAAGGAGTTTTCAACTTACAACCATTTTATCATATCCTTTTATAGCAGGCATGTCAAACAAGTGCCCGCCGACAACTTGTCTGTTGCCCGCTAATTCTTTGGCATTTTATATGTGTTAATTTAGTTACAAGCCGTAATTTTCCAACTGAGTGAAAAAGCTGGCAATTAGGCAAAGCGAACAATTAGGCATGTATTAGTTATGTTCGGTGGGAAATTTTTTTCTGGTAAAATAAACATAATCTGAACGAGAAAATATGTTTAATAAATGAAATACGTAGCGCATATATACAACATACAATTTCTTAAATTAATTTTCCGATTGAAAATATATTAATAAAATTACGCCTATTCTATAACTTTACTTGCAAAAAATTTTTCATTCTTCCAAGATTTGGCTTCTTTTTTCGAAGCTGGTAGAAATTGTGTATTTTGTGTGAACTTATACAAAAGGCTTAGTTATTGCGAATTTATTCATAAACATAAAATCATTTTATGTTTATGAATTAAAATAAAAGTTTAGAGACTTTTTTTTTTTTTAGTTAAAGCATTTTGTTTTTAAAGCTCTTACGAAAAGTTTGTATCATCATCTTAAAGATATAGTTGAAAATATGTTTTAAATTTTAAATTAAAAAAGCTACGATGGAACTTTTATTTACGTCAATGTAATTTATTTCAATCTCTCGACAGACAATCTTTTATCTTTCTAAAATAAACTGATTCTGCCTGCTTGAGTATGTTATAAGTTTGGATTTCTTGATTTTTTCTTGAAATAAACAATTCAATAAAAAAGTTATTTTCACTATCTATTCAAATAAATGGTAATTGCTATCGGAAGAAGATGTCAAACAAAAAAATCTAATGATCTGTGTTCTTTTCCCTTTTCTCTCTTTTATCCACAAAAATAGAGCAATTTAGTTCCCATCATTCCAGAAATGTCATTGAAATGTACAAAAATTTAATATGTCAAAAACTAGCTGAAATTTAAAAAAATTAAGACCATTTTTGGCATCCTCTCATCCATGTGGAAAACGGATGTTAATTGGATGGCCAATGTTCCATATTGTAGGAGGAATAGTTGTGAAATAGAAACGAACAGTTACTTTTAATATAATTGATTTAGGAAGTTTTAATTTTGTTATCAAAAATTTAACCACAGATAAATGCTGAACTATTTATATTGCTTTAAGTACAAATAAGTTATTTCGTAGTGGAGCTTGCACACGACGGAGATAAGATTAAAATTTAAAAAGCCTAGTTAAACTATGGCCTTGAGCTCACAGGCTATTTTAGACTAATTGTATATTATACTCTTATTTCAAAGAAAAATTCCCCTCTAAAAATAAATTAAGGAGGGATTCCACCACCCCGTTTCCCCTCATTATACTTAACCAATGAGCCTCCAAATGTCCTCAGAGAAGCGCCTTATCGAAATAAACCGGTATACGAAATGTGAAGCAAATCGGATGGAAAACCCATTTATCTAAATAAAGGGGATTATTAGCCTCCGATTTCCCCCTTTATATTTAAGGAATGAACTTCCTAATCTAATCATGGAAGCGCCTTATCTAAATGAACTGGTATACTTAATTTGAAGGAAAATGGGATAGAAAAACTCATTTACCTGTATTATAGGAGTATAAAAGGGGGGGGGGGATTAGCTCCCTGTTCACCCTTTAGACTTAAACAATAAACCTTCAAATCTAATCAGGGAAGCGCCTTATCAGAATTAACAAGTTAACCAAATTTGAAGAAAATCTGATAATTCTGTATGAAAAACCCATTCATCTAAGTTTAGGGGGGTTTAGTCCCCATTCCCTGCTTTATACTTAACCAATGAACCCCAAATACTAATCAGAGAAGCGCCTTATCAGAATGAACATACAAAAAAAAAATCAAATTCGATATTTCTATCAAGAGTTACCGCGTTACGTACGTACATACATAAAAGTCATCATGAAACGGTCGATTAAGATACAGTTTTCAAACAAATTGAATTTGAAAATATATATTTTTTTTCTATATGAAGATGTAAAAATTTAAAATGTGCGATGTATAGAAGTTTTCAAAATTGCAGTAGCAAAAAATTCATAACCGTAATTTCATCGTCCAATTTTGCATTCACTAAATGGATTTCTGTATAATTTAATTTTAATTAATCTCTCGCTTTTCTTTGCATTGCTTGAAATTTCGACTGAATTTTTAAATGATATTTTTACTTTCGGATCCCGTTTCGCAAGAACTGGAGAATTTAGTTCTGTTATATTACATTTTGAGGGATAATATCGGCGAACTGCCATTACTCATTTTTGAACCAATCATGTGCTTTGTGGTTTTCTTTTTCTTGATGAAGACTTCGTCTTAAACATAATATCCGCGATGGTAATAAAGATCTTAAAATCACACATCTATTTAAACTACAGTAGAACCCCTTTTATCCGAAACTCTTTTATACAAAACTCTCGGTTAATCCAAATCCATTTTTAAAGGTCGCTTTATTTTTCTTCTCCCCCCCCCCTTTTTGGTAATACATTCCTTGTGTGCAAAACCCATTTTTTAAGTGTTTTTACTGTCTCATTGATTAAAGTGAAGAAAAGGACAACGATGTGGGCGAACAAAACGAATATAACTATTTTCGATCCCCTTTCTTAGACTTCCTTTGAATTTAACTTGAGCTCCCGTAAGCTGCAGAGTGGAACGGAGAAAACGGACAAATTAGCAATTCTAAAGCTTTTGAATGTTTTGCAAAAAGTTTGGCATAGCCGGAGCAGCAGAAACACTGTAATACTGATGAACCAATAAAAATTTAAAAAAGACCGCGTGATTGAGCTGCAAAGCAAAGGCAGTTGAAATTGGGACAAACGAAACTTTTCTCCAAACTCATGTGAAATATGTAAAATTTACTTAATTTCAAAAATAAAATTCAGGTAATTTATACTTGTTTCTATTTTTCTATCGCTTCATTTTTATTAAGCACTTGTTACCATAATGAGAAACAGTGCATACATTTGTCCTTAATCTTAAAATTGAAGCATTCTTGATTATCCAAAAATATAGATTTTTCGAAAGATGGTCGGTCTGAATTACTCAAGATAATCGAGGTTCTACTGTACTATTAATTGCTCAATGCTAAAATTAACTTAATATCATAATGTTAACACAAAATATTGACTCTTACCTTTGTGGTGCCATGTTCTTTAGACGCAAGGGGGAGAAGTACTCTCGCCAATTTATCAGCATTGTCTATTTTTTCACTTGTTTATAATGGTTTTCATTTTAGACAGGACCAGTGATGCCCCTGAACTTTTGAATCCTGGATCAATGGACTACACAGAGCTGGGTCATTTTTTACAAAAGTGCCTCCTCCTTTTAAAAATGAGACCTATTCTATGCATTCAATACAAAGTATGTCACTTTTGTAATCTTTCAATGAGAAAAAAACGCATCTGAAGGACGAATTATAATTTTTTTTATACATTCCTTCTCCAATTGTTTGCTTAACTAAAGAATTAGGAATTGTAAGGTTTGGAAAATTATAGTCGCACAAATTTCTCTGATTTAGAGACTATCTGAGGAGTTGAGCCTTTTTTTGACAAATAGAATTCGTCGGCTGATAGCTCCTTTCCTTGAAGGAGTGGGGGTGTCTTTTTTGTTATTTGTGGCTCCATTTCGACATTGAGTCATTCTTCTTTTGTAAATCAGAAGAAGGTGTCCTTGCAAGTCTTTTGCAATCTACCCTGAAATTATTACTTTATCTATATAACGAGAACTTCGACAAACTGGCCAGTTAGCCAAACAATCGGCGACCTGTTTTGTGGATCATAATGTGGCGATATAATGGAAGGAAAGGTATTCCTTCAAGTATTCTCTCAATTATTTAGAAGGGATTTTAAAAGCGAAGGTTACCCAAATTGTAATTCTCGAGAGTTAAACCCTTGAAAATGTTCAGGTCGGCCCTCGATCGTAAGGAACACAACTGTGTTGAGCGATACATCGGTCAGTATCATTAGCTATTACCACCATTTGGCATGTGTCTGCATGTCCTCGTATGTAACTAATAACAGGTCCGTGTAGAAGCTCAATAGTTACAATAGATCCCTCTCATTTGGAAGCGAATGGTTGAGTCTTTGTTCACAATTGGAGTTCGCTGAAACCATGGCCGATGTGGAATGACAATGAGCCAATTAGGAAGTCACCGTTAGCACAACGATTTTGTGCTATTTGTGTAATAAGAGTCTGTGTGCTTATACCATGCAAGAAAGTTATAATTCATCAACGTTTTTTGATTTAATATAATTCTATCAGTCTTATGACGGTATATTATGATCTCGCCTGTACTGTTTTTGCCTCTGTAACGCAATTTTTTTAAAGAGTATATAGGTATAAACCGGGTGTTTCAAAAAGTCGGTGCGAAAGTAAAACCCGATAAAAAAAAACAATCTATGGGTCAGAGACACATGCGGTTTGCATATAAATATTCAGCGTTATACGGGAATTTGTATGACACCAACAAAAATATTAATTCAAAATCTCGAAAATAGAGGACGCAACTGTAGATAATTCCATGCAATAATTCCATATTGATCTTACAACGCAAGATTTGGAAATTAAATGCTGTACATACAATATTCTCTGATGTTTTTGAATCCAAATGTTGTGTTGTTTGAGCAATGTGGAATTGTTCCATTTAATTTTCAGTAGTGACGCCCTCTACTGTCGAGATTTTGAATTAAAATTTTGCTGAAGTCATACGAAATCCCGTACCACGCCAAATATTTATCTGCAAATCGTATGTCTCTCCGACCCATGGATATATATATTTTTTTATCGTGTTTTACATATGCACCGAACTTATGAAACACCCGGTATATGTATACCAATTCGTGTATTTTAACACGAAATTTTTTACACAGCGGAGCGCTTGTGACAACTTTTGTTAATATTCATGAATAATTTAAACCGCACGTGTTGCGTGTTTATTGCGCATGTTTGAGAAATAAAACATTATCCTATTTTTTAATTTTTGATCATCCCTGCCAAAGAAATTATGCATAGTAACGGACTATTTCAAAAACAAAAATGAGAAAAATAAGATAAGATTTGTCTCTCTACATAAAACAATACAATAAAGCTATATAAGATTCACAAAATATTAAATACCTGCCTTGGTAGCATTTCTTTGACTACCATCAGTATTATAGTAACAGAATTACACGCAGTTTTAAGATCCTATATCTTTATAACGTATTGTATTTTTCTGACGATTGTCTAATTAAAAAAAAAGGGATTTTGCCTAAAATGCCAACATAAACGAGAAAACTGGTAGACAAAATTATCTTTTTTAGATCCTACGAAAATTTATTCGAGAACACACTGTAAAAATCTTTGAAATTACGGATAATCTACTGTTAATCCATTACCTTAAGTCCTATAAATAATTACAGAGATTACAAAAAACCGAGATTCTGTTAAATAACAGAGGAATTAATCTGTAAATTTACAGTAGACTCTGCAAATTTATTTAGCTTATTTTTAATGATCATTTAATTTTTTTTCTAGAAATTACTGAATTTTTAAACTTTGAAGATTTAGAACCTTTTGACTGCAATTGAACTGCTGCACCATTTAATTTTTACAGTACTTATTTCTGAACGTCCCGGTAATTGATCATGAGTCCTCGGAGTTGGAAACGAACACCTGACTGAGTGTACTATAGCAGCTGTTAATATTGTATGCAAAGGATGCGTTTTACGATACAACGCGGAAATACATTTATTTTTTATATTACCAAGCTTCATGCACGTGATGAATGAAACAGTTGCAAATAGATTATCGATAAATCTTCCCGCTAACACCGCAAAGAAAATTTTCCCTTTCTAAGGTATACTAATTTTTAATAAACAATTTTTAAACCTAATTTTTCTTCTTTAAAATTTCCAATAAAATTTTAAAAGAATTTTAAAAATGTGTGTTTTGAATAACAGATTAAAATAACTTTATATAAAAACATGAAAATCCTTATACAGAATTTTATATACGTTCGGGTTGAACCAGGTTTTCTGACCGGATGCAGACAAATTGTTGCTATAAACATATGTAATACTAAATATACACCTTCATACAATAACCAATAATGTATATGGGGCATTCTCACAATCTTTTGACTTTTGGGAAAAAAATCTGACAAAATTAAACTTGCTAAAATAACATTTTAATCTCATAGACGAATGCCTTAAAGATTCAAAATAAAGAAAAAATGGTCAACAGAGAAAAAATTTTTATTTAACTGATGTTTAAGTTAAACTTGCGAGTTTGATTTTCCTTACCCTTTTACCCCTATAACTTGTTATTTTCTTCTAAATTTTTACTTATAATGAATTTGCATAGTACCCACAGGACAGTCAAATAAGAAATAATAAGACTGTAATACTTTTAATACAGAATTTTTGTATAACATTGTCTTAAAGGGGTGTTAAAGGAGGGATGGTAAGGTAAAAAAAGGGGTATGATATTGGAAAAAAGGGACGGTAAGGATGGAACGGTAAGGAAAATTACCAGCTATTTTTAGGAAAATCATGTTAAGACTAAGTGATAGCCACAATGTTCATCGATTTTTAGAAACAGTTGTTAACATGGGATTAACTTACATTTTTTTTAATTTACCTCGAAAAGTGCAAGAATAAACCTTGGGGACGGTGAGACTACCAATAAAGCCACGATGATTGAAATTGATATTTAAAAGCTGATTTAAATTTTACAGTAAATTTCCTGCCGAAGAATTTTAGACATTATTTCTATAGCATACTTCTGCATGAGAAAAAACTTGAAAAAAATTCTGCGGCTGCATCTGAAATGATATCTTGTATAATTTTAGAAGAGAGACGGTAAGGAATCTAAAACCCAGGGGCAGAGTTTAAAAAATAATAACAACCCTAAAAATGTGGGCAGGTTAATTTTTAGCTACATATTTATATGAAACAATAATTTCAGTTTCAGAAAAAAATTACATCGAATTATTTTTATTGAAACAATTTTATCCAGACAGCTACAAATTTAAAAATCAGCATCAGGGACACGGGACGGTATAGGAGTTTTTCCAGGTGTTTGGACCTCCAACATCGTCCAAAACTTATTTATCTCGTTAAAATTGTTGTGCAATCATGCAATGGGATGTTCCCCAATATATGAAATAAAAAATACACAAAAAAGTGTATTAAAATAAAAATTATTATTCAGGGACATGAAAGGTCAAAAGATTGTGAGAATGCCCCATATACAGATAATAATTGTATCATTTATATGTTAAACATATTATTTAAAATGAGGCTCTACTGTCTGTTGTAATTAATGATTAAAGAAGTCATTTTTAGTTTGATTCGAAGATAATTGAAGAAAAATAATAATCTAATTACAGATTCATTTATATAAAAAAAAAAACTCACCAATGTCTTTTAAAATGGGATCGTAGTCAGCCAATACTGATGTCCTTTTGCAGGTCCTGTTTGCGGACAATCTAAGGTGCTTTGAAGAGACGTTCTAGATAGAACAGAATGTGATATCCAGTCGTTGTGGTGACTTAATGCGACTTAAATAGTGTTGAATTCTCTCGTCTGAGACTGGGAATTAAATTTATGATTTTGATTAAACTGTAAGTATGGACTTCATTTTAAAAGATAAAACATATGAAACACATTGAGTATAACAGGCTGAGTGGGACGGATCCGGGACCTAAACACACTGTATGAATGAATGCAGATGAATGTCATATAGCTACTCAGTGTCAATACATCATGTGTATTAAGCCTAAATATTATACAAAAAATTATGATTTCGTAAAAGAAATACATAAAGAAATATTTTGTACATAAATATGTTTATGTATAAAAATAGATAAACGGCTACTTTAAATTGAATAAATTGCAGAAATATAAGCAAAAATGGCTTATATGTATGAAAAATAGTGAATATTTTCTTACAAAATGCGTATGAAGTTTTCTTTCTTTTACGAGGTTAATTCGTCTCATAAACAATCTCATAGAATTTATAATTTCTTACAGATGTACCTAACTATATTTCTGATGGAATACCTTTGAATCATAAAATATTCTGATTGTTCAGTTTGGTTATCAAAAGTAATATTTTTTTCTCTTTTAAACAATCAGCTACCTGGCAACACTACTTCATAAAGTGTCAGAAAAAGAATTCCGATTTAAAGGAAATTTTATAAAAATGATAAAATAAATTTTAAAAAACTTTGTAGATTAGCTGAAGTTGATTCATGTTTGAAGAAAAAAAATAGTTATTTCTACAGCTATTGAATGAGCTATTGAAAATGTGAAATGAATAGTCCGAAATACTTTATAAAGACTTCAGAATTCGAGAGAAGTCTTTTATCAATTCCTTTTCATGGGCTGAAATACTGGAACATTTCATTTCTCTTCTTATTGTTTAGTCTAATAAAGAATGTGTTTCATCTCGAAAATGCAGCAATGGACGATGAAGAAAATAAATTTATTGTTACCTGACGAGAACAAGTATCTTGTTATGGCAGATTAGCACTGCTAGAGGTATTCGGTGTTAACTGCTTCGAAGATGTCCTTCCTGCCTCTCCTCCCCCCCCCCCGAATTTCAATTCGAAAATATATTTAATAATTAGCATTACTGCAAAGTAGATTGATAACACATTTCTCTATTTAACTACAAGTTATTTTGATGTATAAGGTCTGAAAAGGTATCTTAAAATACCAATGAGTTTATGGCCTGTGAAATTACTCTAATGTTTCGATTTAACCCGCTGTATCAGAGCTTTCCTTAAATGCAGCATACCGAACACGATTATATTAGCAGTAGACGATATGGAGTTGATTATTCATGCCAAATGTTTATTTATCATTTGAACAACTTCAAACCCTTGTTGCTAAAATGAATTTAGTAATTTTTATAAAATTGAAACTACCGAAAATTTCCAAAAATTATTCTTTTACAATGATAAGTTCGTATACTTTACAATTGTGCATTAGAAAATGGACACTATGAAAAGTAGTGTCACTTTCGGTTTATTTCAGGTTTGAAAGAAGTTAAGTCCATATTTTTTACCTTTTAGCAGGATGATATATACCTTTTAGTCCATATTTTTTTCATTTTTATGTTCTCTTATTTTTAAATTATTTTTTACATGGTTGAAATAATCTAACATCATGGAATAACGTGTGAGCATATCGTAGTTGTTGTGGTGCCACAAAGGGTTAAATAATATGCCCATTCATACAAAAAGATATTTTTTTATGGTTTGCTCATCAAAAATTTAGTAAGTGTAAAATGTTAGCGAACAAATCAACTCCAGCCGTGGAGGCCAAGAAAAGTTGCTTACAAGGAAGGTTTTCTTAACGCAGAATATTTTGAAGAAAAGGATCATGAAATGACTCAGGTATGTAATAAAGGATCAGTCCAATTGAGAGGCGGAATTCCAGTAGAAAGTCTGTGAAAAAATCGAATATTTGAAGTTAAAAGACGAACGTGCCACACGCTTTGACGAACCATACCTTTCCTTGCCCAATGCAATTGAAAATGGCTAGTTAAATGAGTGTTTAAGCGGGTCCGGGGTTCAAAATTCTATTTTCTTATTTAATGCAATTGAAAATGGCTAGTTAAATGAGTGTTTAAGGGGGTCCGGGGTTCGAAATTCTATTTTCTTATTTAATGTAATTGAAAATGGCTAGTTAATTGAGTGTTTAAAGGGTTCCGGGGTGTTCAAAATTCTGTTTTCTTATTTATAGAGATTTTTTTTCTGAAATATGTTTTAATATAGCAAAATTATTCCATGTAAAAAAAAAATCTGAAAAAATTTAAATATTTTTATGTGTACAGAAAATGTGTCATTTTAATTTGTCTTCAGTATTTCTTAAAATACTGATTATAAATTTTATAAAAAAAATTAAAAAGTGAAGTTTTTTTCTGAGTGCATTTTGCATTAATTAGCTTGTTTTCACAATTAGCGCTCAAAATTAAAAATCGTGAAGACAATTTTTTGGAAATATAGCATAAAATATCTGTTGAAAATTTCATACATATATTTTGCAAGGATCTTTAGATATATTATTTAAAGTTGATTTATCGTGAAAAAATTCATTCTGAGATAAATGAAGTTAAAGTCAGTTAAAGTTCATAGATTCTCAAAGCAAAAGTTGTTATATCTCTGGATCTAATGAAGATAAAAGCATGTGGTTTGGTGAATTTAACGCTAAAAACGCTATTTTTTTAAGCCAAAAAATGCATTTTTTTTTAGATTTTTTAGCCACTTATCTCCTTAATTAATGAGTTTAAACTATAAACGATGAAGCAGTTCATTACTTTTTTTCTATAAGCATACACAATATATACAATTTGCATGCTGCTGAAGTTACTTTTTCACGGTTTCATCAGCTAGATAATTTAAATATATTTTAAAAGTAACCGCCCGATTAAGAAAACTCTCCTTGTACAATTCGATATTGAATAGGCCGTTGATTCCACCAGAACAATAATAGTATTCCTCTCGTTGTCTCCGACACGTACACTATCGAAGTCCAATGGACAGCGCTCAGAGTCGGACCATCGTGTTGAGTTTGAAAGCAAGTTTAATCCATTTGCATTTTGTTCTTAAGCCGCCATTAAACAATCGTTCCATTTCAATATAGATGCCTATAAATGTATAGGACAAATCCTTAGTTCCAAAAGTGTAATTAAGTAAGACTTGCTTAGACTAGTTCAACAGGGCGAATAGAAAAGATTTTTTCATAAAGAGTCTGTCCTAAAGGCGAAGTTTAAAATAAAATCATTGCATTGCCATTCATTACCAAGAAAACGAAATTTTCATACTATTTTTACGGATGCTCTATCCACTATCCGCCGGAAATGTTTACATAAATATATATATATATATTTATAACCTCGTGATAAGAACATTGTGATTTTTTTTTAATTTCAGAGTACGCTCTTACGGAGTCCTTCCTTGATAGACAAGTCATATGTTTGTCGATAGGTTTAAGTTTCATGGACAAGTTTCAGTTCACATAACTTTAATAACAACTTTGCTTCAATGATTTGGCTCCCTAACTCTATCTAGTTTAACATCCTGATTAAAAAAAAAAAAAATCAATAAAAGTAACTACTAAAAATTTATAGAATGAAAGGAGCGATGCATGTAAACTAAGCATAATGAAGTGTTCGGCTTTCAGCTCCAGCAATGAAACATATTAAACAATTTTAACTTGACTAAAGCACAGACAGCTTTTAATATTATTTGAAAAATCCTTTCCATTTATAGGATTCTAAAAAAATGTTTATTAGAATTTTAGAAAAATTTATAACTTTATTTCTTAAATTTAGTAAACACCATAACATTTTATTCATTTGAAATGGACTAATATTACAGCATAATGCCAAATCGCAGAATTAACCACGCAAAAGGACACGCATGCACACAACTTGGCACAATGTGTCTAAAGCTGATGATACTGAACCCATCTATCGTGAGCGTCTCAGATCAGCGGTTCGAAAGGGACCAGGTGGGGAGAGGGGGGGGGGGGGTTCTGGGTTTTCTTTTCTTTCTCAGGAATGACAATTTAAATCACCTCCTTTTTTTAACACTTTCCAAAGTAGTTGGAAAGTATTTATGAACTCCGTCTGTCGGTCCATGCAATAACTCAACTTTAAGAAATTAATATAGGGATGTTTTCTAGTTTGCTCTTTTTGTGGTTTACTGCGGCATGTTTGCTATTGAAAATTAAGTATGCAGAATTTAAGATTCATATACAGGGACACTCAAAGGAATGCCGTTACGGGACGACCTGTGGGCGGGGAGGGGGAATCGTTTGAGATATAATTTAATAATATTAAACTATTTAAAACACATTGAAATGTAATATATAATGCGTGATTTATCACATTGCTAACGAAGCATATAACCAACAATGTGAAAAAAGTCCAAGCCGGGAAATCTAACCCGGAACTTAAAAAATAGTGCTCCAAGTGCACACTACTTATTAAGCTACCAGGTCGATGCCCACCTTAGCATTTCCCACATATGTTGGTAAGGCTGCAACTGCAGCACAAGATGGAATAGTCTTCATGAGCACACAATCCTGCGGCGAAACATGACACACAAATGCATGAACACATGTTTCGCAGCAATATTGTGTGCTCATGAAGACTATTCCATCTTGTGCTGCAGTTGCAGCCTTACCAACGTATCGTTCAACGGCAAGAAAAGTGAAACATCAACAAAAACAAATTTCACGATAGAGGCAAATCATGCACATGAAAGCATAAAACCCTTAGGAATGAAGACGTAGGTTTGGAGGGTTGGGTAATTTTATCTCCCCACACAATTCACCCCTCTTCTGTGGTCACAAATGAACTTATAGGGTAATAAAGGAATTTTCCGTGTAACTACACTTATGAAACTGTGTGTAGCAAGACACACCTATTAATGTAATAAAACGCAAAATGAATTTTTGCGAGATGTCTCACTTTTTTTGCGGGTGAGCTATATGTGGGGAATGCCAAGTTGGACATGGAACTCGTAGCTTAGTAGGTAGAACACTTTGAGCGCTATTCCAAGGGTGCCAGGTTCGATTCACGGCTTGGACATTTATGTCGCCGCTTATCGGTTAACTGGCCTTTTGTATAGAAAATTTCAATTTTTTATAAGAAATGGAATCCTTTCTCGATACAATGCAAAATTTTACGAGGGTGCCTTTCTCTCATCAACAAAAGAAAACCACATTGGTTAATATCGAAAAGTTAACAATGTGTATGTTGTTTAATAAGGGGTATTTGTGTAACATCCTATGAGTAAAGAGAAGAATTTGTACAAATATGAAAAAGAGTATAATAGAAATTGTTTCTGTTTAAATTGTTGTAAGGCTAACCTTAAAATAAGTAAGACTGTAAATAAAAGTTTACATACATCGGACAGTCTTTACTTTCTTCTTTCTTCATTAGAATAAAGTATTGTAATCGAACGTTTTTCGATTTCCGGTTTTCGATAGAATGACAGGTTTTAGGGGTCAGAGATCTCAAAAAACATGTTTATACAAAATACATTGCTGTCCGTGTGTTGCCATTTTACCATGGAAAAGGGGATAAAGTTATACAAAGAACTGACCCTTTTTTTGTAGATTTTTGTCTATAGCCAGTAGGTTCTCCTAAATGTTGTAAATATTCCGCCAGAAAAGGGTGCTATAATAGCAATTTTTAAACCATTTTCATTATTTTACTATTGAAAAGTGCATGAAGTTATGCATAGAATTGAACAAAAAATATATATATAGGTTTTTTGCTATGACAAGCAGGTCCTCCTTGATTTCGTTAATATTCCGTCAGAAGGGGAGCTGTTTTATTGATTTTGTATATTTTGTCTTGACTTTCCCTAGTTCTACTTTGCATCAGCGGCTCGTGAAATGACGGAAACTTTGTTCTGCTAAGCCGGCAATTAGACAACAGCTGATGTACAACAGAATAACGAAAAACTTTTGATTTTAATGAATATCATGATGAAGATCAACTCGTTTTGATTGAAGCTGAAATTTAAGATGGACATAAAAGTTGGTATAGAATTGAAGTAATACTATTGAAGTATTAATATCTGTAAATACTTTTTGAAATATTAAGATGTATTAGTTAGAAAAAAGTTTTGAGATTGGCACATCCAACTACATTTTTTTTTTTTTAAATAACAGTTTATGGATAATAAAATTTATTAGAGATAGATTAAGTGCAATATGGGCATTTTCTAATACATTTTAGGAGGCATTGGTCTGCAAATTCTAAAAGAAATGGTGTATAGTGTTCAACATTTTACATTGCATGCCAAAAGCGTACGTTTCAAAATTATACTTTTTTGGAAAAGCCTATCTTTTTTATTTCCACTCGTGAAAAAAAAAAAAAAAAATTAAGTGAGAAAAAATATTAAATTTCAAAAGAAAAATAACCAAATTGCACTAATTTTTTTATCCTAAACCTATAAATATTCTTTTAATGACATGTGACGTTTATGAATCAAAATAAATAATTTTGAGTTGTCACTTGACTAATAAGTGCGAAATAGATAATTAGGTTTTCGTGTTTATCACCCAATAGGTGGAGCTGCTATGCTGGATTTTTGAAGATTTTCGCAATAGCTCTATCTCAAAAAACTAATGGACGGATTTCCATCACACTTCAGATTCCATTAGTTGTTGCTGATCAGATTTTGGTGTAAATCACCCAACAGGTAGCGCTGTTATACTGCATTTTGTTTAATTTACCCGATTTTAGCGATAGTCCTATCTCTAGGGCTAATAAACGGAATTTCAATGTTTTAGAATCATCATAATAGGCAAAGATTGCCATTTAATTTTGACACTGTGATAGCGAATTTTGAAGCATTAACGTGTATGAGATAGAAGAATGTTTTGGGATTGGCACAACCGACTAGTTTGTCCGTTAGCAAATAATTCAAAACAAATATGATATTTTATAGGTGTAGGATCCATAACTCAATCCAACGTTATCATTTACTGTTTCACGCACTTATTATGCATGCTACTGCATCAAATGCCCATACAGTGGGCTCTCGTTAATAAAACTCCACATAACACGTATCTCCGGTTAACGAGGACAATTTTCCCTTTATTTACTATTTGTAATTTATTCTTTGTATCACAGTGTTTTGTATCTTCACAAAAGTAAATGATATTTAGGCAACGGGTTTTAAAAGGCGATTTTATTGATTGCCAAAATCTATCACCATAGCAGTTTACATGAATTATTCACATAATTCTGGACAGGTGTCAACACTGGGCTTATTTTTCATGTCAAAGTTTTGTAATTGCTAAAATTAACCTTGCAAATTAAAAACACAGGAGACGTCCGAAAATAGTTTTTTATAAAGGTAATTTAGTAAACTTCTTAATTTTGTATTACAAAATGAACATTATGTATGTGAAATGTGTCATTTTCAGAAACTGCGAAAAAGACATTTTAGTAAATAATATTTATTTTTACGTTCCAAATACTTTTGTTTTCGATTCTGAAAATGATGTATTCTAATATCTGAGCAAATAATTTTTAAATTGGAGTTGTTGACACTCAAAGGATTAATGTTAAAGAAAATTTACATTGAGAATCTACTCATTGAATAACGTCTTTTTTACTTTCTTCTGTCTTTACAAGAAGAAATTATCGGATTCGTGAAAATTTTCGAGTTTCGTAGGATTTGTACGTTTAAGAAGGTTCTGAATACGATTGGACTGTTACAATAAAATGCCTGTCAGTCTGTATGCGATAAAAATATTGTGGGCCCTGTATCTCAAACTTATGCACGGAATTTCATAAAACTATAGATTCAGATAGGCCTAGATATAAATGTGTGCTGATTAGACTTGTGTAAATCTCACAACTGGTATCGTTGCTTTGCTGCATTTTTCACTATTGTAGGAATAGCTCTATCACAAAAACTAATGTAACGGAAATGAATTAAACTACTTATTCTATTAAACTTTTGCATAAATATATCCTTATTAGGTTTGAATGTATAGAGGTTCCACTTTTATGCTCTTTGGGTGTAGAATTTCAGATGCAGTCATCTAAGAGGATGGGTGCTGAAATTCAATGATTTATTTCAGAAATCCGGTGCTTCTATCCCCTTTTAGGTAGATTTTGTAAGAAATAGTACCTATTACATTTACATTACTAATTAAAGTTTTAGAATTCTAATATTTTTTACACCTGTGAATCAATCCGAATAATTATTGTTAATTTCACTGCCAAACATTCCATGTTTTAGGTAAAATAGCTGTAAAACTAAATCAGTCGTTTCATAAAATCGTTTCATTAGGATTTTATATATATAGGGTAGACTTATCTATTTATCTATCTCAGTTTTTTGAACAAGATAACTTCCATAATTCTGCACAAATCTCTTCGATCCTGATACATAAAATCAAGGGGCAGAAAATCTCAGACAGAGGGCAAAAAGTGGATGGAATAGGAAGGGGTTTTGTGAAAACAGAAAAAAAACCCATAACTTCTTAATTATAATACATATCAAATCCGTCTAATGTTATTAGAACGTCTAGGAAAAGGGCCAAAGCATATCTATCATAGATTTTTCATAAAATTAAAAATGGGCTCATGGAGCGAAAAAAAACAGGGTTTTAGGAAGAAAAAAATTCATAACTTCGCCAATTCTCGAGATGTCAAATTCATTTAAACATATTTTAAATCTTCTTAATACGATCTACAGTTTTTATATATTGACAAGTTTTTGATAGGATGAACTCGTACTAAAAAACGAATAAAATGGGGGGGGGGGGGTAGGGACTTCGTCAATTCACAAGATATCCAATCCGTTTAAATTTATTGTACATCTTCGTAATATTATCTACACATTTTTAAATTCATTTTTGACCTCAAACGCATGCTTTTGGCAGATTCTGTTATTCAGAAATTATATAACTCGCCGTATTGGTCGATTTTTTGATAAAGGCAGAAGTATTTCAAAACATGCGGTCAAATTAGAAATTTTGTACCGAATTTCCCGAAGATATAGTGCTCGAAACGAAAAAAATTGGTCGTACTAATAAAATAATCCTTTCTAAATCAAGTTCTGATTAATAATTAAAAAAAAAAAAACGCAGATCTCTTACAAATCTCTTGAAAAAAATCATGTCAGCAAGTTTCATGTTTTTACTTTTAAAAATGAGCTCAAAATGCGTCAGAAAATTTCGAGTTGTTGCGCGTAGAAAAATATTTCTTTGAATACTGCCTTAAAACGACTCTGATAAAGCTTTTACGGAAAAATGAAATAAAAAATTCGTCAAAAGTGGCCAGATAAAGTTGTTAAACTGGGTTTATCTCTAATTTTGATTTAGATTAGGTTACTGAAATCAGTACTTAACTACGAAATTTAACTCCGTCTGCTGGCCGAGCCGGCAGGGATTTTTTTAAATGCACACCATTCAACGAAGTTATACTTTAGAACCTTCATCATGGGCTTAGATCGTTATTTAATTTTGTAGTTGTGATTGTTAACATGTCGAATTGTTAATATGTATGTAGTGGAAGAAAACATTAGGATTGGAACATCCGACACGTTTTTATGAAGTGTCAAAAATCGAATTCAGATTTCCTTACTTTGAATTTTCTTTTCTCTAAAGCAACTACTTTAACTTTCATCATTGAGAAATCAAAAATGTGTCACTGATAATAATCAAGATACATAGAAGTTTGTAACAGCTAAAACGTGAACCTTTAAGTGATGTCACCGGCCTCGCAGGCACTGCTTTTTTTCAATATTTACAGTGTAACTTGTAACTTTCAGTTTAACTACAAACACTACCGAAATTTTGTTACGTTTGGAAATTTAGTGCTATCACCAGAGACTTTTTAATAGGTAAGTTTTAATTATAACAGTCCTGTACAAAAAAAAAAAAAAAAAAAAAAAAAAAAAAAAGTACAAAAGCCGCATCTTATGAGTTAATCGCGCATTTTATTCATCATTCGATGGAACGGTTTCACAGACCGCTTCACATTAGTTAAGTGACAATTTCTGTCACATCAGTTAAATGATAAAAACGCGGAACGGCTGTTCGCCGATATTATCTATGTTTTATTGGGTATATCTAACCAGACATTCGAGTTGTTGTAAAATTGGAAAATGATCAGGTAAACAGATCATTTGTTCGACTAATGCAAAGATAAGTGAGCGATTACTTGAGTGTGGTTTGCCTATTTCTTTAGCTCACAGGCTACCAAATTTGAGAGCTAATGCGGCCTCAGGTAGTGTACGTACGTACGTATATATGTAACGCGATAACTCTTAATAGATATATCCATTTGATTCGAATTTTATGTATGGTTCATTCTGATAACGTGCTTCCATTATTAGTTTTGGGATTTCATTGATTAAGTATAAAGGGGGGGGGGGGACGCGTGGTTAATCCTCTTAATTTAGATAAATGGGTTTTTCAGACAGAGTTTTCCAATTTGCTTCAAATTTAATGCGCCCGTTTATTCCAATAAGGGCCTTGCCTGATTAGATTTGAGGTTCATTGGTTAAGTATAAAGGGGGCAAATATGAGAGCTAATGCACCCCTTAATTTACATTTTGAGGAGTATTATTCTTTGAAATAAGAGTATAATATACAATAGGTCTCAATAGCCTGTGAACTCAATGACATCAGTTTAACTGCGCATTTTTCTTTTTATATTTAACATAACTATGCAATTTTACGTTTTAACATTAATATGAAATAATATAAAAGGCTGCGTATATTTTTCACAAGACAAAAGAATCTCTATTATATTAAAACTTAAATATATTGATAACACTGAAAATTTGCATAGACAAAATTAGTACTCGCTTTTCGTTTTCAATAGCGTAACATATTTTTTTCAGTTTCCCAAAAACAATTCGCTGAAGACAAGAATATTTGTAAAGGAATAATATTTTTAAATACATGTCAAATAAAGAGATAGGAAGTGTATTTCAGAAACAAAAACGGAGAGAAAATTTAAATTAGCATTAGTTTTACAAATATTTTTGTGAAAATGTTGGAAAGCCCGCAGACGCTCGGAGGGTTCATTGAAATAGGTAAGAAAATATCTTGCCTTATTTCATAGGTTACAAGGAACTTTTTCTTTTGTCACTAACTTGCTTTTAAGGCATGTTATACCTTTAAAAAATTTACCTAAATCTTTTCCACATTTTTGCGATTGTTTTTTTCTGTGTAATTACACAGTAATAATGTTAGGATTTCTGAAAATAAAAGAGCCTATCTTGAAGTCTTAAAATTATTTTTTTTATTTGGAAATTGGTTTAAAAAAGGGTGAAATGATACGCAGTGCGCATTTTTCCTTATTTCCAATAAAACGAATGAGTTATATAAAAGCATTAGTAATTTTCAATAGTATTTATTGTTAAACTGAAATTTATAAGGTAAACTATGAAAACAAAGAAAAAACAGCTGTTTGTGAGATCGCAAATAACAGTAAACCTCTAACTGCTGTGCAAAAATTGTTGCATAAATACTGCGAGCGGTCTCAGAGACTCCTCGATCGTAGAATGAATAAAAGCGCCAATGTTTTAAGATACTGTTTCTGTACTAAACTTCATGTACAGGACTACAATTATTAAAACTCCTTTATTCAGTAGTTTCTAGCGATACTATTAAGCTTCCAAACGAATCAAAATTAAACTAACATCAATAGTTAAATTGAAAATTACTAGTTAAACTGTGAAAATTGAATATAGCAGCAGTTGGCGAGTCTGTTAACGGAGTTCAGGGTTAAGACATAAAACAAAAGTGTTTATGAAACAGGAATATTGATTTTTAAAAGTAGGTTTGTAGATACCTACGTTTTATATTTAAAAACAAACTTAACTAGAAAAATGAAAAGGTAGTTAACTAGCTTATATTAGCTAAGTAGCTATAATATTTTATACAAAACTAACTTGTAAAAAATAAAACGTTCCACAACTCAATTGTGGAAAGCTTTACATTTAGCTAAAACGATAGGGCATCGATAGGGCATAACGATAGGGCATAAATACAAGCATCAAATACAAGCATAAAGCATCTTAAACTTGCACGTATCTTTGCCCCAAGACGGATGCGTACTTTTACCCCATTCTGCAGTATTTTACTTAACCGGCTACCTGGGAGTTTAAAGAAATGTGATTGATTTAAACTACACAGCATTTAGAAGCTAAAAAGCTCCCGTTCTCCACTGAATTTTTGGATTTGTAAAAATTCGAAGTATTGTTAGCTAAACAATAAAGTGAAATTTAAAAAATATTAGATCAAAATACGAAAATTTAAACTTACCTCATTTTCTTGGCACGGAGTGCTACTTTTTTCACAAGGTTTGAACTCACAACTACTACACTGGAGACCAAACTGCTACCTAGCGGTCATGATTGTAGACATGTTTCTTCATATTAAATCAGCCAGTGCGTATATTTGCCCCGTGCGTATCTTTACCCCCACCTACTCTATTAAAAAACGCGTCCTTGAGGATAAAATAGTGTATTCTAGAAAAGCCTGGAAATTTCAACCAAATCGGTCTATTCAATCTCGAGTTCTATATGGTAAAACAGTTTTGAGAAAGAACAGTTTTAAAGTTTTCAAACGTTTTTAAACGGAAATCATTTTCAACTTGTATGAAATCATCTACACCAGTTCAATACAATGAACAGACCGGAACTTACTCTTCCACATTTTTTTTTTAACCTAATCTTTTTTTTCACACTACGCTAAAAATAAGCCTGTTCACGAAAGATCAACACCAAAAGGCGGATAACTTTCTAACCAATATAAATTTAGGAAAAATAGCTTTACTACGAAGTCTTTGGGGGTTTAAGTAGTGAAAATACGAAAAGAAAATTAGATTTTTTCCACAAAAAATTATAACATGTCTTAAATTAAAATTATACAATTGCAGAAAAATCAGACTATTTTAGCATTAAATTGGTTATAACATGTTAAATACATCGCAAACTTGCTTCGAAACTGCCTCAACGCAAAAAAAAACTCTTTTTCAGGAAAAGCGAAAAACTGTTTCCGCGCTGTGAAAAAGTCAGTGGCCATCTTCCAAACCCGACTACTACTTGGTGTCTAGATTTTCAGTGCAGTATCTGGTACTTTAGCTGATTGGTAGAGGCGTAAAAACCAAGTAGAATGGTAGCCATAACAAAAAAAACCCAAATTTTGAGTTGTGTCACTTTTGGATGCGACATGTTCAAACAAACAGCATTCAAAAGTTTATCCCGTTTAACGCGGATTCGTAAGGATAAAAGATGACCTCATAAAGAAGTCAGCTTTCATAAAAGTCTTAATGAATGAAGTAATAAATAATTTACACACATTGAGTGTTTGGAGTGAATGTCTCCTTTTCCAAACATTTTCAGACGACAGTGGATGATCGGTTGACTAACTGTTTGGATTACAAACAGATCGGTTAACGAACACTTTCGAGAGAGATTTTTATGTTCAAAAAACGAACTTCTCATCAAACAAAGCCCAGAAGAAGCTTTGCTGTGTTTCAGATTTGCCGAGATATATTTAATTTCATATATTTTCGGCATTGAGAACATTTTAATAGTTGCATAAGTATTGTCTGAATATTTAATGGATTACAGGATTCGGGTCTTGTATTTCAGGGCCACCAAATTAGATAAAACAATTCCGAAATATTAATTTTTAAATTTTGTTTCCCTTTTTAAAAAGAAATATTTTTAATTGTAAGTTAATTATTTTAATTGAAAGTAAGTTAAATTATCAACAGGATTTATGCTCCACTTGAGCTTTATCGGACCCTTCAGTAAAGACAGCCTTTTAAAGAACTAAGGCGTTTTTGGAAGGTCAAAGTGACACTTTCATATGGTTTAATGCCATAGTCAACGAATGTAATCCTAAAAAAGTTTTTTAAAAGAGCATGTCATTTATTTATTTTTTTTAATAAGCCATGACACGGACCATCAACATACGATCTGTCCCTATTAAATAAGGACGTATATTAACCATATTATAAATGGAAGATTTATATTTATTTTTATACATTGTTTTGATTTTAAGATCGAATTAAGAGAATTCCTATACAACTTAATACAAAATCTATGATCGGTTCACGAACAACTCGGTTAGCGAAACGTGTTTTGGAACGGAATTAGTTCGTTAACCGATCACCCACTCATAGTATGTGCCCGATGGTAGAGATTGTAATCGCGCGCACTTATGCAGACATCAAGGCAAATTCATTTTTAAAGAATTTGAAAATAATCAGGGGTTGATTGGGCAAATGTTTAAAATGAGAAAGTGGTAAAACTGTAAGAAAAAGGAAATGAAGAGCAGTAGCATTTCATATTCACATTTCTGTTAGACGGCAGCAAAAATCCGGATCTCATCGAGCTCACGGCTGAAATTTTTAGACCAGTTAAAACTTCATTAGCATTTTAAAAATGTAATGGGTCTGCCAATTTATATCCTTTTGCAAACCACCTACTGACCGGATTTTAAAAATTGACTTGTAGGTTTACCATTGTGTTTTCTTGCATCCAAAGGTATGAAAAATGATGGATTTTGTACCTTCCATGTTCCTTTTGTATTTTCTATAAAGAAAATACCGATAGTTTCCTCTTTTTTGACTGTATTTTTTCCCTTATCACTTGCCACCCTGTTAATGTAAACTGGATGCTATTTTAAAAGGGATTGTTATTATACAAAATGCTTTGTTAATGATTAACTAGCACAATTCCTTTGACTTCACTTGCAGAAATGAAAGATTGTTTTTTGACTGGTAAAAAGTTTTTATGCACTTTTGAAGCTTAAGGAGTCCCTCCCCCCTTTATTTGAACCATTACAAAAAAATATTTCGATTAAAAAGAGTATTAATAGCTTATCCAGCTTATGGCTACTTTTTACGAATTTCGAAACTGCTGATGTATAACTGCTAATAGTTGGCGTATTTGAACAAGAGTGGTTTAACACGGCTACTTTTTACCTGTGACACTCTTGTGGACCACATACACTTACATACACTTACATACCAGAACCCAAAACTCAAGTTTGACGTGCGATTCTTAAACGATTATTTCGATGCTGTTTTATAAAAACAGAATGAAATGCATTCAGTACAGTGACTACCTATATTATAAAACAAAAACATGTCAATCAGTATAGCTAACATTGTTTTGAGGATGGCGACTACCTTCACATTCGTTTCGTTTTCAGTGTATCTTCTTTAACCTCTTAACAATTAAAAATTTTAATTTATGCGAAACAAACAAAATATATATGTATACTTTCAAATGAGACTTTTTAAAACTACATCTACTAATATTTTTAAGGATTTTAAACTAATTTTCAAGCATAAATCCCTTTTAATGTGCATGCAACTCAAATACTGAAGATATTTGCTTGCACTTACAACGATGTAAAAATCAAGCATTTGGATATTTCTGTGTTCTATTCCATAATTACCACTATGCCGTCCGGTAGCGCCCAGTGGGGGCCATGCGGAAATTATCGGACACGTACCGGTGGGTCTATTGTGGTTTTCAGAACTGTTGTTTGAGAACTACATTATAGATAATAGATTGAAACTAGATAATTGATTGAAAATACTACTAGATATTAGATTGAACTAGATATTTGATAATAGATAACTGGATAATACTAGATAACTAGATAATATTAGATAAGTAGATAATACTAGATAACTAGATAATAGATAACTAGAATAACAGATACTAGATAACTGGACAATAGGTAGTAGATACTAGATAAATACAAGATAGCAGATAACACATACCATAAAATAAATGCTAGATAGATACTAGATAGCTAGACAATAGATTGAAAATATAGGCCTCAAAGAACTGCCGGTGATAAGAGAAATGATGTCAGTTCTACCGGTACGACACGAAAGAACTTAGATTAGGTACGGACGTGCAATAGTGTTAAACTGCCAAGAGAAATTAAAACTACATACATCAATAAAACCCAAATTCAATAGATATGTAATCGAACTAAGTGCTTATACACTAAAAGAATCAGAATCACAAAAGTTGTCACAGCCAAGGAAGTATCCCGCGATTAATATTTCACAAAGTAGATTATACGGTAGCATTAAAGATGACTTTTGGTGTAAGGTCATTCCATGTGTGTAAGTAAGTATGGTGTGTATGTATGGTATGTATGTAGGTTTGTTATGCATGTTTGGTGTGTATCTACGTATAGGTGTACGTATGTGTGTCATGTATGGTGTATAAGTATCTATGGTGTGCATGTATGGTGTATAAGTATATGGTGTGCATGTATGGTGTATAAGTATCTATGGTGTACATGTATGGTGTATAAGTATCTATGGTGTGCATGTATGGTGTATAAGTATCTATGGTGTATAAGTATCTATGGTGTGCATGTATGGTGATAAGTATCTATGGTGTGCATGTATGCATGTATTTTAGTATGTATATGTGTATGTATGCATGTATTTTAGCATGTATATGTGTATGTATGCATGTATTTTAGCATGTATATGTGTATGTATGCATGTATTTTAGCATGTATATGTGTATGTATGCATATATGGATGGATATATTGTGTGTATATATGGGTGTATGTAAGTATATATGGTGTGTATGCATGTATAATGTGTATGTATCTGTATGTATATGTGTTTAATGGGTATGCATGTATGGTATATATGGTGTACAAGTTTCTATGGTGTGCATGTATGGCGTATAAGTATCTATGGTGTGCATGCATGGTGTATAAGTATCTATGGTGTGCATGTATGTATGTATTTTAGTATGTATATGTGTATGTATGCATATATGGATGGATATATTGTGTGTATATATGGGTGTATGTAAGTATATATGGTGTGTATGCATGTATAATGTGTATGTATCTGTATGTATATGTTTAATGGGTATGCATGTATGGTATATATGGTGTACAAGTTTCTATGGTCTGCATGTATGTATTTAGGTATATATATATATGGTGTTTATCTACGTAGGCTATGTATGTATATATGGATGGATAGATTGTGAGTATGTATGTATGGTGTATATGTATGTTGTGTATGCAAGTATCTATGTATTTAGGTATATATGGTATTTATGTATATATGGATGGATATATTGTGTGTATGTACGGTGTGTATGTAAGTATATATGGTGTGCATGTATGTATTTAGGTATGTATATATGTATGGTGATTATTTATGCTATGTATGTATATGTGGATGGGTGGATGTGTGTATGTATGCATGGTGTATATGTACGGTGTGTATGTAAGTATATGTAATTTGGTATGTATGTATATATGGATGGATATATTGTGTGTGTGTCTGTATGGTGTATATGCACGGTGTGTATGCAAGTATCTATGTATTTAGGTATGTATGTATACATTGATGGATATATTATGTGTATGTATGGTGTGTAAGTATCTATGGTGTGCATGTATGTATTTAGGTCTGTATATATATATATATATATATGTATGGTGTTTATGTTTTCTATATATGTACATATGAATGGATGGTGTGTATGTATGCTATATTTATATACATGGATGGATGGGTGGGTGGAAAGATGATGTGTATGTATGTATGGTGTGTATGTAATTATCTATGTGTGAATGCATGTATGGTGTGTATATATGTATCTTCATATGTATGTGAGCTGCATGTATGTATGGTATGCATGTATGATAAGTATGGCGTGTAAGTATTTAAGTATGTATATATGTATGTATTGTGAGTATGTATATATGTATGTATTGTGAGTATGTATATATGTATGTATGGTGAGTATGTATATATGCATGTATGGTGAGTATGTATATATGTATGTATGGTTGTAGGGTGAGTATGTATATTAGAGTGTATGTATGGTTTATATGTAAGTATCTATAGTGTGCATGCATGTATGTTGTGTATGCATGTATGGTAGATATGCATGTATGGTATGTATGCATGTATGGTGGGTATGCATGAATGTATGGTGTGCAGGTATGTATGGTGTGTATATATGTACGTTGCATTTATGATGTGTATGTATCGTGTGCATGCAGTTACCTTGTGTATGTATCATGTGTATGTATAGTGTGTATTTATGATGTGTATATTTGTATGTACATGTGTAGGCATGTGTGTTGCATGGATGTATGATATACATGTATGGTATGTATGTTGTGTTAAAATCTTGTGCATGTAGGTATTTAGATATATATATATGGTGTTTATGCATGTATGGTGTTTAAGTACATCTGGTGTGTATGTAGGTACGTATGGTGTGTGTTGTATGTATATATAGTATGTAATGTACGATGTGTATGGATGGATGGATGGATGATGTGTATTAGTATCTATGGTGTACATGTATGTATGTATTTATGTATGGTGTGTAAGTATCTATGGTGTGTATGTAGAGACAGTGTGTATGCATATTTTTTGTATATGTATGGTGTGTATGTAAGTGTTTGTATGTTGTCTACGTATCTATGGAGTGCATTTGTGTATGTATTTATATATGTATGTATATCATATTTATGTATGTTGTGTATGTATATATGTATGTATGGCGCTTATGGATGTATGGTGTTTATGTGTCTAAGGTGTGTATGCATATATTTATGGTGTAGGTATAGAGTAAGTATCTGTGGTGTATGTGTAATGTATGCATGCAGGTGTGTTAGGCATGGTATATATGTATTTCGTATATGTATGTATGGTGTGTATTTATGTATGCATAATATGTATGTTTGTACGCACGGTGTGGATATATTTATGTATAGTGTGCATGTATGTATGTATGTATAGTGTCCATGGATACATGTATGTAGATATGTATATATGTGTATGTATGTCTGGTGTGTATGTATGGACGAGTATATACGAATGGATGGATCAATGTTAGAAACGGACGAATGGATTAATTAAATTAAAACTATATAGCAAATTAACACCTCGTAATAATATACTACTTTTAATTTCTAAACTGTATAAGATTAAAACTTTAAAAATAATAGAAATAGTTCAATAAAAACGAGAGAATAATAGTATCTTTACTGTTTTTAAAGTTTTAATCTTGCATCGTTCAGAAAATTAAAAGTATTTAATGGATGAAATTAATCAATGAATGAGAATGAATATACGTATGAAATGTATGTATGAACGTATGTATGTATGAACTTATGTATGTATCTATAAAAGTATGGGCTAATGTATGAATTATTTTCGCATTCGGACCATTTAAATGTTTGAGTTCCGAGTTCCGATCTATAACATGGCGTCATTTTTACAATTTGGAAACTGAAGAGAAAATCCAAATCTTGCGTACATTTCCTATTTAAATGTACAACTCGAATGGAAACCATGTTTACAGAAAATAAATGGAAATCGTTTTCAATTTAAATCTCTAATAGATATTTTTGAATTTTCCCCAAAATACATTATTATTTATAACGACTTTTGTGATTCTGATTGTTTCAACATTTAAGCGCGTGGTTCACATCTACTAAATTAAGGTTTGATTTATTTTTGAAGTTTCCATTTCGCTTGGTACTTTAGTTATGGAGTAGTACACAGAAACACATAAATGCTGTACTTTTTTTTACATTGTTTTAAGTAAAAACAGGTTAATCTTCCGTGTTTGTTTTGCATGCAGATTAAAAATTTTTCATATGTGAAAATTATTTTAAAATCCATAAAAACCTGGTATACTTCAATTGTAATTTCATTTGAAAGTAAACCATTTCTTTTTCATGGTGTAAATGTTAAAATTATGCGAAGTTTAGAATAAAAGAAAATTCCAGTAGTTGAATAATTTTGTTTTGTAATATATATAGTCATTGCGTCAAATAAAGTTTATTCTGGCATATATTTATATATAAAGAGAGAAGGATCAGAGGGAAAAGAATAATTTAATCATCAGCTGCACGTGAAACTTGAGTAACTAATTATATTTCAGAGTCCATATGGAGCACAAAATTGTGTCACTATTAAGACTTTGTTCTGTCAAATCATTCCTGCTTAAATAGGCCAACTGATAGCTTGTTAAAGTTCAACAGCGTGAGAATTTCGCTGAAATGACACAAAAAATATCCATAAACTAAATAAACTGTTCTCAAATCTTAAAAAAAAGAATTATGCTTATTTAGGTGAGGTCCCTTAAACTTTAAAAAGCTGTAAAAACCTTATTTATCAGCACAAATACCTTTTAATACTCCAAGCGAAATTAAAATAATTTCGCTAATTAATTCTTAGCAATGTATCGTTGGGTAATAACTGTCCTTTTTTATTAATTTTCAATTTATATTAACCTTTAACTGATATTACCGGTCTCACAGGTCGGTGGTTTCATAGTTGAACTTGCAAATTTCACTTTATCTACAAACACTACTGAAATTTTGTTTCGTTTGGAACTTTAGTACTAATACCAGAGACTTTTGAATAGGTGAATTTTAATTATAAAACTGTTATACAAAAAAAGCATTCTATGAGTTAATCCCGGCTTTTATTCATCTTTCGATGGAGCGGTCTCATAGATCGCTTCACACTAGGTATGTGACAATTTCTGTGACATCAGTTAAAGGTTAACAGTCGCTGTATGGTAATTTATTCGTTGTATTTAGTAAAAAAAAAAAAAAAACTGCTTTTACTTAGCGTGCTATCTGTATGACTAATGCTAATTATCTAAAAAACAACTGAATCGATTACGTTTTATCTTTAAAAAATCCCTGCCGGCCTACAAGCGGAGATAGATTTCTAAGTTAAGCACTCATTTCAGCAACAAAAACTAATTCAAGATTATAGATAAACCCGGTTTATTTTTATCTGGCCACTTTTGACGAGTTTTTTTATTTCATTTTTGTAAGAACTGATTTTCTCAGAATCATTTTAATAGGATAATTTTTTCTTCAAACACTATTTCTGTTTCTTTTGTTTTTGCTGCAAGAGTTTGTTCTATCAAAAAATTGTCTGTATAAAAGTTGTGGATAATATTAAGAAGATTTACTGTAAATCTAAACGGATTTGATACCTTTTGAATTGACGAAGGTATTTATTTTTTTTTTCATCCTCAACTCCTCCTTTTTTTTCTTTTTATTTATTTATTTATTTTTTTTATTTATTTTTTTTTTTTTTTTGCTGTAACAGTTGGGCATATCAATAACATGTCAATATAAAAGTTGTAGATAGAATTAAGAAGATTTGAAATAAGTTTAAATGAATTTTTTATCTGGAAAATTGACAAATATTGCAATTTCTTTCTCTCTACAGCCTATTTTTTTCGCCCCTTGAGTCCATTTTTAATTTTATGAAAAATCTGCAATACATAAATTTTTAGCCCTTTCTAAAATGTATTAATGACTTTAAACTGACTTGATATGTATTATAATTAAGAAGTTATGGGTTTTTTTTTTTCAGTTTACACAAAACCCGTTCCTATTTACACACCCTTGGGCCAATTTTGCTCATTTGCAATACATCTCAATGTTTTTGATGAGTTTGAAGATGATCCGTTCATCATTGCAACTTTTATCATGCGGACAAAATTTAGTACATACATATATATACATAACTGAGTGTATGTATACACTTTTTTGTTGAAGTGGTTTTGGGTTCCTTGGTTCATATAATGTCAAGTTATGAAGGAATTTTTCAAAAGTCACACAAATGGTAACGACTGCAAAAGGTAGTATTTCTTATCTTATGAAATCTACCTAAAAGTTAAGTATAAGAGATATATTTATTATGCATTCAGCTTTATTATTAACATTATATTAATTCCGTATAGTCAGTTTTATATTGTTGTTGTAAAGGTGACAGTTTAACAGAAATGATGATTTCAAACGCTACTGCTCTTAATTTCAGTTTTTTTTTTTTTTTATAGCGCTACCGCTTTCGAATTTAAAACTCTCCGCCAATCAACTCCCGATTACATATATAAATTCATAAAATTGGAATTTTCCCTTGACATCTGCCTATTTCCTTGCCCTTACAGTCTCTACCATAGGGCACAATTTCATTGAAAATTATAGAAGTCGAGACGCTGTTTTTTGCACATAATTTAGAAATATGCCGAGAAGTTTTTCGTTTGGAAATAAAAGATTTAAAAAAAAAAAAATATGCCATTTTTTCCGCATCTAATGTTCAGCCTTAACAGGCAATGATGCATATTGAATATGAAACGTAATATTATAAAAATGCATATCTTCAAGTTCTTAAAAAAGAAAATAGATATATTAAATCTGTCATTTGCAGCTCAGTGCTAAAACTTTATTATTTTTGTTATTTAATGAAACATATAGCACAAACTTCTGATGAATTTCTTATTATTAGTGTTCAATATTAAAACATTATATATATTTTAGCGGAAATAGGACTATAGGTGACAAAAAAAATTACAAACAAAACGGCTTTAAGGATGAGATAACATACTTTTAAATTAATTATAAATAAAAGAACAGATTTCGTCTTCCCATAAAAATATCTAAAACAACTGTGAACCGCTTAAGAGACTACCTTTTATTAAGTGAAAAGACCCGATCGCTAAAGCTAATCCTCTGGAAGTAATTTATAAAGGTATCTCGTTTAAGTTTCAATATTTTTAAATCATTTTTTTCCATTGGACAGCTAAGGTCGATCTGTACAATAGCCGTATTTTTTATTTTTTACAGGTATTTTTAATGACGACTCTTTCCTTTTAGGAACCTGTTTCGGAAGACCGCTCCATCGAAAGATGAATAAAAGGCACGATTAACTCATCGGATGGTGTTTTTGTACTAGACTTTTTGTACAGGACTATTATAATTAAAATTCACCTATTCAAAAGTATCTGGTGATGGTACTAAAGTTTCAAACAGAACAAAATATCGGTAGTGTTTGTAGATAAACTGAAAATTGCAAGTTAAACTATAAAAGCCGTGGTCTGAGAGAGCGGTAACATCAGTTAAAGGTTAATCTCATCTATCCAATACAAAAAATCGTTTAAAAATATTGAAATGCAAACGAGATATCTTTATAAATTTCTTCCGTAACTTTAGCATTAAGGAGGGGATCTTTTCGTGTGATTTGATGAAGCCCCTTAAATACTTTTATGCACATCTCGGTTAAGTTTTAAGCATTGTTTAATGACTTTGCGTCTCGAGCCGCACATATTAGGCATCACAGCCACTTGTGGCCTACAGATTGAGAATAGCATAAACGACTTCTTTCATTGTACATATACAAAAAACTCCCATGAGTGCAGATTTAGGTCAGTTTTAGGCCAATGTAAAAGAATGAATGACATAAAAGTGTGCATGATAATCACTTATAATCAACTAAACTAAGCTAAAAATTGCTAAAAGTGATAAAAAATACACTTAAAGAGTCATAATAAAATATTTAACTTTTGGATTTAGGATACAATTTGTAATAATGTTATGATCTAAGAACTTAGTTAATGGTGTTTCTGTCACGGGCACTTCAATTCCTATGCATCTGTGTAAGAGCTCAGTTCACTACACAGAATAATAAAATCTCGAAAGACAAAACAATTCTTTAGCAACAGATGAACATATCTTACCTAAAAGTAAACTATTCCCTTGTCAAAATCAAGCCATTTAAAGGTCTTTAAAAATTGTTACAGAGGCTTTATCTGCTGTCTGTCGTCCTTTGAGACGCAATGGGTTCATTAAAACTTGTCTCGAAAATAAAATGCCATTTTTTGAAATCAAAAAACCGTATGAAATTATAAATGGCAACATAAAATGTTAACTTCATTGCTTCTAAATTGTAATTATTTTTACCCTATTACTATAGGTCTTTAAGTGTAATTTCAAATTATATTTTCTTACATGGGTTAAGTACAAAATATAAAACAATTACAATTACCCAAATTTTATATATTTAAAAAAAAGTATAGTCGTTGAGTTAGTATAATAAAAGTGAATTTGATATAAATATTACATAATTTTACTATAAATATATAACAATAATAATTCGATGATCATCCTTTTAAATTAAATTAATAGTTTGTATATTTGAGGGGAAAAATGGGAAAATGCAAAACTTTTACGTTTTTTCCTAAATATTCAAGGACTTTGAGGCAGTATTTAATATTAATATTTTCCAAACATATTTTACATTCAGAATGAGGTTATTATAGAACAATTTTCCCACCCGGCCCAATTTTGATTTGAAGAAAAAAAAACGCTCTACCCTTATACAGGGATGCTCAAGAATTCGGATGATTTTCAAATTGTAGATTTGAACTGCTGAAATTTGTTTTTCAAATAGGTTAAGCTTTTCCAAATGATTCAATTATTTTCTTTCTTGTTGAACCTCTTACCTGTTTTGTGGTAGAAAATTTTCTGGACATTTGCCGCTGACACATCTTCTATTTCTCAATAACTTATTTTAATAAACTTAACTATAGTTGCTTTTAGGTTTAAAAAAATGTACAAAAGCAGTTTCAAATCCGCTCAGTTAGTTTTTGGAAGCAAAAATACCGGCATTATCGGATAAATTACGGTAAAAGAAATTTCTCTAATATTAGTTTCAAATAGGAAAGGAAAGGAAACAAGAAATTGTCTTCGTTAACCGAAGATACACGTCTTAATTGGCACCCCATTGACGGGAATCCACTGTACGTGCAATGGTTGCAGCAACGTGCATAACAGGAGTAAAGTAATGTTAAAGTAGTCGGATGTAACAATCACAAAACTTTCTGCTGTCTTATACATACTAATACTGCAAAATTCATTACCACATTGCAAAAATTAAATGGCAATCTATGCTGTTCATGAGAATTCTAAATATATGAAATCCAGTGCATTAGTTCTTGCTCATACTATCACTAAAATCATGTAAATCCTGCCAAATGCAGCCTAACAATGCCCCCTATTGTGCGATTAGCACCAAAACCTAATAAGACTTGTGTAAACGTTTAACTGAATCTTAGGTTAGATAAAAATTCGTGCATTCGTTCTTGAGTTAGAGCTGTTGCGGAAATTTTGAAAAATGCAGCATAGCAGCGCCACCTATTATACGATTTACACGAAACTTCAATCAGCACCAACATTTATCAAGGTATACCTGAATTAGAAGTTTGAGGAAAATTCTTGCATGAATTTATGAGATAGAGCAATTGCTAAAATCGTGAAAACTGCAGTCTATCAGCGCCACCTATTAAGCGATTTACGCCAAATATTAATCAGCACCCATTTATATCAAAATTAGTCAGCGTAGCGACAGGAACAATGAGGCGATAGTAATAGAAAAATGCCCAATTCAAACGGAAAAGCATGGCAGTCAGATTACAGAAAGTAGAATATTTTAAACAAGGTACATTACTATGTTTTTAAAATCTGAAGGGGCGCTGGTGGGCGTATCTTGCTGGAAGTAGAGATAGTATATATATATATATATATATATATATATATATATATATATATATAAAGTTTTGAACTGAGGGTGGTTTTGGGTTTTAGGGGTCATGGTCGGCATAGATCTGTAAATCTTTTTCAGAAATTCTAACATAGAAGATAATGTAATATGTAGTATTTCTTAAGAAATCTACCTAAAAGGGGATAGTAGCTTTAAATTTCTGAAATAAATCATTGAATTTTAGCACCCACATTCTTAGATGACTGCAACTAATATTCACAACCCAAAGAGCATAAATGTATCACCTGTACACATCCAAACCTAATAAGGATATATTTATGCGGAAGTGTAATAGAATAGGTAAAATATTCACTTCCGTTGCATTAGTTTTAGTGATAGAGCTATTCCTAAAATTGTGAAAATTGCTACACAGCAACGCTATCTGTAGGGAGATTTACACCAAAGGCTAATCATCAACCATTTATATCAAGGTCAATACGAATCTCAACTTTTATTAAATTCCGTGCATTAGTTCTTGAGATAGGGTGCCCACAAAATTTGTGTCACATACAGGCAGACTCACAGAAAGAGAGTTTAAAAAAAACATGTTTTTCGGGATCTCTGACACTTAAAACGTGTCAATCCGTTGAAAATTTTCACGAATCCAATACTTTCTTCTTGTAAAGATAGAAGAAAGTAAAAATGAATGACTGCGGTTCAAATTCATTCCATTATGAAGTGCAATCGTATTTATTTTTTTTTTGTTTTGAATAGGGCTTCGCTAAAGCCAAATCATGTACATAGTTTATTTATAAAAACTTTTTTTTTTTTACTGTTTTAGCAAATATTGAAGTTAGAATGAATTATTCATTCTAGCTTGAATCATCCATTCACACTGGATTTTAAAAATCGCTAACGTCTTAATTCCTAAACCCCCCCAATCCTGGTGAGAGATTGATAATCGTCACATTTCTTCATAAAGTAACCATTTAAAATACTTTGACTCCTAAACGAAAGTTGTAAGCATATTTGCATAAAAAATGGCGGAAACAAAAATTTAGTGCAATTTTGTTATTTTTATTTTATGACATTTAATAAATATGACTGTCTACATATCATAAGTTTTTTTTTCAAAGTCGTCGAAAAATGTCCCTGCCAGGATTCGAACCAGGAATTTCTTGGCTAAAGCCGCCAATGCTCTACCGACTAAGCCATCAAGGACAAGTCTGGAGATTCACCCAATAAACTTAACTATCACAGTATTTGGTCTGGTATCTGAATCAGATCAACAGAATAATTGGAAGGTTATTAATCGAAGGTTATATGATTTATTTACCAATTGAATAATTGTGTTAAATATTAATCTAATGTCTACATATCTGCTGATTTACTAATGTAAATCTCATATCTAAACAAAAAATGTATTTTTAATATTAGGCAATAACACTAATAAAAAATAACAATAAAATGAGGTGCCCTTTCGAAATTTTAACCATTTATAGCAAAATTATTACATTAGATATAGGTTCGATTTAAATTTTTAGATCGCATCGTTTACTCACTTAGCGTAATCAGCAAATTAACTAACTCTTGGTATTTATTATTGACTATAATTGTAACGCACCAAAGCGAAATTCACGTATCACGAGCGCAATGATTTTTACTTTGAAAATCAGAAAAGAAGCATTCTCTTATTTTTCTTAAATCTTTGTTTTCAGAACAGAGTGCTTTTGGAAACTTTTCCTGAATAATTTAAGTCACACGCGTTGCTTGTACAGTATTCATGCCTGGCAAACAAAAGGCGAACCTTTTTTTTTTTTTTTTTTTTGGTAAAAGAAATTCCACAGCGCAACATATAACATTCTACATAAACCAGTATAATAAAGCAACGCCAAAACTATGGAAGATTCACAAAATATTATATACGCGTTTTGATAGCATTTCTTTTTAAAATAGTCGATTGTGGCAATTTCAAAACTTTCTTCTATCTCATACCTGTTAATATTTCCTGAAAAATGAAGCATATCAGGATCACCTGTTAGGTGATTCACACCAAAATCTAATCAGCAACAACTTATGACAAGTTCTATTTCAATCTAAAATTATCTCAAAATCTAATGCACGGATTTTCATCTAGAGTTATTGCAGAAATCGTAAAAAAATCTGCATAGGGGCGTCACCTGTTGGGCGATTTTTTCTAAAAACTAATCAGGTGAAATTTGTGTCAGAGATTAACTGAATCTGAATTTTGATGAAAATTCATGCATTAGTATTTCAGATACATTTATTGAAGAACTCGTGATAAATGTCATCAGCACCACCTGTTGGGCGATTTACACCAAAAAGTTATCTGCAGCAGTTGATATCAGGGATTAACTGAATCTAAGGTTTTATTAAGTGGTGTCATGACCCTTAAAATTGGAAAAAAAGGAAAAAAAAGACCATTTTTACCATTTAATATCTTAAAATGCATTTCATTTAAAGCACAATTTTAATTGGGATGAAAAATATAAGTATGTTCTTTCCTTTCGAGTATTTTAAAAATTGCAAGATGCAGAATTAGCATTTACATGGGGCTTCAAACTGTCATACATTTGACGAGTAGAAAATCTGCATAACAGCTTACGCGCAGGATTACAAAATAAATTTTGCAACTAGAATGAAAATTTTAGTGCCTACTTATACTTAAGATTGTAATAATTACCCTGAACCTAATTAAATTTGTATTGAAAGCATTTTTATATTTTTAATACAATGTTGTATTTAGCTAATGCAAAATTTAGAAAACTTTAACAGTATAATCACCTAAAAAAATATTTTCTTGAACAATAAAAAGGAAATTTTATGTTCCGTTTATACAGACTAGCATGAAACTTACGTTTTAAAAATTTCATGAAAAGAAAAGAAGTTTTTGGAGATATTGTGCGCATTAAGCCGAAAAAAAACATCATTTGAAGAAAAATGACTTCGAAGTTTCGGAAACGCCGCTTCAGCTATTCACCGAGTATAATTCCAAATGCCGTAACTTCTGTTCTAATGGGAATTTCAATGAAATAATTATATCAAATTTTTCAGAAAAAATAGCAGTTTAACATCTAAAAAAAATAAAGTTTCGAAAATTTTAAAGCTTTAAGTGTTCCGAGACCTTTCAAATTCCGTTTATTAGTTCTTCAGATAAACCGCTTACAAAATTTGTCACATACATACGAACAGACAAAAACAGTCGCAGACTCGGACATTTTGTAAAAACATGTTTTTTCGGTTTCTCTGATCCCTAAAACGTGGAAATCCGCCGAAAACCGGATTTCGAAAATTTTTCACGAATCCAATACTTTATTATTGTAAAAATAGAAAAAAGTAAAAATAAAAATTTCAAAAGTATTCTGTTTCATTAGGAGAAACATCATTTGCAATATATTTTAATAATGTTATACTATTCCAAACATGTTGAACTTGATATATATTATAGAAGTTCACGGTATGATGATTACTATAAAATATATACAGATAATTTTACATTTTTGTCGATTTACAGGGACACACAAAATGATTTCTGTGCAGTATCTTTGAAATCATTGCTGGAAGTGAGTTTACTATTTTGGTGTACATTTTTCAATTCAACTCATGTTTTGCATGTAACTTGATGTGTATAAATTCTATAGACCGCACAAAGGAAGTTGAGTCCATTTTTGCTAACTGCTGGATATTGGGGGGATTTTTGATGGGGATTTTTCAACTGATTTATGAGTTTCCTAACTAAGCTTTTTTTTTTTTTGCCTACTAGGGACTCTATATAAAAATCTACTGACACTATACAGGTTTGCGCAAAAGATTTGGATAATTTTCCTACTTCAGATGGGAATTGCTTGACTTGTGTTTTCAATTGTGATATGAGTTTTCTAATCTGCTTTAATAGACATCGTCTAATATGTATAATCTTTTAAATGTTTTTGTCACCTTTTAAGTAGTAATAAGTATAAAAGCGTAAAAAACAGCAACGTTAAAAGCCCCAAAATATTAAATTTTATGCATACCGGTTTCGGTAGCATATAGCATACCTTCCTCACTGCTAAGCATGGTGGAAATTTGCTCACATATATAGGAGAGATGGGGATTCCAGTTAAAAGTTTTTTTGACCAATAGGAAAACAGAGGATTGCAGGCAATCTCTCCTATCTATATGAGCAAATTTCCACCATCCTTAGCACCGAGGAAGGTATGCTATATGCTACCGAAACCGGTATGCTTAAAATTTAATATTTTGGTGCTTTTAACGTTGCTGTTTTTTACGCTTTTATTATATTGCACCAAGCTCCTACTTGATAATTATAGTTATAAGTATATTATAAAGTTTATTAATAACAATGTGAAAATTTCCTTCACGACACTAGTGTTTAAAACAGTGTTTTGACTCTATAGACATCGTGTTTCTAAATTTTAAACGGTGAAGTTGTATTACGGTATTTGCGACCAATTGGTCTCCCTTAAACTTTATATTTGGGAAAACATGCTAAGCATTGTATCATGTTACTTTATTTTCATAATTAATTTACTTGAACTCACTTATAATTTAATTCCTTAATATTAGTTTTTGTAACATTAAAATATCTCAATTTGTTGATTTTCTGTAAGCAAGTAAATCCTATTGCTTTACAATGAAAATCTATGGGAATTTGTCAAAATATTAGCGATATCACGAAGTTGGCGACAAACTTCGCGGAATTTGGCTACGGAACGAGATCTCTCCCTTTTTAACCTCCCTTATAGGTATTGGAGAAGCATTAAATGATGTTCAATAACCAATGAGATGTGTTTCATTTGGCCGCTGCCATTAAACAATTAACAAATAATCGCGATTTATATGCCACGTACAATAGCGTAATACATATATATAGATTCTGAATGTGTTTGAAAACGGTTCATACTGTTTGCTGGACGTATGATTTTTATTTCTTGTTTAGTAAGGATTAAAGCGAATTCGGTTAAACAGAGTTGTTATTAAAATTATTTGAACTGAAACGCATGACGGAAACTTAAAACAATGCCCAATCTAAGAATCTATCACTCTAGAAATCTTTCTCTCTTTAATGATGGATATTACTAAAATTTATTTAACTCCCATTTTTTTTTCTTATAACATCTATCTGAGAGTGGCCTCTAATCCAACAACGTGGCAACAAGAAATTTTCTTTCGCCATTATGAATGTAAATAAACTATATTTAGCACATTCTCTACGCATACTAAACAATAAAAAGGAATGAAAAAAAGGTCCAGGTATTGATCCGATAATATATATATATATTCTTGAATTACGAAGTCCTTAGAAAAAACTTACGCATATACATTTTATATTTTAAATGTCTCATTCAATAGCTATCAGAAAAATCTGTTCTTCAAACGTTAATGACGTGCAGTTGAATTATTGGCTGGAAAATGTTTCTTAATTTTTCTGGAATTTCTGTACGTCGTACGTTATACAAAGCGTCCATAAAAGTTTGTCCGATGGTATATTATAACAGTTAAATTGAAGTTTCTATTTTTTCTTAAAAATGTTCAATAGGTGGAACATTAGTTTTACAGCATACATTCAACCTAATGTCTTTATCGCGCTTTAAAGCATGTACCAACTGTAATAGGTGTGCCCACATGTGTAAACGAATCTTAAAACCTTCCAAACTATCGTCATTGACAACTCATCTTAAAGATTTGCTTTCCGGCAGATGTATTTGAAACATGGGAACCACAAACTTTAAACAAATGCACGTTGACCCGAAATTATATATTTACTCTTAGCAAATTGCTGAAAACAAAACGCTTTATGCTCTGGAATCGCCATTTGGCATATGTGGCACTGCAAGCGAGCCAATCACAAATCAAAAGTGGCGCATGCGCTAAGTAAATCTGTTTGAGTCACACTTTATTAATTACTTTGAACCAAATGCTTCTATCTAAAACGCTTAGTGTTGATAATATTAATATTTATAACTGGGCATTCTTTTATAAACACACTGTATATAAATTTTACTTAATGTTCATCATTTGCAGCTCAACTGTTTTTGTATACTTCAAATTTTAAATAAATTTTGATTAAAAGACGATGACTTTTAGACCCAATTAAAAGTTGCGGATATCAGCTTAAAATGTCGGAGAAAAGAGAGCAGCCCAGATTAACCCTCAAAATTCCACGCGGTATTTCAAAAGATATAAAAAATATTCACCTACTCTTGTTTGTGAATGTTCGAGTCATGTCAGCGTCAAGACGATCTAATTAATGCTTTTGTATCGTTAGATATTTGGATCGATTATGCTCCAGAAATTAACAGAGGCGGCGTTTTATTTATTTTAATCAAATGTTTTTCTTAGTAATTCTAACTTTCATCATTTTAATAGAGAATTAATTGTCATTTTTCTCATGAAATTTAACTATATTTCTTTGTCATTGCCAAAAGAAAAAAAAATAAACGAGGAATAATTTCTCCTCAAAAATTAGTTTTCAGTGGAAAGATTTTACAGTGAAAAGGGAAAATTAATTAAAATCATTGAGAATTAAAGAAAAATTATATGTCATTACATTGAAAATAAAACTGTAATTTTCAAGCATTTCATTACAATAGAAGGTGCATAAACATGAGTAAGTATGGAAAGCACCTGAATATGGCACCATATATGAAAAATAAAATGGATATGCTTTGATGTTGAAATAAAATGGTCTTTCGTTAAGGATTTATTTTCTAGTATTTTTTCTTTTCTTATCCTTTTATAATTTTTTATATATTATACGTATTTTAAATTAAAGTTCTGTATTTTTAATGAAACGAGAGAAAAAAAATGCATTTTAAATTAAATAAATCCAAAACAAATAACGGTGATGAGAACAATAATTGGCGGGTTATCATCTGCGCATGGCTATTATTACCGTATTTTTGTTTTAACTTTAAAAAGTTAAAAAGATTTACAAAAAGTATGCCATTCATCTCGGAAAATTTGAATAAAAACCGCTTTATATTTAAAAAAATAATTACATTCTCGTTCATAAAACCTAAATATTTTATATGATTGCGTTAATATTTTCTACTCTGCCAATATTGAAATCAAAGCTCGAGGGCTTAGTACTGTCGAGACATTTTTCAAAGTCATGGTTTCGCTATCGGATTTTAATTTAACATTTAGTTTTACTTTTAAAATAGTGGAAATGATGTTGTCACTAAGAGTTTTATGTTCTTTTGTATAATAAATTTTTATTAAGCCTTATAGGATAATAAAAATGTCAATTTTTAATACACTTAAAAAAATATTTACTTTAATTTTAAAAACTTAATACAAAGAAAACAACTTTATCAAAAAAAAAAAATGAAATGTATTAAAAAATTCGCGATATAAAATAGAAGAGCAAAGAAGAAAAAAAACCAAATTTACCAAGTCGTATTACATAGAATTGAACAAGCCGATCGTTCTAATTCCTAAAAATTAGCCATTTACTAATATTATAAATATGAAAGCGTGTTTAATTCAATAAACAGTTTTTAATATATAGGTAGAAAATAGCGATACTACCTAAAATACACTGATGGCTGCCGATATCCACAATTTTACTTGGATTTACTGATTTCTTTGGTTTAAGATACATTTTCGCAATTCTTTATATTACGTGGCAGGAAATTGCGCATTTTTAAAATAGAGTTATGTCAAGGCACCTATTAAAAGAGTGAACTTTTTGCTTAATTAATGCACTTATCCTTCTAAATGTTACGTGAACGTCGTCACGGATAATATCTTGTATACTCAAAAAACAAGATTCACTTTTATATAAGTTCTCAATAGTTATTCAATTTATATGTTATTATAAAAATTTGGCAAAATTTTTAAAGGACACATTTAGAGTACTTATAGTACATAGAAGATTCCTTTAGAGTACATTTCCTGTCTGAGAAAACAGTAAAAATGTGTCGAGAAACAAACTTTTTAAAAAATCTCTCTGACAAGCTTTGTTTACTTTTTCAAATCTCTTCAGATTACTGAATATCTTTATGAAATAACTTAATAATTAAGATGCACGAGCCATTTGCCACGAAAGATTGGATATTTAATACTTGCTGTGTTTTTTTCAGCTATAATTTTTGGACCGAAATTGCACTTTCTTAAAATCGAATTCCCCATAACATGGAGGTACCCTTTCTAAGTCATACAGTAACACCTCCATAATAGACATTCCTGAAAAGCGAACACATATTTAACGGAAACTTTTTCAATCCTCAACACTTATAAATCCGTACAATTTTATTTCTCAGTAGCGGAAAAATCCTGCGCTCCCGATGGGTCCGTTACTCAAAGGTTTTACTGTATTTTTCTCGTATAAGTGAGGTTTGCTTTAATGTATGCTTCGCTTTTCGCATTTTACGTGACAGACTATCAATAATTCTGTTTCAAAAGCAACCTGTATATCAGCAAAATAGGATTGCACATAAGACAAACTTTAATTGATCTATTTGCTTAATTATACTGACACTATCATATTAGCGATCGAAATCGCAAGCAGCAATGTGCACATTTCATTCTAGATCCAAGTTATTTTCATGAAACAATTCATGGGGGCGGGACGTGAGGGAGTTTTGTTAATTTCTTTTTATTTATTTTACATTTTCTAAATTGGAAACGCCACACGGGTCTACTAGTTACCAGCGAAAAGTGACAATTTAAAAAATAAAAATGATTTTTTTTCATTGGAAATTCAAATCTTTCTAAAAAGTTCCCTAGCTTAATTATAGAGAAAATACTCATAAATTGTGAAAACTTGTAGTAATAAAAGACCAAAATAAGCAAGATTAGAAATTCCTATTCCTCGATTCCTTTATCGGAAGCGTTCCAGTGTGGAGGAAATTTCCTTTCTTTTGTTGGGGGCAATTAAACCTTTTCAAAACAAGAAACTAGGGAAATTATTTATGACTTGGAAAAAAATTATATAATACTTTACGTTGCTAGATCAAACTGATAAATCGTTGAAATGGATAAACCTTTACAAATAGATTTTTATAAAGATGAAAAATGGATTTTTTAGTTACATTCTTTACAATCTCCTCCAGAAAAAATATTGTACTTTGCATCTTAATAAGCGCACTGACTTCTCTGCATTCCTCTGCACGGGTTTGCTGTGCCTGCCGTGGCGCCGGCCTGCCTGTAACGTTGAGCTTGATTGCCCGTGATCCATAAGGCCTGGGAGCTGCACAGGGTTGAGCTTAAGGGCGTTATTTTTTCTAAAAAAAAGTAAAGTTTAAACTTTACAATTAAGTTTATTATAAAAAGTACATGTACTAGAATGAAAAAAGAAACAAAAAAAATATTTCTTTAAAAAACTCAATAAATATATACCTGTTTAAATCTTTGATCCAGACAGAAATTTATTGTTTTTCTTGATGTACTAAACTTTTAGTGCGATGAGGATTCTTATTATAACTATTTCTCTTGAGTTGGATGTAATTCTATGGGACCGAGTTACTGATGGTTGAAGTGGAATCCCAAATGTGTAAAACTCTACTTCATAATACATCTGACCGAATAAATAATGACGAAAATACAGGAATAAAAAAATTCATTTAATGACATGTCGAAAGAAAATCCTTGCCAGCTTGGCATTTTTCTAGGATCCTACAAAACAAATAAGTAAAATTACAGAGATAAAAGTAATGTATATAAATTATATTTACGAATTAAAAACAGAAATATATTTCAATGCACTTTTTCTAAAATAAAAGAAATAGTAATATTCATTTAATCTAAAAATAATAATCAAAATACTTGTAAATACCCAATATGAGCTTTAAAAAGTTCACTGGTTAAGGCGACAATAAGAGACATTACAAGTAACAAATATACATTTAAAATTTCTTAGTATTTTCGGCCTGTGTTTCCCCCCCCCGGTCATCACCAGAGAACATTTTTATAATTAATTTCTGTCCCATCCATACAAATACGTCACTTCGTTTGAAATGGGAGAGTCAATTATTAGAAAAGTTGTCAGCAGAATTAGCAGTACCTTGGATTGAACTTATAAAAACAAAAATATTTAACTGTTGTTCCATTTACTTTATTACGTCCCTTTGTTCACATACTTCACGTATTTTTATGAATAGAACAGCAATAAATTATAAAAATATTTGACGATGGCCGCGGAAAATACAGACCGAAAATACTATGAAATTATAAATAATATGTATATTTTAAACTAACGTTTATTTTGATTGTCTTTTACGTAAAATGGTGAGTTTTTAATAGTTCATATTGTGTATTTTGTGATTGAATCCACGTGGAATATTGCTTTTCGTGTTATTAATTTATCGAAACAATATATTTTATTTTCTTTTTTTAACTGATAAACTGTATCAACTCTAAGTCTAATAAAACCATGTCAGGGGTCTCGCTTCCTCTCGTCATTGCACCAAATCGCAACAAAATGTTTCATTTGGCGAGTAAATGAACAATCAGACTCGCCAATTTGCGAGTGCTCAATATCTGCTGATAGTTTTTGTGCGTGTGCTAATAAAGTCGACATTTTTATTTTCGCGTTCTTGAACACTTGATGCCGTTTTACATGTTCAATCGCACCATGCCATTTATTTTTCTCTATTTGTAGAGATACTGACTCAGCATCAATACAGTTTAGAAACAGCCAAACACACTGAAAAGTTTATGCGTTAGGTCAGTGATCGGCAACTTTTTTGGCGGCGGGTCACAATCAACCAAAATGTGTGTTTCAAGAAAAACTTTCGGGTCAGTGGTATTTTCATTTTAAAATATTTTTTTGGTGAATATCAAGATATATTTTATTAAGATGATAAGTACAATAAGCTTTTTAAAAGTTTAAACTTAAAAATTATAATTATTATAAAAATAAACATAATTGAATGAACTTTACTTTTCGTTTCGATATCAATGGTTGAATACTGAACTTTAAAACACAATTTTTATTGGGACAATATATGTAAGTATGTTCTTTCATTCCATGTATTTAAAAAAATGCGAGATGCAGAATTAGTATTTATAGGGGCTCAAAAATTAGTATAACCAGCTTACGTGCAGGATTACAAAATAAATGTTTCAAGAAGAATGAAAAATTTGGCACCTATTTATACTTCAGATTATAATAATTACCCTAAATCTAAATAAATTTATATTTACAGCATTTTGTTATTTTTAATAAAAAGTTGCATTTAGCTAATTCAAGATTTTGAAAATTGCAACAGTATAAATTTCAGCCAAACAGAAAATTTCAACCTAAAAAATATTTATTTTGAACAATGAAAAAGAAATTTTAGGTTCAGTTTATACAGACTAACATGAAACATATGTTTTGAAACACTCATGAAAAAATATTCAAAAGTGTTTGATATATCCTGCGCGTTATAACCACAAACGTCATCTGAGGAAAAAAGTCTTAAAAATTTCTGAAACGCCTCTTCAGCTATTGAGCGGTTATAATTCTAAAACACATAAGTTTGTGCCGTTGGTGCGATAAAACGTTCGTCAATCTAAATAAAGATATTTTATTACTTTTTATAGCATTATTTAGCTTAATCTGATTTTTCAACGTTTTTAGATATTTTAACCATTCCATGCTTCTTAAGTTTGATCATAATTCATAAAATTGATATGTAAGAATCCCGAATTTACTTACAAAGAAACAATTTAAGCATTTAAAAATTTGTGTTCATCGAGATAATTAAATTTGATTTTTAACTTAAAAAGGGCAAAATTTTGCTCTCAATTTTGAACTCAAAAAAATATATGAAAAAATTTATTCAAGGGGTTAAAAAATTGATACACAGATTTGTTTGCAATAGCTGTTTAAGTGATTAAAATGCAAAATCGAGGAAATCTCTAAAATTATATCGCATAGAGCGTTTTAAAATTAATTTTTTTTTATCTTAAAATTATAATAAGATTGGAAATTTATTTTAAGGTGCTCCATATATTTATGCTGAAATATATATTTCAAAAAAATATCATACATCTATGATGAAAATTTAAAAAGAAAAATAACTTTCACCGTTTCCCTAAAAACTTGTCCTGAGGTACCTAATTGTCCATAGTGTGTTTTTTAGGTGCGCAGGTAAAGAGATGTTTAGAAGAATCAGAAATTCACATCAGACAGATTATCAACAGAAATAATCTGAATAGATTCTTTATTGATAAAAATGGGAGGATCTAATCGTATATTTGCGATACGAGATTTTAGATTTATCTATGGTTAAGTACAGAATATCGACGCAAATTTACATTAAATCCTATTAGAAATTCCGTCAAGTCATAAGGCGCGCGGTTTTACACGGCATTTATATGTTTCTAATAAATCATTATATCAGCGATTGAAATAATATTAGTTTAATTTATTATTTAAATAAATATTTACAAAGAAAATATAATATTTGTTATTTTTTAAACTTAAATTTACATTATGTTCAAAACTACTTAAGATGGCAATATTTAAAAAGGTGTTAAATTACTTTAATACCTTAGTATTTTCAACTAAAGAAACATAGTCTTCGTCAGAGGAATATAAGAAATACTATTGTTAGTAACATCTAATTTTCAAAATCCATGTAGATGGTGACGAAAGGATTGAAAGTGGAAGTCAATTTGTAGATCCGGGAAACAATGGGAAAATAAAACATGGATATAAAGAAGTGAAATATTACTCGTTTTATGATACGTTAAGCAAACTGAGCCAGATTCTGGGTGTATTGTAAGATAAAACATCATTACAAGCGGTATTTTCTTTAGTATTAATTTCTATTGATTCGCGGATAATTAAATCATAGTTCTTTGAGGGATATAATTTTTGCATTTTCGAAATTAACCTGTATATTCTGCTTCTGGTTAAGTCTTGACAGGGCTATTGAAGGTCGGTTATACTTTAAATCTCTCAAATGTTCTTTAATACGAACTTTAAGTTTACGTGAAGTCATTCCTATGTATTCGAGATAAATATTTTCTGTTTTCAGTGGAATTATATATACTCCAGAAACTTCATCTTTCGAGATCGATTTATTATGTTTATCTCGAATACATAGGAATGACTTCGCGTATACTTAAAGTTCGTATTAAAGAACATTTGAGAGGTTTAAAGTACAACCAACCTACAACAGGCTGTCAAGACTTAAATAGAAGCAGAATATACAAGTTAATTTCGAAGACGAAAAAAATTATATATCCCTCAAAGAATTACGATTTAATTATCTGCCAAGCAATAGACATTATTACTAAAGAAAACACCGTTTTGAATGATGTTTTATCCTACAATATACCCAAAATTTGACTCAGTTTGCTTAAAGTATCATAAAACGAGTAATATTTCACTGCCTTAAATCCATGTTTTATTTCCCCATTGTTTCCCGGATATAAAAATTGACTTCCACTTTCATTCCTTTCGCCACCATCTACGTGGAGTTTGAAAATTAGACGTTAATAACAATAGTATTTCTTATATTCCTCTGACGAAGACTAAGTTTTCATAGTTGAAAGTACTAAGGTATTAAAGTAATTTAAAATCTTTTTAAATATTGTCATCTTTTAAGTAGTTTTGCACATAGTGTAAATTTAATTTTAACTTTTAAAGATAAATTAAGCATTTCTATTTATTTATTTGCTTTATTTTCAACACATTACATACAAAGAGATATATTTCTGATAAAAGCACGTCCAATGGTAATACTTTTCTTAAAAAGATCCGCATGGACGCAAAATACATATTTTAGAATTTCTCCAAGTATTCATTTCAAAGAATTTAAGAATGAATATAATAAAACTAAATTACCTCCTCTCAGTCTGTAGAACCGCCTATAATTTAATGGGCTACCATCGCGTAGCTCCATGTGGCCACATCCTATATAAAGAAAAGACCAATATTTAAATATCACAATGTTACCCAATTTTAACATACCAATTCAATTTATCCACATGAGCTGATACGCCCAAGCCGGAATTCGAACCCAGAACTTTTGACTTACATTGTCATATGCTCTACCGTTTCAGCCACCTGGCTCGACAATAGGTGGGCCTATTTCGCTGAGAAAACCTAATGGATCATCCCATCGGGTTATGTACCCATCTTTTAACCCTTAAATGCCTGGTTTTTCAAAAATCATTTTAATAATGTTTTTCGGCTTTCATTTTTTAAATAAATCATGGGAAAAATACTCAAAAAAATCATATTTTGTTTTAAGCATAATTTACAGCTAAAAAACCATTTGTTACTAATCGGCAATACTGGTCTTTAATTGAAAAAATAATTTTCTCTGATAAAATTCTGTACTATTAAACACACAAGAATTTTCAGAAGTATCATAAGAAATAAATTTTACTTGCTCGCGGCAGAACAAAATAGAGTATTTTGCAAGCTTCCAAGCAAAACAAAAAGTACATGTAGCAACATTTGAAAAAATAAATCTATCTTTATTGTTAAACAGTACAAGTGTTGCCATCTACATGTTGAAAATCTATTTAATAATATTTTCAGAATGTATTTTATTGGCAACATTAGACATTATAGCTGAAATATTATTCTAACAATATTTTAGAAGCCTAAATTTGGTATGTTGCCCAAAGGCAACACCCAGCATTTAAGGGTTAAATGAGGTTTCATAACCGGCGGCTTATTCTGTTGAGTTGTCTACAGGGCAGACCCGATGTTATTCCCGATAACGTTATCTGAACGAATTTGACCCGCCAGTTGTCCACCCAGGTAGCTCAATCAGTACAGCATGGACAATGAAATTCAAAGGTTCTGGATTAGGGTCCGGGATAGCGCATTTTCTTTTCCTTCTAATGGAAAAATTAAATGTGCATTTTTTAACTTTATCTTTTGCATGCATCCAATTTCTCTTCCCTTTTCCTAATAGGCTAGAATGATAAAAAGAAGAAAAAATAGGGTCACAGATGTGTTTTCCGACGGCTGTATCTATTTTAATAATTTTAGAAATGTGTATATTAGTATATCACTTGATGACTGTTTTTATATATGAGGACATCAGAAGCCAAGGGGTACAAGGGACAAAATTTCGATTTGGAGTAAATTGAATTCAAAGATAATTGACGTTAAAGTTGAACATCAATAATAATTGACTGAATTTAAATAGAAAACTGTTGCGTGTTTCACAGGGGTCTTTGAACTCTTATTTCAATAAATATGAAAAACGTAGAGTGCAATTTTCTTTAAATTTATAATTTATAAATATGGATCATTATTCGGCATAAGTGGTTGATCTCTAAGACATAACACATAATTACAAAATCACTTATATTTCTTTACCTGAAATGAAAAAACATATTTCCAGGTCGTCTGCGCATTTAGTTCGATTTTTTCAATTTTGTCACTTATAGCCTTTGGCTCCTGGGGTCCTCATATATGAGTTGAAACTAATGAACTCTTTTAGAGATCTATGGAATGCCTACGAGAGTCGTAATCCTGTCGTTTACTTTAAATCGACAGAGATCAGTCGAGTAGTTCTTGGTGCGTACATTTTATGTAAAAAATTAAATTTGCATATAGAATACAGAGTATAGTGTTGACAAAAATATATGAGTTGCTACAACAATAATGCCTTCCATGATACGCCAAAATAGGTTAACTGAAATATTATAATCTCCCAATAGTAGGAACATAAAACATTATTATTATTATTATTTTATAATACTAGTTAAGTCATTTTTTACGCAGACTAACAAAGAAAAATTTTATTTTAGTTACTTTTTATGAAATAATTATAATACAATGTAACCTCTGAATAACGGTTGCCACTGGGACCGATGACAAATGACCGCTGTTCAGAAGTGGGTGTTATTCAGATGTTTTACTTTAAGAAAAAATCATAATTACATAAATTTAAATAGAAATACACAGTCATTTTAATTATTTTTTTCATTTTAATACATTATAAAAAAAAACATTTGTCGTTGCTTTTATTTCTGCAAATATCTTTCTCCAAACAAATAATAGTATGAGTTGTTTGCTGTACGACACATTATCATTATGATTTAATGCAAAATTTTTGATTTCACGAAGGTTCTTAGAAAATTAGGTATGTGTGTTAATACTGGAATTTTTAGGTGATTCTATAATCTCTTCCATATCCCCCTTCCCCATCAATTCACTTCCTCTTTCCTATATTTCACCATTTGCTGTATCAATCAAATGTAGCAATAGCTGCAAAATCCTTGTCCAGACACACAAACTTACAGTCGTTCGTGTTAGTTAAGCTTTCTGTTCCTAGAATATTATCTAAATTGTACCCATCAGTATTGTCTTCATTTCCTATGTCTAGTTATAGAAAAGGTTGGTTGATTTTTGACGGCCGATTATCTACTCTTGGGATATATGGCCTATTGGGAATGCCCTTCGTGGGGGTCTTTCTAAGGGAACCTAACCCGTATTTGCGCTTGGTTTCCAAGTAAATCCAAGGTTTCGAAGAAAATCACGAAAACTCCGAAACGGTTAGGCCGACGGGCGAGATTGGGTTCGAACCCAGCACCTCCTGTCAACCAGCTTCGAGAGCAGAACCTCTCAGCCACTCGTGGGGAAGTTTTAGAAAAGGATTAAGTGTTCAAGAGATTAAGTAACATTTTGTTGACATGTTAAATAAACATTGCTTGATCTGTTCAGATTTTGATTTGCAAATAAAAAAGAAATTGTACTGGAAACTTAAAAAAAAAATTTCTCCTGACTTTTCAGGGGCCATTGTTCAGAATTTCTTATTTAGAGGTTCGTTATAATGTTAATGATATGGAACGTGTTTGGTTCCATATATATGTGGCCGATATTCGGAGGCTGTCGTTGTTTTCAGGCGGCCGTTCAACGAAGTTTCACTGTAGGAGTAAATATACGTTCATTTTCATATGTTTCACTTTCCATTTTGTTCCCTACTTGACTCGGACTAGAAACCAGAATGAAAAAAGAATCTGAAAAAGAATTTTTTTCCCATATAAAACAAAAATTAAATTTAATTAATTAATTTTTGAAAAAAAGATGTATTAACATCAAGTGTTCTACACTACAAGTTTAAAAAAATGTATTTTAACTTGAGTGGATGAATAATAATTATTTTATTAACGATTGAAAGTTTTAATTAAATTAATGAATTAATATTTGAAAAAAAAATGTATTAACATCAAGTGTCATCCACTACAGGTTTAAAAAAAAAAAGCAGTTTAACAAATTACAACGACCATTTGGAAAATGATTTTTTCAAAGACTAAAATTTAAGACTAAAAAATCGCACGGAGTTGATCATACATTATTTACGCCATGAATTAAACATTAATAGTGTTATTACACGTAAAAATTGCAAGCGACAAAAATCGCCTGTGACTCGTTAGATTTCCTGAAAATTACGTATTGTCCAAGCATTTCATTGGCTGTTCGGGAGAAGGCTTTTTCATCGTCAGATTTTCAAGAAATCTGACGAACAATTTTAAATGAAATTTCATTCTTAAACTTTTAAACATCCCACAATATTACTTTTTGCACCGTCGCATAGAGAAAAAAATTTACTTTTAAATGCAATTTGTTTAAAAGCTGTATCTCAATTTGTTTGAGTTATTAATTTTTTTGTATTTTTTATTACTTTTTTGTCATAGTGGCAACAGAAGTATTCATATCTGTTGAAAGTAAAGGTTAGTGTATATACCAATCAGAAAACGAATAAAATGTGGATTCAACCAATAAAATGCTTCTGATATGCTTTTGATTTCCTTCCCTGAGAAGGACAATAACCATTTTCCCAAATGGTTAAAAAATGTATTTGAACTTGAGTGCATATATAATAAGTATTTTATTAACGATTGAAAGTTTGAACAAGATATATAAATATATATAGGGAGAGTATGAAGTAATAGTAGGAATTGAAAAAAAAAACAATCACTTTGTTCAATTTTCGATTAACATCTTGATCCATTAAGATTTCATATTAAGTTATGATTGTACGTTGAGAAATTAATTTAGAAATCCAAATTGACAGTTTAAATAACGTTTTTTCTTCTCTTTCATGTTGCCATTCTTAAAAAAGAAAAAAGATTTTTTTTTTTTTTCACTAGCTTTCTATCAAGCCTAAAAAAAGCTAACCATTTAAACAATCACTTTGTACAAAACGTAATGCAAGTAAGATTTCATTCTACATTGACTCTGTGTTTTCGAAAAATCCTGAAATATTTATAAAATTAATGAATCGTATTCTACAGCATTTTCTTAATCGGTCTTAAATATCAGTGAATGGACGTGGGCAAATCCACTCTACACAACTAGGTCATACTCGATTCTACGAGTGGGACAAATAATTACGCATTGGCAATAACGCCAGGGAAAGCGCGGATAAGATTTTGTCCAAAAACTTCTTTTAAAAGCATTTTTCTATATTTTTATCAAATCCACGTCAATTGTAAGTTATCATTTTTAGGTACATTTACATTGTAATATCATTTGTTACATAATTTACATGGTAAATAGGATTTTTTTTAGGATGAGAAATTTAACATATCAATTAAAGTAAATCTTTTCTAAATGTAGGGCCCCACCATTGGACGAAAGGTTTTGCTCTCGATACTGGTGGACAGGAGGTGCTGGGTTCGAACCCATCGCACCCGTTACACGGTGGGTGATTTACTGGTTCTAGCTGGGCAAAATTATTTTTGGCGTCAATATAGTCGCATTACCATGAAATTAAAAAATGTTATTTATATTCACTATTGAATGTTAGGTATTGTAAAATGTAGCGTGTAGTAATTTCGTTACAGGAACATTTAAAATTATTTCATTACATTACGGACTATGGGGAAAAATCGTTATAACTGGCAAAAAATAATTTACGCTAGGATAAAATTTTAAAAATAGATTTTTTCACAGCTACAATGGGTAAATCACCCACCGTGCGTCGGCCTAAGCGTTGTGAGTTTTTCGTGGTTTTCTTCGAATTTTAGATTTCCTTGCAAAATATGGTTTAGGTTCCCTTAGAAAGAACCCAAAAGACTCCCCCCCCCCCCTTCGGGCGTATACCCCTCTTCTTGATAATTGTCCGTGATTAAACAACAACTCTTATAAATGTAGAATAAAAATTAATTTAATTTCCACTCCATATATCGAAAGACCCTTTAAATAACTATTCCATGTTATATTTATTAAAAATAAACTTTCCAATATACTTTATAACTAATTTGACGACATTCATAAACTAATATTTCAAAAGATTATGAGTTGTAGTGATCACCTTCTGACTCGCATGATCGTAACTGGGACCCATCGATTTGTAATAACTTTTACATAGGCTCAATTTTGTGTTTTTGGATTGCATATAAAAAACGTAACAAACTGTAAAGTTTAAAAAAATTAACACTTATGGTAAAATTATGTCTTCAGTTGTGAATTATTCTGGCTTAAAAAATGTGAACTTTTCATGGTAAATTCAGTTTTATTCTTTGCAATACAAAGCGGGAAGCTTTTGAAACATAACACAAATGCTACTGTAAATTACTAGAAACCGATTTTTGTTAAAATACCGATAGGTTACAGGCTATATTTTTTCCGAAAATTAGTTAAAAAAGTAATTTTGAAATAATTTATAGAAAATATAAAAAATATAAACCTAACCTATATTAAAAAAAATCAAAAATTCTACTTTTAAAAGTTTTAAATATGCTAAATAGAAACGATAGCTCACACTGCGCAATAATTTTATGTTACGTTTGAAAAACTATCAGAATTGCAACCCGTTTTTGAAGATGAAATTAACATTGGCTGAAAGACTTATGTTTGGTTCCTCAGTTAAAATTAGCCATAAATACAAATATCTTGCCAAAATTTGGCGTTAGTGTTAAAACTTTTACATTTATTACCTATTCGTAATTACCGCGCGACGGTTGCCCAAAAATCTGAGTTGACGGCTAAAAATGTAGGATTAGTTAAACCTCGATTAGCATATTAAAACCCATCTGGTCTGCCAAATCATATCTTGTTGGAAATCACCTGCAGACCCGAATTTACAGGTTGATTGGTAGATCGACCATTGTGTTTTCCTGCATCCAAAAGTGTGAAAACAGGGAGAACAGGGTGCAGGAAAACACAATGGCAAACGTACCAATCAACCAATAAATTATTGTGTCTGATGGTGGTTTTCATGAAGATACGACTTGGCAGACCAATTGCATTTTAATGTGATAATCGAGTTTTAATTAATCCCCGATTTACAGCCGTCAACGCGATGAGATGTCGGTTTTATGAATTAGAAATCAATCGCATTTTTCAGAATGTAGTTTTAGAAGTGGTTAATCACTTTTCTTCCATGATTGTATTTTAGTCTTATTCAACATTTCGAACAAAATTGAAACGCATGGATCATTTTAAAAACGTATAGATTTCAAAAGATTCGTTTTGAGAAAAATACACTTGAATGACAGAGAGATTCAAAAAGTCATCAGAGATTAAATTCCGTTGACTAAAGTGTAGACAATTGCACAACACAGCTTTCCACGCAATTAAACAGCAAGGCATGGGCTTTTTGACCACGTACGTAATTTGCCATAATAGCTTCATTTTTCATGGAGAGCGTGAACACTGCAGTAGCTTCAGATTGCTGCTATTTAAGAACAAGAATTAGAGTATTAAATGTTTTCGAGCTCTTCAGTTGAAATTTATTTTTGAAAGGAAAAACGACCTACACCAAATTGTTTACATAAATATATATTTAAAAATAAAAAAATATATTACAATTCATCAGACATACAAGTAAAAATTACATAAATACATTTAATACAATTATAAAGAAAACGTTTCGAGCTAAATTTTAGTCACTCATCAGTGCAATAAATAACACTTAAATGACCAGAAAACTATATATCATGTTTACAGTTAAAAATTATTAGCAGTTAAAATTAAATAATATATTAAAAAAAGCAATTTAACAAATTACAACGGCTGTTTGGAAAATGATTTTTTCAAAGACTAAAATTTAAGACACAAAAAATCGCACGGAGTTGATCATATATTACGTACGCCATAAATTTAACTTATACATTCCTGGACCCATCATGAACAAATTTTAAAAGAAATTTCAGTTTTACAATTTTCAGTACTGTAAATTTTTAAACTTCTACAGAGTTGGTCATACATTACGTACGCCATGGATTAAACATTAATATTCCTGGACCAATTTTAAATGAAATTTCATTTTTAAACTTCTAAACATCCCACAATATTACTTTTTATATCATCGTATAGAGAAAAAAAATGCATTTTTAATTGCAATTTGTTTGAAAACTATCTTAATGTTTCCGAGTTATTATTGTTTTTGTAGTTTTTATTACTTTTTTTCTCATCGTGGCAACAGAAGTATCCATCTCTGTTGAAAGTAAAGGGAAAATACAGATTACTGTATAGACCAATCAGAAAACAAATAAAATGCGGGTTCAACCAATTAAACGCTTCAGATATGTTTTTGATTTCCTATCCTGACCGAGGACAATAACCATTTTTCCAAATGGTTAAAAATATCAAAACATTGTTGTGTATTCAGGTGGAAGTGCACATGATTCATTTATCGGCGAAGTTTGCTTACGAGTGAACACACCTTCCAGAAAAACTCTACTTTTAACATTACACTCTAAATAAAGAAGAGTGACTATTCACTCCTCCGGAGTGAATAGTCACTCTATCGCAGACTCAAAATATGCCCAGCCTCTTTAGAGTGACTATGCATTCTGAGCAAAAGTGAAATATTTGACTCTCTGAAAGAGTGAATAGTCACTCCTAGAAAGTGACTATTCACTCTAAACATAGATGTATAATAACTCTTTCGAAGTAGTGACTATTCACTCTTGCTAAAGGAGTACGGTTTTTCACTCTTGGTAGGAGTGAATAGTCACTCTTTCATGGAAGTGAATGTTCATTTTTTTGTAGTCGGTTCTTTTTTCTTTTCCTTTTATGGTCATTTTAAAAGAATCACATCTTTTACGGCATGCAATGAAAATAGATACAAGCGTGGTAAAGATTGGAATAAAATACTTTATTAGCAATATTTATTTAATTCATAGTTTGTAACACTAGTTGAACTTTTAAGGAAAAAATCAGTTAAAGTTACATACGAATTTAAATTAGATTGCTGACAGAAATAAACTAAAATATTTTATTCCAATCTTATCCTTTGTGTTTGCTTTTACTGCATGTTCTATAAAGATATTACTTTTAAAGTTTTATTAATAACTTTTTAATAGGTGGATGTTATATGTTTAACAATGTTTGATTTGATTTTAATTTTTGTTTTAAATATAAAACCGTAACTTTTTTTCTTAAATTATTGCTATTTCTGAAATGTCCTATTGTTGTAAAATATTTTTAATTTTTCCATTTAAAAGCTATGCTTATAAACTCATTTCTTTTTAAAATAAGTTCTAAGCATGATTTAAACGTTAAGAATGTGTAATTTTTTTTATCCGCTGTGATTTGCTTTTGTTTTGTTTAATATGAACATGAAGTCTAAATTATGAGTTCTCTGGAATATGTATATATTTTTCTTTTAAACATATTCCTTAACTTAATCATGATTTCTAATTTTCGTCCGTTATTGCTGAAAAATGGAATTAATACGATAAGCCATATTTAATTTAAATTTTTTATTCGCGTAGATATTGTATTTTGTGACTATGGGCAAAATAGATTTTATATGTTTTATAGGAAAAGATTGACCTCGGAAATAGAAAAAAAAACAAACTTAAAAATAAAGTAAATGACTGCATTAGAAATATTCTTATTGTTTGAAAAACATTTGAATGTAAAAAAGTATTTATTAGTAATCTCTTAAAAAAAAATATTCAGTCCTGTATTGTGTAAGTAAATAGGATCATTTTTAAAAAATATACTAAAGCAGTCTTATCCATAAACTTCAAAACAAGCATAAAAAAACATTTTATTCCAATGCTTAAATATCATGTTTTATTGTTTAGCACCAAAAATTACTTGTATCAAAAACGTAGAAATTTTTTTTATAATAGAAGGAAATTTAATAACTGATGCAGAATATCTATAATTAAATTTTTTTATATTATGCAGTCTCGAAATTTTAAAATCATAACTCTCAGAAAAATGTTTAGATACAATTTTTAAAAATTAATATACAGTAAAACCTCCCTAAAGCGACCACGTACTGTTCCAATAAAAATTGGTTGCTCCGAGAGGTGGTCTCTTAATGGAGGTCACGTTTAAATCTAGATTTTAATTGTTGAAAAATGGTAACAGTGTTACTAAAATTTATTTTTCACATTAGGAAAAAATATAAAAATTTAAGTATCAAAATGAAAGTTAATTACATAAGTTAATTACTTCAGAGTTTAAAAAATGAACACATTGAGCTTTGCTTTAATTTTACAGTTTTATATTTTATAATTTTTATTTCCAAGTCCTTTCGAAGTTCAGTAAATAAATGCATTTTTTGTGGACGGGAACAAATAATGGCGATTTCATTACTTTATCTATTTCTTTGGGAGTTTTCCGACAGAACAGGGCAGAGGAGTTTATTGACCGTCAGTATTAATTTGTAAAACGAGTACATCTTTTCAAATCCAGAGCCATTCTAGTCCAACTCCATCACTAGGGTGTAGCATGGAGGGAGAAACGGGTTATTAGCGGGTGCCAGAAACTTCTATCACTTTTGAATTTTTATCTTGTGCATCTCTCCAAGCTCTTGTATGCGCAAATTGTAAATAGTAGGTGTGTTGTAATGTGTTTCTAATTGTGATGTTCAATATAGTGTGTTTAATGTACTGTGAAATCCCTGTAAATCCATGAAAAATGTAAATAATTATGCAATCACATTCAAATGATCCTCATGTAATCACTACACACAGTCATGTAAATAGTAGGTGTTTGATATTGTGTTGTAATGTGTTTCTAATTGTCATGTTAAATATTGTGTGTTAAATGTACTGTGACGTATATATATCCAAGAAAATTGTAAACAATTATGCAATCACATTAGGTGAAATGATCCTCATGTAATCACTACATACAGTCATATATCTCGATGTGAAATCTTCGGTTCGCCCAGAAAAATTGGATAACCAATTGTGATTGTAATTGTAAATCTCACAGTAACCGAAATAAATCTCAGCAGCTTGATCAGGGACCCGACGCTCCCTCTCAGACTCTGGTTGAGAGTCGGGAGGAGTGGATGTGGTCTACCCTTCGGGATTGCACTAACACTCTAAAGCGAAAGCTGAGTTCCCGAGGTGGTCATCGCTGTCTTAATTTGTAATCAGAGTTAAATTCATTGCCTAAAAAGGCACAAAGGGGTTTAAACACTTAAAAGTTACCGGAATAAAAAAAAATCTAAACTTAGTTTAGAAGTTTGCTGAATAATGCCCTCTCCTGAATTATTTTTTTAATAAAACCTTCTTCAAGTGACCAGGAAAAAACGGAATTTATTTCATTTTCTTCAAAGAAATCGGTCATGCATGGAGGGAGTTCAACTGGGATGGTCTCTGAATAGAGGTCAAATTAGTATTGAGCCAATGGGAATAAATTTCGTTCCATGAAAAAATGGTCGTTGAGGGAGGCGATCGCCTAATAGAGTTGGTCGCACAGGGAGGTTTCACTGTACCAACCTTTTCGTAATATCATAAACATCAAATATTCTATTTAACTCCCAAACAATGATAAATACTCTTAACTGTATATAATCCGAAATCGAAATTAAACCAAAAAAAAAATCTCATAGAACGGCAAATTAATGTTTTCGAGAATGAGTCTCCTACGATTGAGAAAATCCAGATCTTCTCTGTTATGGGTCAGTCACACTTTCAAACGAAAGAGATAAAACTTTTTTGTTTTGGTCGTGGCAAAACTTTTATTATTTGCAAATACAGCATTGAAAGGGAAGAATAAAATATGCACAGTCGTTATTTTTTTATTCACATTTCCTGAACTAATGAAGTTTTGATTTTGCATTGTGCACTTAGAGGTCTGCACGGGCTGAATTTTCCAAGGACCCGGCCCGACTCATAGAAAAAAAATTCGGCCCGGCCCGTAGAAAAAAATTGATCCGGCCCGGTAAAAAACTTAAAAGTTCGGCCCGAGTCCGACCCGGAAAAAAAGTTAAAATCTCAGCCCGATCCCGGCCCGGCCCGAGTGAATTTCAACAAAACATTGATTTTTTATTTTTTTGAAGCGTTAAAAATCTGGAAAATGCTATACAATAAGATGAAATTGTATAGAAAAAAAATGCGTTATAGACAAGTTCCCTTCTTAGCGAGTATAAATGTATTATATATTCTTTTCTTATGTATTAGTATATTAATTATGCATGGATCAATACGTTAGTGAGTTTAAAACTGGGTTCCGTCATACGCAGGTTCTTTTTCACACGTTTTACCATGTTTTAATTTAGCTATATTTTAATAAGCGCAGAAATCTAGTGTTCTTAAAAAATAATAAATTTTAATGTTTCAATGTAGAATAATGGCGATTTAAAAATGTATGCATTTTTTACAAAAATTTTTGGGCCAGACCTAATTTTACTGACCTTTAAATAGACCAGGCCACGCTGAGACAATGATTTTCATATACGGGCTGGGTCAAAATTAGGACTGAAAATTTTGGGCCGTGAAGACTCGGAATGAACCAGTCCCGACTCTGTACAGGAAAAATAAGCTAAGCCCGGCACGAGCCTTCAGATAAAAGTGTGGCCCGGGTCCGGCCTGAGTTCCGCGAGTGAAAATCGGCCCGAGAACGAGCCGGCCCGTGCAGATCTCCAGTGCGTATTCAATTGTTAAAAGAAGGATTTCAAACCGCTACATGAAGAAATATAACAGACAATCACTTTTGAACACTAACGATCAATCTTTTTCTATACAACATACAACTATTAGGTAATAATCTTAACCTCCCCCATATCTACACGGATAAATGCTTAAAATTAAACAAGACTTACCTTTATTTTATGTATTCCAATAAGAATAATTTTAATGATATCCTAATCTGTTAATCGTAAGATGGCGGACAAAAAAGTGATCATTTTTCTTATCTTTTAAGGGTGTCGTCGCCTTGCTGCTCTGATTGGTTAAAAGCAATGCACACGTAAGTCACTCTGCTTTCAGGAGTGAGACATCTCACTCCTTTCTAGAGAGTGGAAAATTCCACTCTTTAAGGAGTGTATTTTTATAAAATTCACTCCAAAAAGAGTAAAAATGCCTGTCACTCTTTCAAAAAGTGAACTTTTCACTCCTCCCAATTTTAGAGTGTACTGCAACCGTATCTGATAACTTTCATATTTGCGAAATCTGGGTCGGTACCTACAATTCTCTCTGGGTCTGTACAATTTAGATTTTGCATTACATTTAGATTTTAGATTACAGTTAGATACCGACCCTATCCCAGATTTCTCAAATATGAAAATTATCAGATCCGGTTGAAATAATGTTAAAAGTAGAGTTTTTCTGGAAGGTGTATTCACTCGTAAGTAAACTTCGCTCATAAATGAGTCATTTGCACTCCCACCTGAATACACAGCATTGTTTTGATATATTTTATACTTTATTTAACTGCTAAAAATTTTTAACTGTAAACATGATATATAATTTGCTGGTCATTTGAATGTTATTTATTGCACTAATGAGGCGCTAAAATTTAGCTCGAAACGTTTGCATTTTTAATTGTATTAAATGTATTTATGTAATTTTTACTTGTATGTCTCATGAATTGTAATATATTTTTTATTTTTAAATCGTATATCAGACGTTAAACAATGGTTATTTTTACCCTATCTATCTATATTATAAAGGACAAACATATCTGTGCGTAACGCATACGTCATTTTGCGAATGGCAACACTTTGAAATTTGAAATAAAATTTCAGTTTTGCAATTTTCTCTACTGCAAATTTTTTAACTTCTAAACATCGCACATTTAAAATTTTTACACCGTCGTAAGAGGAAAAAATGCTCTTTTAAATGCAATTTGTTTTAAAGCTGTATCTCAATTTATTTTTGAGATAATAATTTTTTTGTAGTTTTAATACCATTTTTCTTATCGTGGCAACAAAAGTACATCATTTCTATTGAAAGTCATTGAAAGTAAGTTGAAAATATTTAAAAATTTGAGATACTGTATCTTTTTGTTGCCATTTTCTCATAAAACCTCAAAAAAAGTTGAAATTAAAATGTGGGCTATGTCAAGAATATTGTCTGTTATTCCGTGATAATGACGTCATATGCACACTTTTTTATAGATGAAGTTTAAGATTGGATTATAAAAGTGGATTGCTTTAGCGGATGGAAATGACGTCATTTTATAAAAAAGCGTGTATTTTAATTCTTAAACGTGAATTATGTTCTGTAGAAGTGCGTCATTTTCACAGCCCAGCTGCTTTGAAATTCTTCACAGGTGAAAATGTTTCACTTTTAAAAATAATGTAATCGAAATCACATACTGATAAAACGCAATGTTTTACAAATTTTTAGAGTGTCTTTATAAAAGAGAGGTAACATGCAAATAATAGCGATTTATATTACAGAAATTGATGATTTTCGCCTGGATGGATTTGCTTCGCCGAGTTAGACTAGCCAGCAAATAATTCGTGGTTTAAAATAATATCGTGTTCCTGAAGTTTTTGTCGAAAATTCTCTCGAATAATAAAATTTTAATGCTATTTTTTAAGACATTCTACTATAATTTTATCAAAATAACAAAATTTGCTTAAATTAATTTTTCCTAATTTTATATAATCTATATATTTAAATCACAAATGTGTTTTTAGTCATTTGCCGTGATCTTTCTGCTGAACAAATTTAACTAATATCTTTTTTTAACTGAAAGCTCTTCCTTTGTAGATGTGATCGCACTATCTGTTTTTTTTTTTAATATCCCCACTTTTATATTTTAATTTTAAAAGCATTTTATGAAGTTTCTTCAAAATGATGAAAATTAGATAGCTTTTATTATTGCAGACAAGAGAGAAATAATGAGGTATTTTTAACATTATTCATGCTATTTTCTGATAAAAATTCAAAATTGTTGATAAAAATTGTTGTATAGGGTTTAGTGGCGCAAAATGCCATTAGGAGCAGAATATTACATTAGGGGCATAATAACGGAAAACGACATACTGCTTTTGAAAACACGCATTTTTCCTCATAAATTTTCTATATTGTTTTTCCTTCTGCACGTGTACTGATACTAAGTTTCAGACACTAGGCGAAATGCTTATTTAAGTGAAAATGAAGTCATATTTAAAATAAAGCGGTCATTTTCTTAGATAAAATTAAACATTTTAACTCAAATGCATCTAAAAAATATAAATTACGGAAATTTTTACTCTCCGGAATTGAGATTTGAATCTCGAGTAAAGAGTGCGTTTGTTCACGTAAAAGATGTTGCTGACATCGTGACTTCAAGTTTTGAGTTAAAAGGATTTTTAAATGATCAAACAAGATACAATTTTTTTAAAAATGATGAATATGGATATGAGAACTGCGCATGCAAATTTTGAGATGTGAAAATTGCTTTTTTCATTCCGGAAATCAAAGCATAAGAGCCTCAATTGATAACCACACCCTAATAACTGATCTTTATTATATTTTACTGATTAAGTATCTATATTATAAAGAACAAACGTATCTGTGCGTAACGCTGATGTCATTTTACGAATAGCAACACTTCACGATCAAATATCGGTCTTGAAATTTTCGCTACTGCAATTCTTTAATCTTCTGACCATCGAACATTTTCAATTTTCGTCGCATGGGAATAAAATTTACTTTCAAATGAAATTTGTTTAAAAGCTGTATTCATTGATGATGTATTATATTTTCTAAAATAATTTTTAAGTATGATTTGTTTAAAGTTTATCTTATGACGTGCCGGTTTCAATACGTAATAATAATAAACATTCTGCACATAAAGCAACAAACATTTTTCAGCATTTGTTTCTGACTATTTTTGCATAACGAAATTAGTACTTCCATTATAAACAAATAAAAGAATAATATTAAAAAAACCCACCAATCTAACATATTTGTGAAAGACAAATTAACGAAATTAATACTTCTTTTGTACACAAATAAAAGAATTATATTGAAAAAACACAAATCTAACATAGTTGTAATCGTACAGTTTAAATATTTAGATCACCAAATAGGATTTTTTTTTGTGCAAAGTTCATCTCAGTTTACTGATTGTCTATGGTTTTAAAAACAATTTTAAAGCATGAAATATTTTTTTAATTTATCTATATCGCGCGGAGCTCGATTGCGAAAGATTAATCCGTTTGCCCTTAAAACAAAATGAAGAGTTCATAATTTTCTTACGGCTAATATCCATAAAAAAAAAATTGCCCCATGAATAAATAAATTAAGTAATATAAATAAAACACAAATTTACCAGACATGTATAAGCTCTGAAATTATCAGAATATAAAAGGATGCCATAAGTAGCAAAATCTTGGCAAATAACTCTTAGCATGCGGCTAATAAGAAAATATCGCTTTTGATAAATTTAAAAAATATATTTGATTGTATAATTCGTATTTCCCATATGAAAAATGCTTTTTTTAATGTAAGTGGTCAATCTAAAAAAATTATTGCATATAAAAAAATATTACTTTTCAATAAAAAAAAAATGTTTTCACTATATTCTTTAACCCGGGAAGCCCGGGTATGATCCCCTAGTATATATAAAATCCTAATGAAACGCATTTTATGAAACGGAAGTATGTAACGGAAGTATGAAACGCAAGAATGAATCGACTGATTAAACAACTGATTATGTTTCACGGCGATTACTCCTAAAATATGGAATACTTTGCGATGAAATTAATACCAAAAATCAATATTAATCCACAGATTTCAAAACTGGTATTAGAATTTTTAAATTCGAAATAGTTTTCGAAATATTAATTTTTTTCTAATTTTATATACATTTTTCTAATGATGGCAACTTAAATTTTAATCATAACTGATATACTTATATTTCTTTTCGTATTTCAGAAAGGGTTATTTTTAATTAATTTGTGACCAGTTTGGCCTCACTTGAATCTATGCTAAGAACAATGTTTTTTTTTATGTTTTTTTTTTTTCATTATCATTTTATTTAATATAAAGCTTTCATTTAAAACTGAAAAATTTAAAATCAATAGCTTTAACTTCTTTCCCTTTTTAAAACGAAACGAAAAGAAAAATATGTCATATACGCACCGGGTTACCTAAATAGCGCAAAAGGGCGTTGTTTTGCCTGACATGGTAACCCGGCTACTGTTGCTTATTTATTAATAAAGGTTTATTTACCTTTATTTTCTTTTTATTTAAAACAAAAAAAAAGTTATAAATTGCTTTGTTCTATAGTTATTAATTATTTTTATTTATTATTAGTTCATTTTAAAAACAATAATAAATAATTTAAATATACATATGTAACTGGTATTCGAAAACGAGGTTTTCGTCAAATTGTCGTAAAAAGAAAAACCACGCCAAACCCGATTAAATATTGCAAGAAATCCTGACATTTAATTTCAAATTCAAAGCAATGTTTTAAATGTACTCTTAGTTATCCAGTAGACCAACGAGATTGACGTAATTTTTATTTTAAATAACGAAAGAGCAAATAAAGGCACAGATGTCATATACGCCTATATTGGCGCGTTTTTTTCTGACGCCAATGTCGTATTCGCAAAGGTACTTAACCCTTAACCGGAATCGTGGGTCCATTTTGACCGGACAATGACAAAAACGTTTAATTTCGAAACGCGCGCATGAACGCTTAAAGAACTAAATTAAAAAAAAAAAAATGTATAATTTCAAGATACATATGAATAAAAGTTGATTTATATTGTACATGAAACTTTTTTCAATGCGCTTATAACCCATCTAAGTGGTAATTTCATATATATTAGAAAATAACTTGGATTTTAATTAAAGGGTCCTTTTGGACATAAGATTCCACTAATGTGGAACAATTTAGCGATTCCGGTTAAAGGTTAACTGACGCCAAAGTATAGTTATTTTGCTTGATATGGTAATCCGGATGTTGTTGTTTATGGTGGTGATGTTTTCGCTAAAATGGCGTCGGAAAAAAACCGCGCCAATATGGGGGAGTATATGACATCTGTGCCGAAATAAATTAGTATAGAATTAAGCACAGATGTCATATACGCCCCATATTGGCGCGATTTTTTTCTGACGCCAATGTCATATATGCAACGGGTACTTAACTGGCGCCAAAGTGTCGTTATTTTGCTTGATATGGTAACCCGGAAATGTTGTTGTTTATGCTGTTGATGTTTTCGCCAAATTGCCGTCGGAAAAAAGTCGCGCCAATATGGGACGTATATGACATATGTGACTAGCATTGATAAAAATAAAAATAAAACGTCGAAATAAAAATCCCTTGGTGGCGTAAACACGTGTAACTTCCTTACAGTCAAGTGAATGTGACATTTACGATCAACCATTATCGGCATTTAATCTTATATTCTGGTGATAGATTTTTGGTCGATGGGATAACCAAGTAGTTCCGTTTTAATTTACCACTTGAAAAATAAAAAAATGCTAACTTGCGAGTTAAAAAAAGCTATTGGCGAGATTTTCACCCGGCTAACATAAAAGTATCAAGAATTCTTTGTGATCTTGGCATCTTTTATGTAGTTTTATTCGAAAAAATAACTTTGATTCTTTAATCAAAATGGAAACCTTTCTTAGGAAAAGCGAAGTGTTGTAATTGTTTATGGCAGTTACATGACTTGAACTATTGTAATATAAGTGAAATCATGGCGCTAGAATAATATTTGGCGACTTATCGCCTGTGTCTGGCTAACATTAAAGTACCAAAATGACCGCCTGGAATATAAAAAGCGAACGAATCAGCCCAGAATTGTTGATAATAGTCACATGACTTAGGATATTATTATAGAGATTATTTTCAATTCTAAAAACAGCGCAAAGAATAATATTTCCTAACGATTAAAAATTTATTTACACGTGACAATTAAAAACAGAAAAAAAAACCTTTAAAATTACTATAAATGTGTACGTGTTACAAGCAGGAAAATATTGAAAATTATGTCTTGAAAATTGTATTTACACGTGAATATTAAAAGAGAAAGGAAACTTTAAAATAATAAATACACTAATATGCGTTTAACACTTTCAGGGGCAAGGTACTTCTATTCGTAAAATGTTGAAATCAGTAAATGGCACCAGAATTTACAAACAAATTTCGAAATACGAAAATGCTTTTGTTCACTTAATAATAAAAGGAAAATTTTCATTCCAATATTCTGGTGCATTTAAGAATTAAAATTAAGTGGTCCAAAAATGAACTACCGCCCTTGAAGGGGTTAAAGCGGTAAATTGTAGTAATTGTAGTAAATTGTATTATGTCAATCGCTTTATAACGTTGTTAAAAAATACCGGGAAGCAAAGATTCTGTTTACTTAATTCATTTTATTTTAGCTTCCTTTCAAACGTTTAACTGGTCTTCTTTAATCAAACACGAAAATAACCGTTGGATGTCTTAATAGCAAATGATTCGGCCTTAAATTTTTGCAATCAAATGGAATTGAATGGAAACCCATTTACAGGGAGATCGTTATAGGTTTTTTCAATTATAATTCAGTCTTCTCTAATCTTTTTAAAACCGATCAAATTAGCGTGCTTTTAGATTCTGCGGTGTCTGAATGGGGGGTTGGCGAGCGTAGCTTGCAGGGGGCAGAGCCCCCTAGTAAATATATATTTACTTTCCAAATAATTGTGTTCATAATCTTTTAGTTTCCAATAAAATTATTTAAGCGTATCCCAAAATTAGCTTTAAAAACCACTTTTATAATTTATAAGAAATGAATGTTTATTTTAAGTCACGCTTAATTCCCCAACTACAATTTATATTGTCTCGAAATGTTTCTATTGGAATGCGTGAATCTCAGTTGTGAAATGTCTGTCATTTATGCCTGGTAGAAAATATGAACAAGTGATTTTATTAAAAGATTTCCAATTTAGCGTTTATTTTTTGTTTGAATGGAAACAGCAACGCGGGAAAAAAAACAGAATTATTAGAATAACAAGTTTCGGCATTTAGAATTTCAAAATTGTTTTCTCAACATAGAATCTTAATTTGATATTTACGTTTCCATGACAAAGGAGTAAATATTTATTTTAATTATTATGCTATTTTTTATTTATGTTTTCTACATTTAGTCGTTTAAAATAACACGATTTTGAACTTTCTCAGTCCACTGGTTTGTTTTGGCATGAAAGATTTGGCGTATCATTCAATCATATTGTTTTATAACTCATAAATAGTTGTAAGCCCGAAGGTTGTTGAGCGATGGCTAAAAAAACTATAAAAAATGCAATAAATGCTCTAAAATTATTGAAATATTCATTGAAGACACACCTGTGTAAATAGTTTTTTTAAAATTCTAGACTATCAGGAATTAAGGGGAAAGTCAAATGCAAAATTCAATACTGCATGCGTTAAAATAAAAAGGGTAACAATGAGAAAGACAATTGTAATACATACTCCGCCTACTTGGCTGTGGAGCTGGAGGAGATGGGGGTGGTGACGGAGACGGAGATGGCGAGGGTGAGCGATAATTTCTGGATCGCGATGATCGCGATGAAAATGTCGAGCGTGAGGCAGATGACCCTCTTGATGGTGCTCTCGAACTGGTTGACTGGGGACTGGGGCTTGGGCTTATTCTGTGTACATTAACATGGTTATCCAGTTCATCATCAGACGATTCTTGAACAGCTGAGAGCGTTCCTAAAATTAAAATCAAAATTTAATTTCTATAATCAGGTGAAACGGATTATTAAAGTTTAACTTAAAAAAAATAGTTCCTGTGAAAGGAATTTAAGATTTTTTACTGTTTGATTAAATTATAAAATTTTATTTTTTAATTACATTGTTAATTTGTTCGGGGGATAGATCACTTACAGGCACACACACAGAGGCACACATAAGGACAGACGGACGGAATTTTTTTCAAAAACATGTTTTTTGGAATCTCCAGCGTCTGAAACGTGTAAATCCGTCCACCCCCCATCCAGAAAAAAAAAGATATTTTAAACGATTACAAGACTTACTCTATACTACGTATGATGGGTAAGTAAAAATAGACATTATTTAAGAAGTGTAAAAAAAAAATAGAATTTAAAAATATTAATTTTCCGAGGAAATATTTTGAATATAGGAATGCACCCCATCCCCGTAAAGTTAGCATGGATGAGGGGAATTTGAAAGCTGAGTGACTAGCAGCCTTAAAGTGTGGGTTTGGTTTGATCGAGTGCGGTGCTCACCTTAATTCACCTTAATTTAACGATAGAAATGAAGACGAGATAAATAAGAAGAGAAACAAATGGTATGCTTTGAACATGTTAAAAGATACGAACCTTCACTAGAAATCGATCGTCTTCGTTTAGACGCTCTTTCATCCTCAGATAATTCCTCCTGTGGCAAAGAAAAAATAGAATGAATAAAATAAAGGATGACTGGATCTATGCTTACGATGTCTCTAAAGATAATTACATCAGAAAAGTCCAATCTCCTTTTAACGGCACTGAGCGGAAAAATTTCATCTTCATCCTGTTCATCTACTGGATCCGCCTCTTCATCTTCTGGCACCTGCTCCAATGCAATATCTTGTCGTACATTAATAACAATTGGAGATACATGATGATTAGCATTGGGAAATCTGTATATAGGATCCATCTGATTGTTATTTTCATCATCGTCGTCGTCATCATCATCATCCTCGTCATGAGATCCAAAAAACACATCATCATCTTCAGTTTCAGAGTCGCTGAACAGATTTTCTTCTTCTCTGAAAAGAGATTCAACATTAAATAAATTCCTAACTGTCTTCAACGGCTCATCCTTCAATCACTTCTTAAAATATCAACTCATAAAGTATAATGAAGAATGAAATAATAATAAAAAAAAAATATTAAATTTTTATTTTTGTTTTATTTTCTACTTTCTAGTGTTTAAACGAGTGTTTCGCTGTCGCAATTTCAGAGCTGGTTGGCTGTTTTTGGCAGAGTAGTTTCGACGACGGAGATGGGATCAGTTCGGGACAATGAAATCAGTTATTGCTTGCTTAAAATAAAGTTATTCATTTATAACGGAGTTCAAAAGATATTAAAACGCTTTCTGTCGTTCAATGTGTGTATTTATAATTACGATTTATGAGAAAGTGAGTTGTATTTTTACCAAGTTGGGCTAAATGGGGAGCGAAAAATAATCGACTAAGGAACATCTAGTTCTAGACTCCCGTCCATTTCAATATATAACATTTCTGTAATTAACTCAATTTTTTCTATTTGTAAATAAAAATTAGAGTAAACGGGAACGAAAAATAATACGTCTAGCATAGTATATAAGACACTTTTCAATACATTCAGAAAACAAACAAAATTTTATTTGGACCTCATGCATCTTAAGGAGTCTCAGGACTCTTTAAACTGAAACATTTCCGAAATTTTGTTATTTTTTTTTTTAGATGTTAAACTTCTCTCATTTCTGAATATTTTGATAAAACTGCTTCCTTGAAATTCCCATTAGAACAGAAGTTATGGCTTTTAAAATTATACCTTCTCAATAGCTGAAGCGACGTTTCTAAAATTTTGAAATCGTTTTTCTTCACATGACGTTTTTAAACACAAAACGCAGGATATCACAAAAACTTCTGACTATTTTTCATCAAATTTTCAAAACATATGTTTCATGTTAATCTTTATAAACTGAACCTAAAACTTTATTTTTATTGTTCAAAAAAATATTTTTTATGCGACTATACTATTAAAAAATTCAAAACTTTGTATTAGCTAAATACAGCTTTGTATTATAAATATAAAAATGCTTTAAATGCAAATTTATTTAGGTTCAGATTAATTTTTACAATTTGAAGTATACTTAAGGGCCCAAAAAATTTCCTTATAATTTAAAAATTTATTTTGTAATCCTGCGCTTGAGCAGTTATACCAATTTTCTGCTCGTCAAAAGTCAGAAAGAATGGAGGCACCTATAAATATTAATTCTGCATCTTAATTTTTTTTTTAAATACATGGATTAAAAGAACATATTTATATATTTGATCCCAATAAAAGTTATGTTTAAAATCGTATACATTTTAAAATATTGCAGGTTGAAAATGGTATTTTTTCCAAATATAAGAGTTCTCAGACATTTAAAAAAATATTAATGAATTTAGAAAATTCGTAAAACAATTAAAAGCTCAACTTCTTCAATTACCATGAAAAGTACGAAAAATATCCGAATTTGTTTGTGAAGCCCTGTTTACGATCTATAGATTCACATGTGTATTACACATTATGCTAAAAGTCACTTAAGGTATGTAAGGTATAAGTACAATAAATACAGTCGTGGAAAAAAAAAGTAAACACCCACACTAACTCCTCAGCAAATTATCGTGGACAAAAGTTACTGGTACCGGACAATTGGAAATAAAGTCTAATTTTAAGTTATGTATGTAAAATTTGCTTAGGGGGCCATCTACATATTAAATCGAATCCAAATTTCATTTTTTTCAATCGCAATACCCAGATTTAACGCGATATTTCAAATCTTCGGTTCAAACTATACCTAGAAAGCAAATTTCAAGCCATTTGAATGATAAGTTTTTGAATTATAGACATTCAAAATTTAGTGCTTCTAATGTTAAATTACATTTTCATATTTTTATTCATTTCTCCTGAAATAATACTCCTAATGTGCTAATTATTTCTGTAGCAATAATATTAATATACCCAAACATAAATACGTTAAATTTGCATTTTTTATAATTTTATGATATGAATTATGAAATTAATATTCGAAAAAATTATCAGTTGCAACCTACAATTTTTTTGATGGATTTAGATTTATTAAGTCCTGCTTTAATGGAAATGCAAAATTTCACATTTCTCTTTCAAGTAGTTTTCAAATTATGCTTTAAAAACGGCAAAATGGTGGTTTAAGAGGCCGTCTATGATAGAAGTGACTAGTTATTTTGAAATTTCTTATGCTGTCCTGTAATCTAGCAGACTTCAATGACTGCTTGAGTGTCGATTAAGGCGTCTTGATCAAGGAGGCTCTTTCGGTCAACAATCGAGTACCAAATTTCAATTTGGATACAACCCTTAATATACGCTTGTTTCAAAATAATTTCTTGGAAACATATCGTACGAATTGCATGGAAATTTGTTTTTAGGCTAATTGAAGGGTGTAGAGTTCATTTATGCTGTCAGAATTGGGTTTTGCTATTGAAATAAACAAAGTTATGATTCGTTTTAATATGTAGATGGCTCCCTAAGCAAATTGTATATACATCATTTTAAAGTAGACTTTGTTTTCAATCGTTCGGCTCGAGTAAGTTTCTTCTACGATAATTTGTTGAGGAGTTAGTAGGGGTGTTTACTTTTTTTCCACGACTGTGCCTATCTTCGGGGCTTAGAAACTTTTTTGAAAAATATGAAATTTTTATTAAACACATGAGTTTTTGGTTAAAGCAGGAAATAAAACAATGAATTAAAATATTTTTTAACGGAATTTAAATTAACTTTTCAAAATTAGACAACATTTAGTCAAATTTTTACAAAGAATTTCGTTTATGCCTAACCTTCTATAATAAAATCTATTTCACTTTTGTTCATCATTATATTAGCAAACCACTTACCTATGTCATGAAGCAAAAGATTTGCAATACCTCTTAATTTACATATACCAAATTTTGTGTACAAAACATTTTAAAAAAAATAAAATGTGTATTTTTTAATAAAAACAGCTCTTAAAATAATATATGTTTACTTAAAAGCTGTATTTTGCTTCATAACATACCAATAGATGAGCAGAACATTGTCAAAGAATTTTATTACAATATCTTATAATCTTTTTAAGAAATTATGTTTCTCGTAAATGTACACAAAGAAAAAGGCGGTTTTCCAGAAAATAAAAGTTAAGTTTTTAATATCGCACAAAAACTTATGTATAAAAGGTTTTATATTTTGGTCTGTAACTTTACTTCTAATTAACGCTGAACTAAAAGTAAAGCATTTTTAGAATCCTAAATATTTGAACTTTCTGCGAAAATTTTCGGTTTTGATTTTTATTATTTTAACTTAAACGGCGATTTGAGGGTAGGCCAATTAGAGTACATAGATTTGAGGGTAGTAGGTGAACCTTAAAACACATCGCACAGTTGAAAGTTTTCATTCAGCAATTTCCGTCAATAAACGGAAGTACTCTTGAGATCTTTTGTGTAGCCCTGCATAGTATCTATAGAATTTATACACACCCAGTAATATACAAAAACGTAGTTAAATTTTAAAGCGCGCATTACAACTGAAAGCTCATTTCAAGCAACTATACTTCATAGGCAGTATTGTAGGCAGATTCTTTATTCTTATCCTGTAAATCAATGACTAATTATATGCACATGAGTTTCTACAATAAGTTTTCTAGTACACCTCACTGATGTATACAAATTTCAATATACCGGGTGATCCACAAGTTCCGATAGTTTTGAAATGTTAATACACTGGTTTCCAAAAATTAAGGAAAAGCAACAGAAGTAGCGATTACCCAAAATGTTACACGCAGATTTTAATAAAACTGATCCACAATGTACAACACATAGTATGGTATAAAATAGCATTAAAATAAATTACGAGACAATTGTGGCGTTTCAGAAATTAACACAATTATAAAATAAAGAAAATAAATGTGTTAGTTTAGTATAGGTAAAGTACCTTTAATATGAAGTATGATCACCCCTAGAAGCAATACAGCACATATAGCGATGTCTCATACAGTCAATTATGCGATTGATAAGTTCCCTGGAAAGTGCGAGCTAATGCTCTCGTAAAGCAGTTGTAAGCGTTTCGAGGGTCTGAGGAGGGGGATTGAGAGCAATGACACATCTTCCTAAAGCATCCCAAAGATGCTCGATATGATTCAAGTTCAGTGATCGAGCTTGTCATTCCATGCGCTGAATTGTTTGGTGCTGAAGTTAATCTTCTACGATGTGAGCCCTGTGCGGTCTAGCGTTATCGTCCTGTAATAGGAAATCATTTCCTATCGCACCGGAATAAGGTCTCGCATAAGCATCAAGAATGTCATCTCTATAGACGTGAGCATTTACATTTCCATTTGAAAAGACATGGATGTCTGTACGTCCGCCCAAAGAAATACCTTCCCAAACACAGACATTGCCTCTTCCATACGAATCTCTTTTATGAAGGTTTGATGGATGATAGAGGGTTTCTTGTTCTCTCCAAATCAAACAATGCCTACTATCGCTTTGAAGGCTAAACTGGAACTCATCCGTGAAGAGAACACGCCTCCATTTATCAGCCATCCCGTGGACATGTTGACGTTCCCAACTTAAACGTATCCTCCGGTGACCTGATGTGTGCGGCACACAAATGTCGGGTCGCATCGCGTAAAGAACACCTTCATGAAGCCTTCTACGCGCAGTAGACGTTGATACCAACCTTCCAGTTGCTGCAACAAGTGAGACTAAGAAGAGAGGGTGTTTCTGTTCTATTTCTTCGTACACGTAACCGCAAATATCGGTCATCGGTGCTTATCTTAGCTATTGGCCGTCCTTCGCTAAATCTTCTCGAGGACATTGGCAATTGTTTCCAAAGCCTATGAACAACAGAAGGACTCAGATTTAGCCATCTGACCACCTCTGTCTGACTTTGGCATACCTCCAATAGCTCTATATTGCAGTTACGCCGTCAAATGATACCTCGAGATCATACTAATGAATTGGCTATCTCAGTTTTCTTATTTTATAATCACAGCGACACCAGCAGCCGTACACTCTAGCATGCATTTTTATGCTCCTCACAGGTGACGCAATCCGATTGCAGCGCCACTAATTTGCATTTTGTAATTTTATTCAGCATCTTTTAGTTAGCAACATATGTAAATTTCACACGGATACGTTAATTTTTGAACGAGTTCTCGCTCTTTTTGCGATTTTTGCTTAATTTTTGGAAACCAATGTAATTAGTGAACTGTATACGATACAAAGATGCGGTTTTAAGAAAAATGCCTAGAAGCATATAGGATTTTTTTTTATGAAAAAAGAATGTTAATTAGTTACACTTTTTTTGTCAACAGGTGGCGTTGAAATTGATGATACAGTTTTGCTAGGGTATAATAAAACGGATTGAGTGTTGGCATCATATTCAACCTTGTTTACGGCTGCAAAAAAAAGTTAGGTGTCTCCTGCTTCTTTGACAATCTTCCAGTGAGTCCGTTTCCTCAAACCTCTTTATCATAGCCTTCAGATTTGAAACGGTCATTGGTCTTTTACCAGTTTTAACCACACGCACTGTACGATAAGAAAGCAAAGCTAAATTTACCGATTCATCCTCTTTGTAAGATAGCTTAACAAACAAAGGTTTCTCACGCAAAGAAAGCATGTTTAAACATAGCAGTTATACATCAAAATTCGTTTTAAATGCAATTTCTTTAATTTTCGAAAAAGCGTTTGAACATAAACGACCCTTAAAGTGAAATTTGAGAAATATCTTAGGAAGGATGTTGCTCATTGAATTTATCTGCATATATATAACGCATGTACAGATATTTTCGAAGTTGTACAGCATCGCCATCTGCTGCCAAACGTTTTAACTGTTTATTTAAACAAAAGCTCATTATTAACACAAACCCCACATGTTCCTGAGCATATATGTGAAAACCGCGTCTTTCTATTGTACACAGCTTTCTAATTATTAACATTTCAAAACTCCCGGAACATCTGGATCACCCGCTATTTAAAATAGCATAATATTATTAAAATACACCACACATGTTTTTTTCCCCTAGGCCGTTATGTAACGGATTTTTTTTAGCATTCCTGTTAATGAACCCTTAATGCTATACTGTAATACCTCAACTTACTTCAGGAACCCATTTCAAGATTAGTGACGTAAGTCGAGGTACATTTAGATGTGCAAAAAAAGAATAATTATTAAAAATTTTCAATGATCTAATTAACACACTTTATTGCCTTTAGGGAATGTGTTACATACACTTAAGGAAATAAAAATGAGTAAAATAAAAAATACGTTTGTAATACAAGAATTTGGACTAAATAAGTTTTTAAACTTGTAATTTATTGTTCTTTTAGCTGCCGGTTCAAATATTTGAGCAAGTAATCCCGCATTGAACTTTCAATAGTTTTTTTTTCTCTTACAAGCTCTCTGTAATATCAGAGTTTTCTAAACTTTTTCTTGTGACTTGTTTTATTTGTTTGTCAATATCAGATGGCTGTCACGCGAAAGTTTCCTCCCATCGAACTGAAAATCTTCAAAAAGGCTCAGAGTGCATCTTAATTAAAGAATTTTCTTCAGGCCAGACGACGTTAATTCGTGAAGTCGAGGGTACGTAAGCCTGGGTACTACTGTACACTACATTTTCAATAACCGAATCTGCCACCATTAAACTCCAATAACATATATCAATTTCATAGCAATCTGATACTATTTATACGAGTTACTGCATGGGCAGACAAACCGACTAAAATAAGCACTTTTCAACTATATTAACAAGTTTTAAATACGGAATATTTAAAATTCCCGATCATGGAAAAACCGCGTTATCCACCAAGACAGAATTGTAAATGAACGGTTTTTTAGGATTTGTTCCTTCTACACATGCATTATTTTAAATCATTCATATTTTACAGGCTGTGTGTTCCTGATTATGAGAATTCATGCAGCCGATCTAGGTTTATAAATGAAGGATTTTCCCCTTTTCGTGTGTTATAAAATGTTCCAGAAAATAAGTTTCTAGGTCATCCAAAAATGCCAATTCAAGAGTGAAAAAAAGTGGGATGGTGTTATCGCAGATCGCGCAGACGGTTTCGTTTAATATCTCTTTTAAAATATTTTATACTTAAATAAATGAAAATTGTTGATTTATAATTATTAAACAGTTACATAAACGGCAGCAGCATTATATTAAGTTTTAAAAATAATTTTATTCTAAATTTAAAATATTCAAGTAAAATTACTTAAATATAAAAAAATCCGGATATTTTTAATGTCCGCAGTTTCAAAAATATAGCAGAGGTCTAAAATATATTTTTTTAAATAAAAAATTCTTTAAAACATATTTAAATTTCTGAACTAATTCCGAAAAAACTAAATTAATTCTTGCACTTTCCAAAGACTCACTACATAGCGTCCAAAAAAGGATGCTAACATTTATTAAAATTACAAAGAACCCGTAAAATGACAAAAAAGTACGATTTTTTTGTTGTTGTTGTTAAATCCATCTGACAATTAAATGTGAAAAAAAGGGAAATTTCAACTTTCGCCGACATGCTTCGAACCAGAGACCTTTCGGTTAGAAATAACACTTTCTACCACAAGACTACCGAGTTCACAAGAATAGTAGAAATTAAGTTTGTGTTCTGAAGTCTCAAAAATGGGGGAGCGGATGTCATTACATCATTTAATTAAAATGACAAAGTTTTCAAAATTTTATGATTTGGGGTGTGACAGGGAATATTCAGGTCTATGTAAAAAAAAAATCAAGGCTGTAATTTTAATAGTTTCCAAGAACGAGCGTTGTGACGAACAGATGGCCAGACAGAGAATGGAGACTATAAGGGCTTCGTGAGATAAACGAAACCCTACTTACAGAGCATTTTTGGTTTACTCAGATTTTGTAAATTGGATACTGAGGAAGATATTAAAGGAAAACAAATATCCGAAAACTATTCATTTCAAATTCTAGGTCGATTGATTGCGTGATTTTTAGGATAATCACTTATGCAAATGAACGTATTTTTGATATTTGTCAAGAAATTAGATGCTTAGTAAAGTTTACGCCAATATGGCTTAACGATATGAAATCGTCGAGTGTCGAATCCTTTTTCTTTATTTATTTATTGATTGATTTCTTTATTAAATTAAAGATATATTCCACTCTTTAGTGTTTAAAATAGTTCACAGTTGCCGTTTCACCTATGTTTATTTATTAATGTCCTTTATTTATTTATTAAAAAGACTATCTGTACCCAGCCACGCGTTGCTGTGGCTCGCTCTAGTTAAATGGAAAAGAAAAAAAAGAGAAATCGCCGTTTTTAACATGTTTAATTTCACAGTGCTTGTGGGCATACAATAATTTTTGTTGTTACATTATGTGTGCAGATATAGACATTGTCTGGTTTGCAGATTCTAGAATGCGCAACATATACTTGCCCGTGTGAGAAGCAATCGGTGTTTAAATCTAAACCACAGAATTCTAAAGGTAGGCCCTGAGCTTTGTTGATGGTGTTTTCAAACTCCAATCAATTTGGGAATTGCAATTTCTTAAATTGAAATGGCATATCCGTTATAATCACAGGAATGCGGGAAATAAGGAAATCTTCACCTTTGAAAGGTCCTGTCAAGATTAATGCTTCTATGACAATTATTATCGTGACCAGTCATCTTTGAAAGAACCTGTCAAGATTGTTACTTCTACGTCAATTCTTATCGTAACAAATTCTTCTTTTGACGTCACTAAATTGCAGAAGTTATAAGGCAATGAAATTCGTATTGAGGTCAGATCAACTGGCACCTTGCCTATCCCAAATTCCAGCAATTTGTGTGAGAATATCTCATCTGATCGGTTGTTTTGCAGCTGAACACGCATATTTGCAGTTATTTTTAACGTCTTTATGTATAGCCACAAAGTAATGTATTTCAGGCACGTATTTATTTCGTCCGCTGGTGTTGGACGAGGAATTACAGGTAATATTTGCATAAAATCTCTTACAAGCAATATTAATGCCTTCCCAAATGGTCTGATGTTTCCAAGAAATACTGCAATGATCGATCAAGAGCAGCAAACGATTCTTTGTGCGCCACTGTGCATTCATCCTAAACAATAAATTTGCATTTCTACATTACCTTTACCATGCCGGATGCTTTGGAAGCATTGTATGTGACAGTTTCAATGAACTGCATGTTCAATGGCAATTTGAAAGCGGAATGAGCAGTTCTTCCACCTGATAGCAATGTCGCAGTTTTTCCGGACAACCCAAGAGCTAAGACTATCATTTTGGAATCGAATTGCTGTTAGAATCAATCTAATTGGGAACTTATTACCCGTTCCTCTCGGGGCATCTGACAAGAATATTTTTCCAACCCCGTAATTGACAGTTTGAATTATTTGATCGTAAATGCGTTTTTGCACGAGCCTTAACTTAGCCTTACATGGACTTAACATGGACCTTAACATGGACTTTCTTCGCTAATATTAAAAAAAATGTTGCATACAAAAATATGAAAATGGGTACTATTATAGAGAAATGTTTGATAAACACGCTGATGCAGACAGTTTTCAAATCGAAGAATTATTTTAAGAGATATTTAATGCCAAAGTTGGACAAAATCGTTCCATTAAAAACGTTTTATAGGAGCAAAAACTGTACATACGAATTTAATCATTTTTAGATCATTTTATGCATCAAAATTTCCCGGTGTGCAGACTGCATTTAGTTTTTTAATTTGACTCATTTTTTGAGGTTTTATTTCTATTTTAAATTCAAATTGTCAGCATTTCGAGAGATGTTTTTTACACATTTTAGAAAATTGTATTAATTTAAACTGTTGCCAACTGTATAAACAGCGCAAACAATAATGTTTGCTTCAAATTGAAAATTTATTTTACACGTGGCTATTGTAAACAGAAAATATAAAAAGCAGGAACTCATTGAAAATTACGTCATAAAAACTATATTTACACACGAATTTGAAAAGAGAAAGAATATTGTAAGATAATAAATTCATTAACATGCGTTACAAGTCTTAAATAGGAGAATTTACGTCACATTGTACTTATTACGTAAAATGAACAAAAAATAATATTTCAAAACAGTTTACATTTAAAAATTGCGCGAGACATTTATTTGATATTTTAAGATGATCATAATATTTAATTTCTGACAAAAGTATTTTTGCGTGAATATTAAAAAGGGAAAGAAAATTTTGGTGAAAATTACGTCAGATTATAATTGTCAGATTCAAATTATAATTCAATCTTCTGAAATCTTTTTAAAGCCGATCAATTAGCGTGCTGTTAGAGTGTGCGGTGTCTGAACGGAGGTTGACGAGCGTAGCTCGTAGGGCGCAGAGCTCCCTAGTTTTCTTATATATTAATCTTAGGAACAACAAAACGAGTAGTTAACAGATATTTTTTGTTATATTGTGAAAGCTGATTGTCAATAATTCGAAACCACAGATTTCGCAGTCTACTCAACGAATTAAAAAACGTTGATCAAAAGAAGTTTAAAATTTTACTTATTATAAATCTGCAACTTAAAACTAAATTGGTCAATTGGATGTTTCAATGTTTAAAGTTTAAGTCAATAATCTTGGATTCGATTCACGGCTCTTTTTTTTTTTTTTTTTTTTTTTTTCACAGTTAAAAATAATAAAGTGTTTTCAAATCTCTCATCATAAATATATGGATTAAAGATTGGGTGCTTTATACAAGCACATCAATAATACATCGTATATTTTAATGGATAAACTTAATTGAATTCAAGCAGGTGCATTACAGCAGCGTGTTAAGTGACAGCTCGCACTATAAGTTGGTGAATCAACAGGTTAAAATTCATCTGTCACTTAAAAAGCTAAGTCCTCAGGTCCGAAGTTTTCGTAAGCAATAGCTTGTTCAATCATATATAATACAAGAAGGAAAAATCATGCATACGGTATAAATGAAACTCTTCATCACATTCAGAATACTATATCAAAACTTCACAGTTTATTAAAGATTATGTTTATTTGAACAATTTGAAAAACGCATAACAATAACGTTTTTCAAAACCAAATTTATCCTATTACCATGAATAGTCGGGAAAATATAATATTTATTTTGTGCAGCACTATATATGATCTAATGATATGCATGTATACTACATAGTATGTCAAAAGTTAGTTCATTTAAACGCAAAGCACAGTTGAAAATTTCCATTCAGCAATTTTCGTTAATAAAGAGATGTACGATAACGTCAATAAATGGATACAGAATTATTGTTTGTAGGCTTTAGTAGTTCAATTATTGTTCATTTTCTTCTATAGCCAATTTTTTTCGGATGTTCCTGTAAATGAACGATAAATTCTATGCTCACCATGCTCTATAGTAAGAACGTTGTTGTTCGCTTCAATGATAAATACCAATTTCAATATGTTTAAAATAGTGTGATATCATTAAAATACTGCGCAAACGATTTTTTTCCATAGACGATAATATAACAATTCTTTTGAGTGTCCCTGTAAATGAACAGTAAATGCTACACACTTTTTTTTCAATACCGAACATGTCATAATGATTCCCAATAACATATGTCCATTATATTTGCCATAAAATATTGATCATAGCATTCGGACAATATTTACACCAGTTAAAGCACAGACAGGCGGCCAGACAAATTGAATTCATAAACACTTTTCAACTATGTTGGAAAGTGTTGAAAATACTTAAAATTCTACTTCAAGAAGTGTAACAGATATTCTCAAATTTAAAAATGAAATTTGATGGTTATGGGCACTCGGTAACCCTCTCACGGATGGACCGTTGCATCGTCTTATTTAGATGACTTGGGTCATAAATTGGCAGGCCATATAAATCCCAAACCTTGTGTCAGAAGAGAGCATATTTTCTGGAAATAAATAAGTTTTCTTAGACATGTAACTCCCAAAAAATTCACAGCATTACTCAAATAATATAAATATCATTTGCAAATGTAAATTAAAATGGCCTTTACAATTATTATAAACTTGTCAACGATCTTCCATCATGTACTTTTCCCTCTTCCTATTGAAAATTACTTTTGTAATTCTTTACCCTCCTCTCGTCTCTTAATTTTTATTGTTAAAAAAGAAACTTTTCTTTTGTTTTTATCTTGCAAATCTTATCTTTATATCTTACAAAATCTTGCCTTTTATTTTTTTTTCTTTTTATATATTGATTTTGTTTACCTTTCTCATTTCTTTTTTATAATTTTTTTCTATCATTGTGGCAACACATTTGCAATTCTGCATGTGCTTCTCTTTCGTACTTACATTCTGCTAGCGCTAACTGTCGTCCTCTTTGTAATATCTTTTCTTTTTCCTTTCTGTTCATTTGTGACCTTGTCCCCTTAAGACATGTGTTTATAGCAGTTGATGACGAGCTGTTAATTTTCTAATCTAACAAAAAACATAGCTGTGAAAAAAGGGAGCCAAGTTCTGTAAAGACGATGGCAAGAAAAGAAGTGATATCTAAGTGGGTGCCAAGTTCAAATAAAATTCACTCAAACTTACCTACTGAAGTATTATAGCATTTTTTAAATTGTTTAGAAATAAAAATTATTGATAGCATATTAATAATAAATCTAGAACTTGGCAAGTTTTTACCTACAAGTAATTTATTTTTATTAATGACATTATTATATCTAAACTTGTTATTTCATGTTTGAAAGCCTTCATTTGAGTGAGCTCCTTCCCCTTGAAGGATAGTGTGATAAAATATATCCCACCTAATTTTAACTGCAAAATGCCACATTGACACTAGAATTCAGGACTAAAAAGTTTAATTTTATTAAATACGTGAAAAGAAGCTTTTACCCATTTTGAAATTAATTTGTTTTTAAATTCTGGTGTGATTGAATCATTTCAGCATGTCACGAATAAAAGCTCTTTGCCCCTGAAGGGTTAAAAAGGGGTGCAGTCTCTAGACCAAGAACCAAGAACAAGCGTAAAGGAAACTGTCTCTTTCTCAGGCCTTGCCTGAGGCCCTCAGGCTTTGCCATCTCAGGCCTCTTTCTCAGGCCTAGTCTGTTTGCATTGAGGTTTCCGAAGGGTGGGTGCTAGAATGATAACCAAAGACGAGCGGGAATGTATTTGTGTATTTATTGGTTTATCAAATCTTTAACATGAGTCATTTGTTTATAATAATAACTAAATAATTTTTTTTATAATGACATTGTTGTTAATCATCATCATTTTATTAAGACATGAAATTGATAGGCATAGCATTTATCAAAAACTTGCCAAGTTCTAGATTTATTATTAATATGCTATCAATAATTTTTATTTCTAAACAATTTTAAAAATGCTACAATACTTCAGTAGGTAAGTTTGAGTGAATTTTATTTGAACTTGGCACCCACTTAGATATCACTTCTTTTCTTGCCATCGTCTTTACAGAACTTGGCTCCCTTTTTTCACAGCTATGTTTTTTGTTAGATATCATTACTTTTTGTAAAGTTACAATATATTTAGACACTTTACTTAATGTTTTTTAATGTATTTACATGAGACTATTTTATTCACCAAGCAACATTCAATTTTAAATTAAATTTCCTACAACAAACTATTTGGCTGTCAATTTGCGGCAGAAATCTATATTTTAATACTGCTACACTGAATGCATGTTTTGAAACGAAATGTATTGATTCGAAATTTTTATTGTTTCTGAAACAATAATTCCTATTAAATTCCTATATTAAATTTTCCTGTTAAATTTTCCAATTAAATATCCTATAGCTGGGCCTGCTTTTTTGTACTGGAAGTGAAAAATAAAGTTATGTGCTTATGCCACACTATGTATCATTCATCCATGGGTGCGGGCAAAGAGGCAGTGCAGAGGAAGGACATTGCCCCTCCCTGGATTTTTAAATTTAATTAACTAAATAAACTTTTCTCTGATGATTTTGAAAATAACAAGTGGTTAAGTGTGATCACAGATCGCACAGAGGGTTTTGTTTAATATTCTTTTCAAAACACTTTATCCTTTTGAAAAATCTGTTAGTTCCACATTTCGCAACCAGGGGTGCACTCTATTCTAAACAAACCTCTATCCGAACGAAACTCCGTTTTACATACTATCCGTAGATATATTTGTCGAGTAGATTGAGCCCATAGTACCCGAGATAAGTAGGTGCACCTGGCGATAAAAAGTGGAACTAAAATATGTAAGACTATGGTGCATAATATGAAAGAATGGTCAAAGGGGTGTCAGCAAAAGTTGGAAAAGTGCTCCCCGGGTGAAAAGTTCGGATGTTAGAAAAATTGCTTAAAATACACAAGTTAGAGCCCGGAGGAGTAAATAATATAAGACTTTTTGAAAGTTTTATGATTTGTCGTGTGCTCTGGCGTATTCAGCTATACGTATGCAAAAAGTCATGTCTCCAACTTAATTAGGGACTCCCTTAGAAAGAATTGCTTAAAATACATATGTGGTAGCTCAAAGGATTAAGCGTAAGACTTTTTCAAGATTTTATGATTTGTCGCCTAGCCTTAGGTGTTCTGCTATAAGTATGCAAAATTTCAAATCTGCAATTTAATAAGGGGCTCAGTTAGAAAGAATTGCTTAAAATACGCATGTGGAAGCCCAAAGGGTTAAATGTACGACTTTTTCAAAATTTTATGATTTCCCGTTTGATGTGAGGTGTTCAGCTATAAGTATGCAAAATTTCACGCCTCCAACTTAATTAGAGGCTCACTTTGAAAGAATTGTTTAAAATACACATGGGGGAGACCAAAGGGTTAAATGTACAACTTTTTCAAAATTTTATGATTTGTCGTTTGATGTGAGGTGTTCAGCTACAATTATGTACAATTTCACGCCTCCAACCTAATTAGGGGCTCACTTAGAAAGGATTGTTTAAAATACACATGTGAGACCCCAAAGGGTTAAATTTACAACTTTTTCAAAATTTTATGATCCGTCATTTGATGTGAGGTGTTCAGCTGTAAATATGCAAAATTTCAGGCCTCCAACATGTATAGTTTCTGAGAACGGGCTCTGTGACGGACAGAATATCTCAATTTGTTGATTTTTTGTAAGCAAGTAAACCCAGATAAACCCCCAGTAAGTAGATAGGTTTACAATGGAAGTCTATGGGAATTTGGTGAAATATCAGAGATATCGCCAAGGTGGCGTCACTTTTGGCGACTAATTTTGGTCGCCAAATTTGGCGACATATCGCCATGTTGGCGAGAATCTTGGCGGTATTTGGCGACAGAACAGCGTCCCCTCCTACGGCAAATTAAAATTTCGCCTAATAGACGCAATGGTAAAGTAAAAATGGGCACCCCCAGGTGGGTAATTAATCGATTTTCACAATTTTTTTATTTTTTTCCTTAGTTTTATAGTGTAAACGAACTTCGCACCAAATTTGAAGTCTGTAGCTGCAGTAGATATACGAGATCTTTTTGATGAGTGAGTCAGTCAGTCAGTCAGTCAGTGGTAAAATTATCGGATATCAGACATTTTCAAATGTCATTATCTCGGAAACCAATCATGCGTTATTTATAAAATTTTGGATTTTAGGTAATTAGGGTGGCCTTACTACACATTTCGTATAACAAGTACGTAGGTCTCATAGATTTTCAGTTGTAGAGCATTGAAATTAGATGAAAACAGCTCGAAATGGTTCGTGTAAATAACACACGGCTATGTCAAGCGAACTTGGCTGACACACTGCCGTGTGTCTAGATATGAAATGCGTCCTACGGGGTTTTTTGAATTACGCTTAAATCTCGCTACTGAGTATGGGAATAATTTACAGATAGCTTTATAATAGAATAATGTATAGAATCAGACTAAAACGTCCTCGTGAATAACACCGACGATGGTTATAGCAACGGACTAAGACATTTTTATTTCCCCTTTTCCGCAAATTTAATCACTTCGAAACATCGCAAAAGACTGATCTTTAACACCATCGAAAAAATGCATTTTGAAATACAATTTATATGAAAACTGTATCTTAATTTGATTTTTTGTTGTTTTTTAAATAATATTAGCATGACGTTTTTGACAATTTCTCGTCTGCACTTGATTATGGAATATTCCTTAAAAGACTGTCAATAAACTCAGCATTTGTTTCCAGCTGAAATTCCAAGATGAAATTGACACCTCAATTTATAATTAAAATACAGATATTACACTAACTTAAATGCATTGAAATAGACGCTATAAAAAAAATGTCGATATCTTTGGCGATTTTTTCAGCGGCTAATACAGAATTACCGCTTTTAATAAATTTCAAAATTTTTTTGGAATACATTGGATAACTTATAAAATTGCTTTTTGGCATTGTTAGGGTCCAATACAAAAAAAAAAAAAAAATATTTCACAAAAAACACTATTACAGTTTTTAATTAAAACAAGGAATTGTCTATTGTTTAAGGATTGAAGAATCATAGTCTGATCCTCTGGTTTTAAAACGTTTAGCCCTTTGATCACCCCGTCACATATATTCAACATATTCCAAAGTCAATTTTACTGTAGACTTTAAAAGATGATTTTATTTACTGGGTGCTATCTCCCAATAACATCTAGCGATACTGAGTTCATTCTTCAAACCAATTTTATATCGATCATTTGAGACGTTTCACATCTTTATTGCTAAAATGAACGTTGTAAATTTTTTTTAATTAAAAACGTTTCGGACGTCCAAAAATAAATTTTATACAAAAGGTCAATTCGTATACCTTACAATTTTGTATTAGAAGATCGATACTACTTATGAGAAGTATGTAATTTTCTGTTTATTGCAAAAGCAAAACAAAATCATCGATTAATCCATATTTTTTATTTTCTTCTAGGTTTAGAAGAATAAAGTACTGGATTCGTAAAATTTCTTTTTCTGACTTAATTTATACGTTTTAGAAGGTGCTGAACGTGATCAGACCGATAATAAATTAGAATAAGACCTAACTGTTCATACTGTCTAACTGACGATTTGACAGTTTTTAGAAAATATCTGTGTGTATGCAAAAAACATTATATGGGTACTCTATTTCATGAACCAATGCACAGATTTGAATGAAACTTTTGATTCTTTCTTTCTAACTGATGACCAGACCCCTACCTGCCGGATTGCCCCAGCTTAACGGGTTTAGTACCTGGCGTCGGGGCGGACGACCGCCTAATCGCCGCAAAGCGGCAGTAAGACTGGCATCGTTGCCTCGATCATCATCCTATCTGCAGTGGCTACAGGTCGTTTGTGTATACTTTGTTTTGCCGGTTACTTAATGTTATATCCTGTTTGTCAACTGCACATTCCTACTCAAGTTGGTATCGTAATTTACTTGGAGGACTTTGCACCCACGACGGATTTAACATGCACCAGGCGCCATTAGCGAAAATGGCGGAATTTTAGCCATTAGTTAGCCAACTTTTGATTCACTTATAGACCGGTAGCCGGCAGCACAGATAATCACCTCATTGAGTTCGCGGATGAAATTCTAGGATGAGTTAAATCTTGATTCGCATATTAAAACGGAATCAGTCTACTAAGTCATATCTTGGTGCAAAACACCTGAAAACCCGATTTTAGCGGCTGATTCGTAGGTTTACCATCGTGTTTTCAAGCACTGAAAGGTATGAAAATATGATGAACTGGGAACAGGAAAACGCAATGGTAATCCTACGAGTCAGCCGCTAAAATGGTGTTTTCAGGTGTTTGCCACCATGATATGACTTGGCAGACCGATTGCGTTTTAATACGTGAATAAAGATTTAACTAATCCTAAAATTTCATCCTTGAACTCGATGAAGTGATTGTCTGTGCTGTCGGCTCCCGGTCTGTTAGATATATTATAGGTATAGGTTAGAGGTAAAATATTTCTGAATATGCTTTGGCGTAAAACGCGCAACAGGTATCGCAGCAATGCTTTACTTTTGATGATTTCCCCCGATAGTACTATCTCAAGGACTAATGCATGGATTTTCTTCAAACTTTAGATTTTGTTAGATGTTGAAATAAATTGTTTCTGTTTAGGTGTTGGTGTAAACCGTCTAAATGGTGGTATTTTCGGGATGCATTTTTTAGGATTTACACGTTTTTACCGATAGTCATGTCTCAAGAACTAATGAAAGGATTTTCATAAAACTTCATATACTGTTAAACATTTATATCAGCCGGTGCTGATTTGGCTTTTTGTAAAAATGTAGCAGATAGCACCGAAATGCTGCATTTTTTACGACATTCGCGCTTCCTCTATCGCAAAAAATTATGCACGAAATTTAACCACTGTTACAATTTCACACAAATAGGTCCATATTCGTCTTGAGTGCACACTGCCATCACTCTTTGGGATCAGATATCCAAGATGGTGAATAGCGAAATTCAACGATTCATTTGAAAAATGCAATAGTTATATCTTCTTATAAAACGCACATACTTTAAAGAACATATACTTTAAAATTCTTCATGATGGTTATAGATTATAATTTCATTTCAGCATTGCGATAGCGAACTTAAAAGTGTTAACATGCATGAGATATAAGGAGGTTTTGTAATGGGCAATAGTTTCATTTAACGTTCTATTAGGTAGATTTCGTATGAAATACTACCTATTGGGATCGTTCCTATGTTCGAATTTCTGAAAAATTTTTGCAGATATACACTGATCATGACCCCTAGAACCCAACCCCCCCCCCCCCCCAGTAAAAAGCTTTATATATCTATCTATCTATGTATCTATCTATCTATATATATATCACTTTCTTCTGGACACGATAACTTTCATAATTCTGCACCAATCTCTTCCAAACTGATACATAAAATCAAAGGGCATAAAATCTCGGTCAAGTTCGTTAATGGGCAAAATCGGACCAAGGGGATAGAAATAGGGAGGAGTTTTGTGAAAACCGAAACCCCCCCCCATAACTTCTTAACTTTTGTACATATCAAATCAGTTTAAAGTTTTCATTACTTCTGAAAATAGGGCCAAAAATTTATGTATCGCAGATTTTCATAAAGTTAAAAATAGGCTCAAGGGGCGCAAAAAATTGGGTTTTTGGGAGAAAAAAATTCATAACTTCGTCAATTCTCAAGATATCAATTTCAATTAATTTTATTATAAATCTCCTTAATATTATCTACAACTTTTATATTCACAAGTTTTTGATAGGACCAATTCGTACCGCAAAAATAAAAAACGAAAACAAAAAGGGGGTTTGAAGAAGTAAAAAATCCATAATTCCGTCAACTCAAAAGATATAAAATCCCCATGAATTTATCATATATCTTCTTAATATTGTCTACAACATCTATATAGACAAGTTTTGGATAGGACCAATTCTTACATCAAAAATAAATTATCCCATCAAAAAGATTTCGGTAAAAAAAAAAAAAAAAAAGCGCCAAGAAGTTCTTAATGTTTCGGCCAGAAAAAGTAGTGATATCTGAAGTTCGCACAAGTTAAAAGCCAAACATCCCAAATCTTTCATTTAAAATGGCTTCCTGCGACATGGCCGTTAATGCCTTCTACAGCATTTCAAAATTATGATTGGAAATTACGCATTTATGAATTATTTAAATATTAAAAGTAATATTAGAAGGCAAAGAGGCAAATTCACATAAAGACATTATAAGTAAAAGGTTTCTGATAACTACCATTCAGTTTCAACAAACATTAGTTTTGATTACAGATCATTCAGTCCACTTGTAGTTTAATTGCTATTTTGTACGATCTACAGCTAAAGTCATTAGCGTAAAACCCAAGAAATAAAACAAAATTTACTTACTTCAAATCTCACAATATGTTACATTATATTTTATTGTATAATATTTAAATCTTGTGTATTGACGAAAGAAATTATTTTCGTTTGACCACTTATTATAGTTTATAAATCGAATACAACTTTATGTATGCAAACAAACTTTTAAAAGCTGATACTAATGATGTTTTAGCAATTAGGGATATTATCTCCTGAATACAAGTATTTTGTTATTTTTAACTTCTAAGCATTTAAATAGACTGAAATTGTTTAAATGCTTTTTTCAAATGTGTATTTTATTTCTGTACTCTATGACACGAAATGCTTAAAATAATCAAAAAATGTAGTTGGCATGTAGCTCATTTGTACATATTTTAAGATTTGAAAAACTCTCTCGAAGGCATTAACGGCCAAGTCGCAGGAAGCCATTTTCAATGAAAGATTTGGGATGTTTGGCTTTTAACTTGTGAGAAATTCAGATATCACTACTTTTTCTGGCCGAAACATTAAGGAGAACTTGGCGCTTATTTTATATATATATATTTTTTTTTTTTTTTACCGAAAACTTTTTGATGGGATATCACTACTTTTTGTACGTTTTTTCAATTTTGTTTTTCTAAACTATATTAATATAAAAAAAACTTAAATTTCAGTACTTTATCTTAGCTGGGAGCAAATCTCCTCATTAGCCTTTTGTTTTTTCGACAATAGCAGTTTTCATTTTTCACATGTGTAAATTAGAAACAATGCTTTGATTTTCAAATAAAATATTTTGGTTTATGTTATTATTTCTTAGTTATTTATTTCTATGTTAAATATTCTATTAAATGCATCTATTTTAAATGAGATGACTGAAAAGTATATATCTTTAAATGAAATGAATGCAATATGAACAATGTAGTTGGGAACAGTATTTGGCGATTTGCCACTTGCGCCCGGCTAACATAAAAATACCTAAATTTATTTTACTGAGGTTTACAAATTTATAATTTATTTTTTTATATTAAAGTACTAGCCGCCTCTAGCAATCAGTATTTACCGTATTAATTCCATGTTAAACGTTGCATCATGTTACTGTTCTTCATAATTTAATTTACTTGCCCATTCCTTCCCAAGTCGGAAGCTTTTGATAGAGAAATCAAGAATTCCTTACGATCATGGACAACATCATATATATTTTGTGTTGTTAAGTATTTCATCTTTCGTGACAAATCTCTCTTAACTGACTTATGCATGTTTCCTTAGCAGTTACGATTCGTTCTCTAACGCGGAAATTTTTAATCCTATTAAGTAATCTTTTCTAATTGGGCTCATTGCCAATTGTTGTATTTTAACTGATACGACTGGGTACAAGTGAAATGGTTCTTATGAAATCCTTTGACAATATCTGCATTTGCATTAAACCATATTAATGCTAATACCTTTTTGTTTCACGTTAACCATTTCAATAGACCCGATTACAGAAGAATAGTAGGTTACCGGCTCACTGCCATGATCCATTTGAAAATCTATCATTCTTCTCACCTGATCGTGTTGAAGAATTATTCAATGTCCCATGGTTTTATGATTTTAGCTAATTTATTCGAAACCTGAAAACTAAAATGCGAGGAACTGGATTATAGAAGATTCATTCTAACGTACATATCGATTAACAGGTTACATATTATAGAATTATAATAATCATAAGGAGAACTGGCAGTTTCAATGCTTTAATAATTTCCGTAAATTATCTTTATATAATACAGAAGTTTTAGCTGTGTAAAGATTAGCAACATAGTCACAGTAAGTATAATAAAAGTACAATTAATAACAATAGCAGAGGTTTTGGGCAGTGACGAAACTATTAGCACTTTGGAAATATTAGTACGTTATATCATTTAACTATTCAGATGATATGCGGAAAAATAAAAATAGATGGCTCGCATTAATAATTAACTCATTGAAAAAAAGCCACTAGCGTCAATTATTCGCCAAGCTTGGCGACATTTAGCAAAGTTTCGCCAAATTTGGTAATATATCATGCCAATTCTCAAATTTGGCGACAAAAAATGTTTTGTTTATTCTGACGACATAATGATGCATATGTATTATGTATTATACACATACCTATAATATGTATGATGCAAATGTATTACGTATTATATGCATACGTATAATATGTATGATGCATATGCATAAAGTTCATTAACATCACTAAAACGCACTTAAAGAAATAGTGTTCCATAAATAGTAGGGATAATTGCCAGATTGAGCAGAGTGCTATAGAGATTAGAATTCCAACATTTATAATAGACCAGGAGGCGTCCGTACACACCATCTCCTCATCGAGTTTACAGCTGAAATTTTAGGATTAGTTAAAACTAGATTAGCATATTTAAATGCAACTGGTCTGTTAAGTCATATATTGGTAGAAACCACCTAAAGACCTAATTTTAGTGGTTAACTGATAGGTTTACTACTGTATTTTCCTGCATCCAAAAGTTTGGAAACATGGAGGAATGGATGCAGGAAAACACAATGAAAAATCCACCAATTAACCCTTAAAATCGGGCCTGTAGGTGGTTTCCACAAAGATACGACTTGGTAGATCAGTTACATTTCAATATGCTAATCGATATTTAAATAATCCTAAAATTTCAACCTTCAACTCGATGAGGTGATGATCTGTGCAGACGTCTCCCGGTCTTTAGTAAAATTTGTTTTAAGGAAGTAAAATATAGAAAGATGGACAGATAAACTGAAAGATTTGCCTTAAGATTTTTGAAAAAGCATATAAAAATTCATTCAGCTTGAAATCATGTAACACCTTTATAACTCAGGCTAATTTTCTGTAATCGGGTTTTGGCGACCAACATATCTTATCTATAACTATAATCTTTCTTTTACATATTTAAAATTAACAATAAATTAACAGTAAGTAGGCTAATAATACAATATAATAACATTAGCTTCGGACTTCTGTCGCACAACGTTAAAGACAGTTTAATAGTTACACATTTCATTTAATTAAAAGGACATTTTTAAACTTTCATATGGAATTAGGATATTTTTCCACTATAGGGACCTTGGCATTTTTTTTTAAATCTTGGCGCAATTCGGACTTTAGAAACTGAGATATGTTGTCAAATGATATAAACAATGTTGGTAAAAAAAATAAATTAACAGGTTCCTTACATTAAATAAATTTTATACATATGGAAAAAATTGCTTTTGTATATGACACAGTAAATAGGTTGCCAAAAAATACGTTATTATCAAATTTATTTTCTCGTCAAGGCTATTTTCTGTATTTCGCAAAGGCTACTATATCGGAAACGTACCGAATTGCGGTTATATTTTGTTAAATGTTTTATTGTTTTAATATCGTATATATACACCATAACCTATACTGATTAAAATTTTTAGGTATATTCATTTTTTCTGTTTAACAAACATCTTTGGAAAAGCATATATATAAAATGTTATTCTGCTTGAAATCACGTGACCCCCTTCAAAACTCTGTAATCGAGTTTTGGTGACCAACATTGGCACAATTGAATGTGTTAAGGAACTGTTTATGGCCAAATGAACACCCCCTGTTTGAAGGGTTTAGAGGCGGAAATTCTGTGTTTTCAGATTTTTCTGGTTAATTGTGCTACAAACCCGACTTACTAGTGAAATTTCATAATTCTACGACTTTTAGAAGTACCTTAGTTATTTGATGATGCAAAGTGAGTAAGTGACAAAAAAGCGCTTTTTCGGAATTAAATATTTCGAAAACTACTATATACAGAAACATGAAACCATGGAACCTTAGTTCAGTTTGATCATACGAACATGAGTATAAAAGAAAAATTTCTGTATCTCCCCCTAAAACGACGTTATGAGGGGGTGAAAAGTATGCCGAAATGGTTCAGGAAAAGGTAGCTTACGGCTTGTGCGAACTTGGCGGACGCACTGCCGTGCTCCCAGAAAAATACATAGCGGTTGAAGAAAAAAATCATCTAAGTATTCAAATCCAAACTGCGTATTTTCTGACTCATTTTACAATTCATTTTTGCTCTCAAAGGCTTCCAATTGGTACGTTTTCTTACTCAGAAACTATGTAATGTACCGTAATGGTCGATTTTTTGACAGAGGTAGAATATATTTTAATAAATGCTGTTAAAGTGGGCATTTTGAACCGAATTTCCCGAAGCGGATTGTGTTGGAAAAATCATTGCATTAAAGATGCACTCAAATCCAAACTGCTTATTTTCTGACTCATTTTTGAATTCATTTTTGTTCTCAAACACATTTAATTGGTAGATTCGCTTATTCAGAAACTATATAATGTATCACAATGATCGATTTTTTGATAGAGGAGAATATATTTCAAAAAATGATGTCAAAGTGGGCGTTTTGAACTGAATTTCCCGAAGCAATTGTGTTATCACTTTCTTCTGGACACGATAACTTCCGCAATTCTGCACAAATCTCTTCCAAAGTGATACATAAAATCAAGGGACATAAAATCTCGGTCAAGTTCGTTAATAGGCAAAAGCGGACAAGGGGGATGGAAATAGGGATGGGTTTTGTGAAAACAGAAAAAACTCCATAACTTCTTAATTTTTGTACATATCAAATCAGCTTAAAGTTTTTATTACTTCTAAAAATAGCGCCAAATATTCATGTATCACAAATTTTTGATGAAGTTTAAAATAGGCTCAAAAGGCGCAAAAAATAGGGTTTTTGGGAGAAAAAAATTCCTTACTTCGTCAATTCTCAAGATATCAAATCCAATAATTTTATTATACATATCCTTAATATTTCCTACAACTTTTATATTCACAAGTTTTTGATAGGACCAATTCGTACCGCAAAAAAAAATTAAAAACGAAAACAAAAAAGGGGGGGGTTGAAGAAAAATTTTCATAACTCCGTCAATTCACAAGATATAAAATCTCCATGAATTTATCATATATCTTCTTAATATTTTCTTCAACATTTATATGGACCACTTTTTTATGGGGCCAATTCTTACAGCAAAAGCAAATTAAAAATACATAGCAGTTAAAGAAAAAAAATCATCTTATTAAGGATGCATTCAAATCCAAACTGTCTATTTTCTTACTCATTTTTAAATTCATTTTTGCTCTCAAACTCATCTAATTGCTAGATTCTCTTATTCAGAAGCTATATAATGTACAGTAATGATCAATTTTTTGATAGAGGCAGAATATATTTCAAAAAATGATGTCAAAGTGGACATTTTGAACAGAATTTCCCGAAGCGATTGTTAGAAACGAAAAATATTGCCCTACTGAGAAAATAATTGTTTATTAATCAAGTTTTAATTAATTGAAAGAAAAATAAAAACACTGGTCGCTTATAAATCTTTTCAAAAAACACGTCAGCATGTTTCATTTTTTTTTATTAAAAATGAATCTGAAAATGTGCCAGAAAATTTCCAGTTGTTGAGTATGGAAAAATATTCTTTTTTAATATCGCCTTAACATGGTTCTGATAAAACCAGCTATTTTATAAAAAGGAAATAAAAACTCGTCAAAAGCAGACAGATAAAACTGTTAAAGTGGATTTATATCTAATAATGATTTAGTTTTTGTTGGTGAAATTAGAATACTTAACTTCGAAATCTATCCCTGCCTGTAGACCGGGCCGGCAGGGATTTTGTTTTTCTTTTGGCATAATTAAAATGATATTTTGTAACATATGAGTAAATGTTTTTCAAATCAATTTGAGTTACAAAAGTTTAATAAAAAAATCAAAATTTCATAGTTTTAGCAGATTTATATTTCTTCAATGTGTACTGTAGCTTGGTGAAAATTAAAGAACATGGGAAAAAGAAAAACTTACTGATCATTTAAAACCATTTCCATGGCTGTATTAGCAGCTTCCACAGCTGCATCAGAAGCTACTTGTGTTGCATTTAAAGCCTCCATCCACCGTTGTGTAGCATTTCTTAGTTTCTCCTGTAAGAACACAAAATTAAATTTATTAAACGATAAAAATAAATTTATAAAACGACAAAAAAAAGAAATCAAATTATAATAACTATTTTATTGACATATATTATTGGGTGGCCGAAATTAAAATATAATGTTCAAAGTATATATATGTATGTGAGAAGAAAAGCATAACACGAGGGGCATGGAGATATCGTAAGATGATTATGGTGCAATCTAATCGTGAAAGGATTTAACCGTTTGCACTCGAGGCCTTCCTGGTATGGCGAAACCAGCATATCGACGATTTTTTTTTAAGCAAACTCAATAATTTATTTATTACAAGAAAATATTTATTAATAAACGTAATTTATTTATTACCAGAAAAAAAATTTAATATATTTATTGCGTGAATAAATGATTATATATTACTTATCACTTTAGCTCCATATTTTTTCTTAGTATAATATTTCAGGAAACACCAAGATGCATTCTAAGGCAGGTATCGTAAAAATAGGTATTTTGGAGTCTTTTACTCTGTGGTGTTCGTCAAGAGCAAAATTGCAGTCTACTTTCTTTCCTGTCAAGATAATGTGTAGCTTCCCACATAAACGAACGTTATCACAGATTATAGAAGACATAGAAAACTTCGTCCTTGTCCGCGACGGTATTCGCTTCTCAAATGTTTGATCGATAATTTAACAAATTTCAGATGGCTAAGAGGACGCTCATTTTGGTGCTCTTTTACCTGTTTGTAAAACATATAGGAATTCAGAACATATATTCCTATTTTCCCCCATCAAATAGCTTGCGCCACCATTTGAGAGATTTTCTTAAAAAGCAGTAGGTCGATGTGTATGTGTTGGCGCAATCAATATCTCCCACACTATTAATGTAATGTAGTATGGCATTCGGCTTTTGCACATCGATTTCTATACCTTCACGCCGAAATCTCTTCACAGAAGGCATTTCAGTCATTCAGCAGATTTACCACTCGCTTATCTTTCGAAGCTCTCAGCCGTGTTTGCGGTTGTTTTTATCCTTTCAAATTTAATATTTTTTGAAGCAATTTACAACCCTTTTTTATTAGTTCGAATAGTGATTATTAAATTACATTCCAAATTGTATAATTTGTCAGCTGATACCATGTCCACCAGAAAGCTGATCCTACAAAAGTTTATATTAATGTGGTTGATACAGGAAGATCATTTTTTATCAATTGCTCTGTAGTTAAACTTTCAGGTTAAAGAAGCATGCTAATTTCAGAATCGACTGTAAAATAAATCGTAAATCCCCATTTTCCTCGATTTATTTAGACTATACGCGATAATATTGCGTTTGATTCTTAGTTCACCGTGTTAATTCTCTCCAGGCACGAAATGCTGTGAACATTTCGAATTTATGTACAATCTAAGAATGAATTCACTCACTGTATACGTGATCCTAACTCCCCAATTTGTGCTGAAACTTTTCTCAGTTGAAGCTTTCAAAAAATTTGTTTGAGCCTATCTCTGGTGACTACATCTAAAAATATATATATATATTAGGCTGGTTTAGTTCGTCGACCAATGTTCTTGAAGGTTTCGCCAGTTGCATCGTCCCCATATCCAAAATAACCGCAGTAAATGCTTTAAATTCTAGTATGTTAGCATCCAGACAATTTTATTAAATAAATTTTTGTGACAACTTTTTCTTACTAGCTTAGTTTTGGCATAGCTATTGTTTTCAGAAATAAATTCTTTCATTAACTCGTCGGCGAAATACAATGTAAAACAAGTTGGAAATTGCTCGTCAAACGTGGCAAATGAGGTGCGTTCGTACTATAACTAGTTTTATAATTATTTTTTGCACCCTATATTGTACTGAATGTATACTTTTTTGCACTTCATAAAGCGCATAGTCTGATACATCATTAAAATGCACTTCCAATAATTTTTTCCCATTCCCCGTAATGTAACGGAACACTTTTGACTGTCCCTGTAATTAAACTATACATCCGATTTTCCTAAAGTTTGAAATAGCTCAACAAAACTTTGCAACAATTATATCTTTAAAATTTCAGACCATTCGGAAGGCTGTAATATCATTAAAATTCACTTGCAATAATTTTTCCCATTCCCCGTAATGTAACGGAATACTTTCGACTGTCCCTGTAATTAAACTATACATCCGATTTTCCTAAAATTTGAAATAGCTCAACAAAACTTCGCAATAATTATATCTTTAAAATTTCAGACCATTCGGAAGGCTGTAATATCATTAAAATGCACTTGCAATAATTTTTCCCATTGGCCGTAATGTAAAGAAAAACTTTTGACTGTCCCTGTAATTAAACTATACATCCGATTTTCATAAAATTTGAAATGGCTCGACAAAATTTTGCAACAATCATATATTTGAAATTTCAGACCATTCGGTTGGGTAGTTTTTGCTCTGTTACATGCGGACAGACGGACGGACGGACTGAACGACGACTATAGGTGCTACGTATTTATATAATTACGAACGCACCTAAAAATGCAATGGTTCAATAATAATTCAATTTACTATAGTTACAATCACGTTAACTACTTGTAAACTGTTTCCGGTTAGATATTTCTCGAGAATCGGCGACGTCGATTGATTAAGAAGAATATTTAAGTATCGGTTTCAATTTCTATCACTAGTTTTCTTTTGCATACGGGAGCAGTTATTGTCATCACTTACTATTGTCAGTTATTTTAGTGGCACATCTATAATATTACAATTCTTAACAAACTGAAAAATTTAACCCCTCGACATTACTTAAAATTTCTTCATTAAGATCTATTTTTCAAGAGCGCGTAATGAGCCACAGGATTCTTAAAATTGGAAATAGAAAAAAAAAGACCATTTTCAGCATTTAATATACTAAAATGTATTTAATTTTAAAACACAGTTTTAATTGGGATGAAAGATGTAAGTATGTTCTTTCATTTCACGTATTTAAAAAAATTCAAGATGCAGATTTACAATTTACAGGGTGCTCCAAACTATTATACATTTGACCGGCAGAAAATTGGCATAACAGATTACGCACAGGATTACAAAAATAAATTTTGCAGCGATAATGAAAGTTTTGGTAACTAAATATACTTGAGATTTTAATAATTACCTTGAACTTAAGTAATTTTATATTTAAAGCATTTTTATATTTTTAATACAAAGTTGCACTTAGCTAATGCAAATTTTGGAAATTTCAACAGTATAATCACCTAAAAAATAAAACTTTTGAACAATAAAAATGAAATTTTAGGTTCAGTTTGTACAGAGTAACATGCAACATACGTTTTGAAAATTTCATTAAAAAAATATTCAGAAGTTTTTGAGATACCATGCGCGTTATGGTGTCATTTGGAGAAAAATGACGTTGAGAATTTCATTTTCGTGAACCGCGCTTCAGCTATGCAACGGGTACAATTCTCTAAGCCATAACTTCTCTTCCAATGGGAATTTCAAAGAAACAATTGTATCAAAATGTTCAGAAAAGATAGGAGTTTAACATCTAAAAAAATAAAATTTCGAAAATTTTAAAGCTTTAAGAGTCTTGAGAACCTTTAAAAAACTAAATTTTTGCAATAATTAACCTCATATTATAATTTCAAGCAATGCGATTTTTCTGTTATTGCATTCTGGCATTGTTTTATGCAGTTTCCATTAACTTAAGTATGTAATGAGGAAGACCTTATATAAAGACTATATAATAGAAAAAAACGAAAGTAATTCCGCACAAGTAACAAAGAGAAGAGAATTTTGATTTTTAAAGCTCATTAGATTCATCTTTTTTAGTTTAGTCAAGTGATGTCTCCCATATTTGCTAAAGAGTTTTATTTAAGAAAGGGGGCGGGTCAAATTTCAAAATTTCGTTCATTAAAAAAATGTAGATGGCAAAGAAATAAGTACGATTGAAATATTCATGTGGTTCGTACTCTGCCATACATTGTTTGTAACTGCTATAGGGGGGTGCAAATTATTAGGAACGACACAAAAACAAAGAAATCAGCTACCGTTTGCCATGTAATGTCACAAATCTTTGTATTAAAATTAAATACATGTTATTCCAATTAATATTAAAGCAATATTTTAATATAGAACCATTATAGTACATTACAATTTATCATCTTTTTAATAAAAAATAATAAATCGAATATCAATACATGAAGCAAACATTTTACATAAAAAATCTGGATCAACAATTATTAAATTAATCATGAATTTTTTTAAAACCTAGACCCCAATCACTTATATATGAAGTATTAAAAATATATATAACATTAAAAATTAATTGGCAAAAGGAAAATATCAACAGGAAGGCGAATGAACAACAACAAAGAAATAAATAAAGATATATATGTAGGAAATCATAAATATTTGGAATATTTTGTAAAGCTATTTGTAAATAAAACAATTTAATCAATGAAAAAATAATTCCAGAAATAATGAATAATTGTCAGCATATATATATATATATACTGATTTATTATGTTCTTAAAATTAATTTTCAAGTATGATTTTTTTGTCATTTATCATAACACGTGCCGGCTCAATACATAATAATAATAAACATTTTGCACATAAAGCAACAAAAATTGTTCAGCATTTATTTCTGACTAATTTTCCATAACAGGATTAATACTTCCTTTATAAATAAATAAAAGAATGTATTATTAAAAAAGCACTTAATAAACATATTTGTAATTGAACAATTAAAATTATTAGACAGCCAAATAGGAAAAACCAAATCTTTCAAATGGAATTTGTTTGCAAAGTGCATCTCAGTTTACTGATTGGCTATGGATTTAAAACTATCGCTATATTTATTACGCTCTATCGCGTAGAGCTCGATTACGAAAGATTAATTCGTTTGCCCTTAAAACAGCAAAGTGTTAATTTTTTTTTTTTTTTTTTTTTTTTTTTTTTTTTACGGCTAATATTCCATACAAAAACTTAAATTTCCTCTATGAAAAAAAAAAAAAATATATATATATATATATATATAATATAAATAAATACAAATTTAACAAACGTGTAATTAAAACTACGCGATTAATGCTCTGCAATTTTGAAAATATAAAAAGATGCCTTTAGGGAACAAGGGACCTTAAAATAATTATTTTTATTCTTTGTAAATTTCAACTTAAATATTATTCAATGGTACATTATATGCATTATGGCATGTATTTATCTTCAAAAAAAATTTTTTTTTTTAGAAAAAAAATGGAATTTTACGCGTCGTCTTAGAAATCTTCGAAGTGCCCTCTTCGCGTTCCATATCAATGAAAATCCCCGATATTTTTTTTATAAAAGTTTGATTTATATATATAAATAAAATAGAGCATCGAATTTCATGTATTTGAATTTAAAGGTAAAAAAAAAAATTAAGATTTTTGAAATTTTTTCGAAAAAATAATTTTTTTAAATTTTTTTTAATGATAAATACATGCCATAATGCATATAATGCCCTTGCATACAATGCCCTTGAATAATAATTAGGAGGAATTTACAAAAAATTAAAAAAAAAATTTAAGGATTTTAAGGTCCTTCGCCCCCGAAAGTAGCAAAATCTTGGGTCTATTAATAACTCTTAGGAAACCGCTAATACAAAAATGTCGCTTTCGATAAATTTCTAAACTAATTTTAATTGTATAATTAATATTTTTCATATGAAATTTTTTTTTTATTGTTTGTGGATAATCTAAAAAATATATTGCAAGTAAAGAAATATTAGTTTTCAATTTTAAAATGTAGTTTTCACCTATATTCTGTAACCCGGGAAGTTTGGGTACAACCCCTAGTATATACGTATAAAAGTAAATTCTCTGCGGTTAAAGGCAGACCTCCATAAACACCTACTGCCACTCACACGCTGTTGCAGTGTTTAGAGTCCTTGGTCTCCCGCTATTAGTAAGGGATTTGGTCTCGGTAGCTGGATTGGGGTATTGCAGGGACACTCAAAGGAATTCCATTACATTACGGCCAATGGGGGAAAATCATTTGAGATAGTTTTTAATCTTTTCTCCATATATAAAATTCCCAGCCCAAATTACTGAACCTAGAAGCACGAAAATTGGGGGAAATGTACCTTTTATGACGTAAGTGATCACTAAGGAAGGATTTTTGAAAATTCCTTCCTAAGGAGGTTAAAAGGAGGGGGGGGGCGAAAATTTTAGAGCATGTGGCCATAATTCAGTAGCCATTTTAGTTAAGTGCGTGAAATTCCAGAAAGTAAATGTAATAAAAATAATCAAACACATGTTTCCGCGATGTTAGAAATTCCTCCCTTAAGGGTGTTAAAGGAAGGGTTCGAATTTTTTTTAACATTTGGCCATATCTCAGCAGGCGTTTTAGCTAGAAGCGTAAAATTCCAGAAAATAAAACTACTAAAAAAAAGATTAAGCACGTATTTCGGAGATTTTAGAACCCCCTCCCCCCCCCCCAAAAAAAGGGGGGTAAAAGGGTGTTCGAAAACTTTAGAACATTGGCCATATCTCACCAGCCGTTTGAGTAGGGCGTGAAATTCCAAAAAATAAATCTACTAAAAAAATAATAAGACGTGTTTTAGCGTTTTTAGAAATTCTCCCTTAGGGGTGTTAAAAAGGAGGTATTGAAACTTTTAGAAGATTTGGTCACATATCAGCAGCCGTTTTAGGTAGAAGCTTGAAATTACAGATAAAAATTCTAAAAAATAATTGAAAACGTATTTCAGCGATATTAACAATTCTTCACCCCAAGGTGTTTAAAAGGTGGGGTGGGGGGTCGAAAATTTTAGAACATTTGGCATATTTCAACAGCCATTTTAGGTAGAAGCGTGATATTCAAGATAACAAGCATACTAAAAAAATAGGTAAACACTTTTCTTCTCTGCTAGATATATTTCGCTTGATTCAAGTTTTTTTAGAGAAACCGACCAGCGAAGCGGGCGAAGTCCGCTACCGCTAGTATACATATACAAGGCAAATATGTGTGGTTAAAGACACACTTTCTCCATGACCACCTGCTGCCACCTACACGCGGTTCTAGGCAAGGAGGTTGAACTAAGCTCCTTGGCTTTAAGCTCCTTGGTTCTAGGGGTTAGATAGCCCTTGGTCACCTGCTGTTAGTAAGGCAGTTTGGTCGCGGTGGGTGGAAGTGGCGAATTACAGGGACGCTCAAAATAAGTCCATTTCATTATGGCCCATGGAAAAAAATGATTTGAGATAGTTTTTAATAATGTTACAGCCTTTCGAATATAATGAAATTGAAATACTTTTATTATCCATTAAACGCTAACGCTCCCGTGCGGAAACAACTATTTACTATTTTTTTTTCTCAAAATATTTTTAAATTATTTAAAAAATACATTTTCTATTGGAAAGTTAATTATATGCAGTCTAATATATATTTTTTCAGATATATTTATATTTTTTTCCCATTTACAGCAGATTTTTTTTTTTTTTTTTAAGTGGATTTTTGGGTTTTCGACTATCTCAAGTAAAAGTAGTAAAAAGAAAGAAAAACCTTTTTTATATTTTACAAGTAAAGTGAATATTTAAAGTCAACATTCCAATTAACAGTACATTCCTAACCCGAAGTAAATATATCCATTTAAAGCTATATTAGACAGGTTCCTTTAGAACGTTCCTACAAAAGGGAGCATTGGTGGCATGTACATACACTTCCGTTTGTCTGCAAGCGCTTTTCCATAAAAAAAGAATGTGTTTCTAGGCAGTAAGTGAAAAGAAAACAGTTGCACTGTTGCAGGAAAAAAAAGGTGATTTATAGACCATATGACTATTAGATATAGGGATTATAAATTGTATTCAGGGGTATTTTGTATTCATTTTTATGAACAGCAATATATTTCAGTTACCTTGAGTTTGGACGCGTAATATTATATAAAAAAAACAGAACCCCTTTAAACGAGATTAGATTTAATAAATAGCATCCCTAACACCTTAAAACAAAAGAGTTATATTTAGGATGTTTATCCGTTTTAGAAATTAAAAAGAAAATTATTTAAAATACAAACACATGATTGCGCTATGGGTGATTGTGAATTATTACTAAGACATTAAAATAGATTTTTTTTAATTTCTTTTAACAAGAAAACTGGGTTAAATAAAGACATTTTCATTACTTGTTCAAAAATTTTTAATGAGAGGGTTTTTCAGATAACAATATTAAATTTTTGTTATATGTATGAAAGGATAAAACCCTTTTAAAATTCCAAATTTCAAATTAAATGTCAAATATTTAAATTAAAATCCGAAGTTTCTTTCTTCTAACTTTAAATCTAATTCTAAAACCAGTTTTACCCCTTGTAACTTTGTTTCCCAGCAATACATCTTATTACTTTCAGATATCATTTTCCGACAATCTTTAAGAGTATAAATACTGACGTTCGGAATATTCTCATTCAGTTGTGGTTAGCTGATTCCCGGGCCGGCAAAGCCCAGGCCTATCATCTGAGCCTGGGCAATCAATCAAAAGCTATTAAACCAATTAAAGAAATGTTCCTCCCAATTTTGAAACTATGCCCTCTGCTGGAAAATATGTTAAACCCCAAGATATTAGCTAAAACCCGCGCCAAAAACGAGAGAATTTGAAGATTTGATAAGCCTGTCAAACCTATGGCCATGTAGCGCTCTTAACATAATCAACGTAACGGGCTCGAGGACCTCGAATCGGACTCGCGAAATGAACTGTAAGATGGAGCACCAAATAAATGAGTTCGGTCTACCAAAAGGTTCCCGACTCCAATTATTATACAAGTATGACACCTCAAGATTGACTTACATCTTTATACGGACACATGCCGCGAAGTGAACGGGCCGCGACTACCCTAAGACAAAGTCCGGACGATCCCGATTCATTACATGTATTTTTAGTAATTATTTATGTTTGTATAAAATTGTTTGGAGCTAGCCAAAAAATGAAGTTTTTATTAATTTTTGCTAACCGCAATTTCATTGTGATAGGAGAAAATAAAGTTCGACTCGGAAAGAGCTGCAGCCTCTGTTAGACGCCAATGCTCCCAGTACGGGAACATGTTATATATTCTAAACGGTTACAGTTAATAACATCTTCGTTCCCAAAGCTAAAATAATACTACAAATGGTCATTCATTGGTTTTAAATAAACAAAATGACATCATAGATGACAGAAAAAAGAATTTTTCGGAAATTGATCTTTAGCGGACTAGTAATTTAAGTTTAATCAAGTAAATGATATACAAATCCTCAAAACATTTTAGTGTGAAGGATTTATGTTAAATAAGTATGAAAATTTCTCAATTTCTTGACCACACCCTCTTGAAGGCGTTTTGCAAACTCAGGTGAAAATAAGATCTGTTTTATGAGAAAATCAGCATAGATTTTGACATTTATTAGTTTGCTTTTAAAGCAAAAAATATTCAGCTATTAAGAAATGAACTCAAAATGTAAAAAAGTCAAACAGTTTAGTTTTTATGGGGAAAAGAATAGAGGTCTATATATGTGGATCCAGGTAGCGAAGACGTTAAAAAAATTTTGAATTGCTTTATAATATTGGCATCTTATGTATAAAAACTACATATATAAAATTTATTTAGTTAAACTTCTTAATATAGCGGCGCTTAATGGGTTAAGTGCATTTAAACATACATTCTGCATATTAAATAAGCATAATGCGGAGAAGATATTCATTTGCAGGGCCACAAAAGAATTCCGTTACATTATGGTATAGGAGAAAATATTGTTTGCGACGTTTTTTAATAATGCTAAAGTATTTCACATTCAACTAATTACAGTATAAACGCACACCATTTGTTACGTTTGGCGTACAATTTCCAATTTGCTGAATTTAGCGACTTTTACTTAGAGTTTCACTCGGATTTTTAGCGTTTTTTTCCAGTTCCACGGCAATTTTTTGACATTCGGCAAACGAATTCTATTAGAAACTTTTAGCCTAATATAGCGAATTTTTCCATCTACGAATTTTGAATTTTAGCAATTTTTCGAAGTGATTTTTTGTGAAGTTTTTCGTTATATTTATGTTTCGCGTCAATTTTTTGTCACTCATGAAAGCTTTATAATTACAATATTTTTTACCCCATTAGAGTAAATTTTAACTCCTGTCGATATTTGGTATTTTGCGATTTTTAAATGGGATTTTTCGACTTTCACAAGGAATTTTTTACATTTGTAAAATGAATTATGATTGAAACTTCTACCTTAATAGTAATTTGGTTTAAAAAATGTATCCAATTATGGTAAATGTCCTGTTCCGTTATCTTTGAAGTGTAGCGATTATTAATGTAATTTTCAATGCATTTTTTTATGTGCATTTTATTTCTTTTTAGAGTTCGCAGTGATTTTTTGAGATACGGAAAAGGAATTCTGCTTCAATCTTATATCGTAAAATAACAAATTTTCTCCTGTTCGAGTTTTTCTATTTAACCATTTTTTATCGTGATTTTTTAAAGTTTCCTGCTTTTTGCGGCTTGCAATTCGTCAAAAGAATTAGATTTGAAACATTTATCTAAATATAGTAAATTTTGACTTCCGTGATTTTTGACAGTTTTGCAATTTTTAATGCAGTTGTTTGCGATCCGCTGAATTTTTATATTAAATTTTCCACTTAACATAATTATATCCTCGTTTCAATAAAGTTTATTTGAATTTATTCCAGCAATTTTCGAATTTTTCATCAATTTTTTAATGGGATTTTTGGCGTGTTTTTGAGATTTGCAACGATTTTTACACATTAGTGAAAAGAATTCAGTTTCAATCTTGTAACCCAGTGCAGTATTTTTTTTTCTCTTCTTTTCTTCTATCTTTCTGAAGTTTAATAGATTTAAATTTAAAGCTACTTTTAAAATTTTCGCCATTTTATTATTAACTTTCCGAACATATTCGCAATTTGTGCTGTTTTTTTACGGACCCGGGCATCGCCGGGCAGATTAGCTAGTCTATACTAATGTTATAAAGAAGTAAAGTTTTTTTATTTGTAGGAGGTTTGCTCTGGAACTACCGAACCTATTCCAAAAGTAATGGTATCAAAATGATGGTGATAATCCATCATTTTGATACCATACCAGAGTCTATATCTTATATCCGTGCCACTGACCAAAATGGGATGCAAGGGCAATAAACGTTCAAAAAATGCCATTTTTGTGTTACTGAGGGGCATAAAAACATGAAATTGCGAATGGTAGTTACTTATAAGATACTAAGGATCTAGGGCATTTCTTAAAAAGATCTAAATTTGAAAAGGGGTGAAAATGCGCAAAAAAATGTTCTATAAAACGTTCTAAATTGCGATTTCTATGCAATCTCTGGAAGTACCGAACCGATTTTTAAAATAATGGTGCGCAAACGATGGCGACAGTCATCGCTAGCATAGGCAATTTTTTATGACCATTGCCACTACCCAAGCGGAGTGCAGGAGCAAAACGCGTTCTAAATTGCGTTTTTTTTTTTTTTTTGTGATACTGCAGGGTCTAGAATCCTGAACTAGGGCATTGAAGTTATTTATAAGACACAAATCATCTCTAAGAACATTTCCTAGGAAAACCGGAATTTAAAAAATGGGTGAAAATGAGCAAAAAGCGTTAGATAAAACTTTCTAAATTACGATTTCTGCGCAATCTCAGGAAGTACCAAACCTATTTTAAAAATAATGGTGTGGAAAGGATGGTTAAAACCCTCGCTCCAATATAGGCTGTAGTTCATGTCGGTGCCACGACGCCAAAAAGGGTGCAGGCGAAAAAAATCTAAATTGCGTTTTTTGTAATACTGCAGATGCTAGCAACTTCAAATTAGGCATGGTAGTTACTTATAAGGTATAAATGATCTATAAGAACATTTCCTAAATAATTCGAAATTTAAAGAGTGATGAAAATGGACGGAAAACGTTCTCAAAAACGTTCTAAATGGCGATTTATACGCAATCTCAGGAAGTTCCCAACTGATTACAAAATTAATAGTTGGAAATTGATGATGACAGCCTTTGCTCCAACATAGGCTCTATTTCATGTCGGCGTACTTACCTCCTTGCGGTTGCATTTTAAAAAACATTCTAAATTGTGATTTTTATGATACTGATGGGCCTAGCGACTTGAAATTAGGCATGGTATTTACTTATGAAATTTAAATGTTCTCTCAGAACAGTTTCTTAAAAATTTAAAATTTAAAAGGGAATTTAAATGAACAAAAATGGAAATGAACGTTGGAAGTGGAAATGAACGATCTAAATTTCGATTTCTACGCAATCTCAGGAAATATAAACCGATTTCAGAAGTAATGGTTTCAAATTGATGGTGACAGTCCGCGCTCCAAAATACCCTATACTTTAAGTTGTTGTCACTACCACCTGGGATTCATAGGAGTTAACAATGTTTTAATTGCGTCGTTTTTGTGTTACTGAGGGCGTTAAACATTTTAAATTTGATATGCTAATTACTTTCTAAGAATTGTCGAAAGAAAATTCTAAATTTAAAAGGATGAAGTGAGCGAAAAGCGTTCTATAAGCATTTAAATTACGATTTTTATGCAATCGTATGAAATACGAAACCGATTTCAAACATAATGGTTGCAAATTGATGGTGATAGAACCTGCTAACACAAAAGCTATATTTTATGTCGGTTCCACAAACCCTAGAGGGTTTTCAGGAACAAAAAACTTTCTAAATTGTAATTTTTGCGGTACTGAAGAGGCTAGAAACTTTAAATATAGCACTATAGTTACTTATAAAATATAAATGTCCTTTATGGACAATCAAAAATAAATTAGAAATTAAAAAGGGGTGAAGCGAAATGAAGGAGCGAAAAGCATTTAAAAAGTGTGCTAAATTACGATTTCTAAGGAATCTCAGGAAATAATAAACCGATAACAGAAGATATTGGTATCGAATCGAGGGTGATAGTCCCTGATCCTATACGGGCTATATTTTATGCCGGTGTCACTACCACCTGGTTAGCATGAACAACAAAAGCCTTTAAAAACATCTAAATTCCGTCTTCTATAGAATATTAAGAAATACCAAATGATTTAAAGTTTAATGTTGCAAATTAACGGTGACAGTATGTTTCATCATTTTTCGAGACATTCTATTTCAACTCTGTTTCGGTATTTTATATTGGTGCCACTAACACCAGAGAGGTGATAGACTGTTGGACAAGATGCTTGAAATTTGGCATGATGTTTAATTTTAAGATGTAAACGTGTTAAGATGATTTTTAAAAAATTCAAAACTTCAAATGAATACTGAAATGAGCGTATAAAATGGGCATAAAAGTCTCAAAATACTTTCTAATTTATCATTTATTTAGAATTAGTTCTTCCTATTTAATAAAATCTCGCTTCTGTCTACTGCAGTTTTATAAGGAATTTTAGTCAAACTGTGGCTTAATTTGTAATTTTTGAATTATTTCCAAAAGTTTTCTTCTGATGAAAAATAGTCATGCAAATATCACTTGGCATATTTCAACTATTACGCGAGCAAAGCCGCGGGGTTTCCTAGTTTATTATTTATATAAAATCCAAGTCTCTGTGTGTCACCACCTCATTGAAATGAGTAATTGTTGAAAAATACTAATGCAGGGTTACCACAGTAGCGTCAAAATGTTGGCCAACTTGGCGATAGCTGGCTGATTTGGCGAAATTCCCATTTAAAACCATTAATCTTTCATAAAGGAGGTCACCAAAATTTAATTTAAACTCCGCTCTTTTAAGATATTTTTTCAAAATCTATGGGTGAGAATTTAAAGTACATCTTTATATCTTCCTCCCGATGCTACTAATAAAATAACCGCCAATAGACGACGCTGTACTGTATGAGCTCCTAACTGTGCAATTTTAATGTGCTTTAGGTACTTTTCTAGTATAGGTGCCTTGGCGAAAAAGGAAATTTGGTAACATATTTTCCGGGAAACTGTCCACTGTTTCAATTTATATACACACGCATTTTTTTCGATATTTATGCGATTTATTTAACATAAAAAAGCCTTTCTCTAATTTTATACAGAAACAGATGTAATTTGTACATAAAAACATGAATAATAGACATATAAAATAAACATATAAAAAAAAACGCTTATCAAGTTTGTTTTCATAGCTGTTTATATGATTTGACAACAAATCTCAATATTTTCCGTTATACGGACACCATGCCAAAATGTATGCTAATGCGCCAATTATTTCAAAATGTTAAGAGATATTTGTAATTTTATGCCAGCAGTTTAATATGAGTTTTATTTTATTGCTTTATTTTATAACAGTTATTTGTTCAATTATTTTAAGTATATATTTGTGATTTAATGAAATAGTTCGTAAAAGTCTGGAATTTTCAAATGTTATATTTTTTAAATGCTCACTTTAGTATCGACAATATTTTTTCTTTTATTTTTCAAATTCCTCAATTCATGTGATTTTCATTTTGCGCCAACTATTACGCTTGGCGACAATGGTATACATATAACGGAAAAGTACCCAAATCTCACTTTCTGATGCTCAAATTACACCAAGCTTTTTAAAAAAAACGCCAAAGCCCCTACAGTGGAAAAGTATCAAACTGTCTATTATTTTGCGCTATCTGTGTTATAGTTTATACTACATGCAAGGTGAGTGCAGCAAAGAGTTTAAACATTAAATATTAAAGTTTCGGCACAGATGTCATATACGATGTCATAACACATGTTGGCGCGATTTTTTTCTGACGCCAATGTCATATACACAACGGGTACTTAACTGTCGCCAAAGTGTCGTTATTTTGCTTGATATGGTAACCCGGATGTTATTGTTTATGCTGTTGATGTTTTAGCCAAATTGGCGTCGGAAAAAATCGCTCCAATATGGGGTCTATATGACAACTGTGCCAAAGTTTCTATAAAGCAGTATAAGACTAAAAAATTAAGAATAAAATAAATGCAATATAGGGCTAAAGAAGAAAGAAAAATCATGCGTTAAGCATAGAATATGAAACACTTTCCAATACATCCTGAATGCTTTAACAAAACTTCGTTATTTAGGGAAATAAGGTAAATACGATAACCAAGTAAACATTTTAGAAAACGCATAAAAATTTTTTTTAATTGATTTCAGCAGTTACCGTCCATAGCCAATAGTACCGTTATTACATGCCACTATTTAGCTAAATTTTAATTTAAACTACTCTTAAAGCTACTGAAATCACATTTCCAGATATTATCATCCATAGACGGTTATGTATCCAATTCTTTGCGTGACCCTGTATATCATTTAATCTATATTCTACAAACATTTTTTAGTAAACTAAATGCAGTTCAGCGTAAAACTGCATAACTCCTTTAAAAACCACCTTTAAGCAATTTATTCTCATACTCAGTAACCCTTACGAATTCTTTTGTGTAGCCCTGCATATGAAACTGTAGCATTTATACGCACGGTATAGTATGCATAAATGCAGAGAAACATAAAAGCTCATATCATAATTAAAAATGCATTTCTAGCAATCATCGCTTATGTACAATACTTCGGAGAAAAGTTTCTTGGCGAGAAAGAAGTTTGCCAACGTATTTTCTAACAACCTATTTACTGCTTCATACTCACAAGCAATTTTTTGCATATGCATACAATTTATTTAATGTAAAAAAAACGGAACAGATGTTATATATTCCCGCAGCCGCTTCTTGGATTTTCCCTTCGCGTGAAAACCCCTTTTGCGCAAGTAGTAAATGTCGTCAAGCAGCGATTTATGCCCGTGTCAAGCTTCACGGGGTTGCCAGAACACGTTACTCGTCGGGGTTGTCTTATCGATAAACGCCAATAAAAAATCGCCAAGAAATCCAAGATGGCGGCCGCGGGAATATATAACATCTAAGCCAAAAAAACTATTTACCCATTTTTATAAAGAAACAGAAGTAATTTTTGCACAGATGTCATATACGCATCGGGGTTGGCGTGATTTTTCTCTGACGCCAATTCGGCAGAAATCTCGCTTTCGAATAACAGTTACTTATATATTTTTAAATTATTTTCTATCATTTTGAAAAGGAAATAACTATAAATAAATAAAAGTTTGAATAATAACTATAGAACAAAACAGTTTATATAATTTAAAAACAGAACAAAAAAGTAAATAAACAATTTATTAATAAATAAAAAACAATAGCCAGGTTACCATAGCAGGCAAAATAACACCATTTTAGCGCCAGTTAGGTATTACAGTTCATATCTAAAATCTGTGCCCTAATTTTTATATAAAACAATATTATATATATTTAGAAACGATTTTTTTTATGTATATAAGTGCATATATAAACAAAAATAAAAGTTCATTAGATTTGTAGCGATCTCATCTCACGTGATCAGTATAAAGCGAGTTACTAGCTTAGAGTAACTGGCTTGGCCTTTTTGCTCGACGCTAAAGTTCTCGCCTCCTGATCATGAGATCCCTGGTTCGTATCCCATCGGTGCCAATTCACTCTCTAAAGTGGTGACCCGGACAAACACGCAAAAACAACCTTCATGAACAATCACCTCCTCTCATAACCAACAGATGGCAGCACTAAATAAATCATCCCCTTCAACCAAAAGCCTGTGAAACGCTCACAGCACAAAGCCTGTCCTCACACGCATCACATATGCGTACGACAGTATAATTCACGAGTACATATCGCTCGTCAGACGTCAGCAATATGTCTTTCTCACTGGGGATGGAGCGTGTAGTGATCTCATCTCACATGATCAGTATAAAGCGAGTTACTAGCTTAGAGTAACTGGCTTGGCCTTTTGCTCGACGCTAAAGTTCTCGCCTCCTAATCATGAGATCCCTATCCCATCGGCGCCAATTTACTCTCTAAAGATTTGTTTTCATAGCTGTTTATATATTTCGGCAACATATTTCACTTTCTGATGCCCAAATTACGCCAGCTTTTTTTAAAAATGCGCTATAATGGAAAAGTACCTAAATAAATAATTACCAGAAATAACCAATTATACAAACTAAAACTTTTTATTTCGAGATCAAAGTATTGTTTTTAATTTCGATTAAAAATACACATATCCTTGGATTACTTTAGTTGAAATTAGGTTCACAGCTTAATTTATTTATTTATTTATTTAACTGAATAACAAACATACGACTTGTGTGCCTGACATAAAGCCCGCTTATAAGTCGGAGGCAAGATAGCACAAGGAAATATTACAACACAAGAGAAATACACCCTGGGAGTTCCACACAAAGTGTGTGTGCAATGGAACCAGCGGGAATCGAACCCACAAACTCTTACGCACAAGCGATTGGCTGACTGGTGCTTTATCCATTCAGCCACAGAGCCCCCTCACGGCTTAATATCTCATTCCATAAACCTAAACAAACACAAGTGATTCATTCCTCGTGAACCGTAAAAAATATTAAATCATTGAGGTAATCATTCACAAGTAAGTTCTCCAACAATCAATGGGCAATATTCTAATGACATCATAGTAGGTAAAATGGTGGCGGTATCATTTGTTTATGGTTTGAAATCACAAAGATTTAAGTTTGCAATGTCTCTTAGTTACATTATTTTATTGTCATATTTATGAGCTCAGAACAAAAGCATATTTTTTCATTATTTAGTTATCAAAGACGGAAAAAAATTATAATTATTTAAATTTTTCAAGTCATGCACAATTTTCTTTCGTAATACTAAAAAATAACATCGGGAAGTAACAGCGAGTTTAAGTTAAATAAGTTTAGCTGTTTAATTCTGTTGTAATATTCAAAATAACTGTATTTATTAGATTTCAGTAAACAACATGAGGGCTCGATTAAACTTTGAAGTTAGAGGGATTACAATGTCCTTTTGGAGAAGCTTTTCTAAATTCCACATATACATGGAAACTCTTCAGTGTTAGAAATATTCCTAGGACTGGCATAACATGAGAACGGCCTGCAATTTTACACAGGTTTTTGAAAACTACTTTATATCAGAAATTTTACTAAAAACTGGTTACTTTTTTGTTATAGCGGCGCACACTATTAGGATTATGACAAGTTGCAGCCAATTTCGCCAACGTCGTAACCAAGATCGTGAAGCACACACATATAATACCATATAATACCATTTCATGAAATCGTATACGATAATTTAACAATTTTTACCTTACTTCAAGTGTGTAATTTATTAATTTTTAAGGCATGACAATCTAAATTGACCAATATGAATTTTTTAAAAATGTAAACAAAGATTAAATAGACATGACCGCAAAGAGCCTCAAATCTGCATAACACTTGGAACCAAATTGTGCAGATTAGTGGTGGTCTGCACACAGTTTTTCATAAATGTGTTTCGTCCTTAAAATGTGTTATTTTCATCTATCACTGCGGAACAAACGAGAAAACTCATATTCTTGCACATGAGTTGTATATATCTTTATATCTAAATTTCCGTCATTTTTGACGGGCTACCTTTCTAGTAGTATTTTATAAAATTAGAAACAGCAGAGATTTATTAATTAGTCATAAGTCAAGACAGACTTTAAGTAATTAAAAAAAACAAATTCTATATCTACCAGAGTTTCTTTTGCCTTTTGTTGAATCTCATTACATTTTTTCGACAGCTCATTCACAAGATCATTGCTTCCCTTTAGACTGAGGAGGAGGATTTCGTTGGACTGAATCAAATCTTCGACGAAGTTTTCGTTTTCTAAAAGGAAAACAAATCATAATATAAACGAAAAACTAAAACTTTTACTTGTTTTAAACAAAATTCATTTATTTTGATATAGATACAAATATCATACAATCATCAATTTATCGTACAAGTATTTTTTTCAATATTAAACAAGATTGAAACTTTAAAAATAATTAAAAAGTTATACCACAAGTATAACGACTATCCTGTTATATATGTTTTCGTTCTATCCCCCCCCCCCCCCCCCAACGCATGTTCACTTAAAATTCTGTTTGATACCTTTCATTTTAGTGCACTATAGTCACACAGTAGAGCCCCTAAATTAAATTTAACATTTAAAAACTATATCGCTAGTAATAATAGCCCCTCATATATGATTAGATTATTCTAGTTACTCATTTCTTTAATAAAATAAAACCAATGATTCAGTCTTACAATCCTATTTTCAGATATTTTCTCACATAAGATTTAACCTTGTAGAATAACGTTACTGCTATCTGTTCATAACAAAAGCATTTTAACTTCTTTCACATCCTTATTTGGTCATAAATCTAACTTATCATTAAAAATCATCTAACATGTATTCTATTCATTAGATTTATTTTCGCACTGCGTTTTAAAATCTAGACCGTTATATTCATACGACTGTGAATGCTGCACATTTTTGTGGTAACTGCAATCTGCATACAAGCTAAGCTCTGCCCTCACATCTGTTTTAGAAGATACATTCTCATGCCTTTTTCGCATAACGGCTCTCTCAGTTTTTCACCACTGATGAAACACTTTCACACCATCACATCTCATTGGCTGGTAAAAGACCAGCCAGTGTTTCCGAATCCCTTGTGCATGCCGCAAATACTTGTAGATTGGCGATATTGTATTTCCCCAAGCACGTGAATTGTAACTGCGTATTCATTTCACCTTTTCTCTGATGCTTGCCTCGTGATGTTACACAAAGAAGAGGCTAATATTCGTCCCCTCCTTGTACCTCTCCCCCTCTGCTTCTCATGAGTGAATAAAGACAATCCTTCGTAAAATACATTGGGGGTTTTTTTCGTACCTGTTTGGTTATTTTCCCATTTATTCTATGCGATCTACAACGGCCTTAAATGATAAACCCCTTCACAAAATGTTGGTCTCTTGACCAGTTTTTTCTCCATAAACAAAAGTAAGGGGAGAGGTACGCGTTTCCTGTCTACATCCCCATCTGCATGGACTTCAAGCGCTGGCACCTGCTCGCCCCATTCTGTTGATGTCAGGCGAATTTTTCATGGCAGCTTCCCTACTCCAAAGAATTTGCGTCGAACGCCATCCGGGAGTAAGAAAGTGTCATCTGTCTCCCCCCTTGGCTAATCCCTGGTGTCTTGGAATCAACAAGCGCGCCTCTTCGTTCTCTCGGAGCATCACCCCGACCCTTCTGTTCGCCGTCTTGCTGGAAAGTGCTTCATCTTGCTGATACCTTCTGCCTGCTAATGAGACTGCGTTTTCTTCGAATTTTTCTCTTGCCGATCTCTCTGAAAATCACCTACGCTGTGCAGGTAGCTGTAACTACAGCCAATTGCTCAAGTTTTGTTTCTCAACATCGTGTCTCAGTTTGTGAAATAAAAAACGGTGTATGTGTGTTTGCGATGAAAAAGAAGTGTGTGTTTACTGATTCATAAGTCATCCCAATTGCTGCTAGGTCGTGCTATTCTGCTAAAGTGTTTTAGTTGGTTCCGTGATTCGAATTCGCTGATGCGAAATTCGGTGAAATGTACAAAATTGTTTTGTTTGTGATTGGTGCAACAAAATCCTTATTGAGTTTGTGTCAAATTCGCCAGTTCTAAATTGAGTGACATGTGCAAAATTTTCTTCTTTGTGATTGGTGCAACAAAATTCTTATTAAGTTTGTGTCAAATTCGCCGATACTAAATTTAGTGACATGTGCAAAATTTTCTTCTTTGCATTTTGTGCAACATAATGCTCCGCGTGTTTATTATGTTTTCACCGTGAAATCTTAATCGGCAAATTCTGTGCTTGTGTCGTGTTTTTTTTCAACGTACTACACCAATTGTGTGCTTATGAAATGCATATGCTCCTCTACAAGTCGTTCATCGTACTGTTAATGGGTCGTTCAAATGATAAAAAAAATCGCATAAGTCAAAATAAAAGGAGTCAATCAATAGAGAATCATTCAAATGATTCCCGATGTTGTGCTGCGGTTGTGATCTCGACTACAAATAAAAAAAATCATACATATTTACAGATAAAATTGCGCTTGAAAACAAAAATTCAAAAAGAAATTATAAAAAAAATGAAAGTACGTTAAAAAAAAACAGCGCACCGTAACACACATTTAACATTTTAGTGTATGAAAGCATGTTTTCATTCCCCCTCTTTTTCTAAATATAAAATAAATATTTGAAATATTATTTAAAGCTTACAGCAAATTACATTCCATTTTCTGCTTTCATAGCCAATACAATAAGTACTTACGGATACTTATTTAACAAAAAAAAATACATAGTAATTTTTGAAGTTTATTTACTAATATTATTGTGTTTTTGGATACGAAAACACAGTGATATTGCTGTTTTACTATTTTTGTGCAGTTTATTATAATATATTTATATAATGCAGGCTGGGCTCGCTGCGCTGGTCCATTTTTTAAATAAACCTTCAATCAAACGAAATGGAGAATTCGACCCTGTATTTTAAATTAATATGGACCTTCACTTGGAAACACCTTCTGCATTTTCGGAATACGCATCAGACGCCATTGCTCTATAATATTATCTGATGCATTAGACGGAATTAGGGCAATTAAGAAGCAACTTTTTAGTACATCATGTAGAGTTTGGGAGGGAAATGCGGCCATTACGATCATCAGAAATTAAAGTGTTCTCTAATCACCTTACTACTAAAAATGAAAGAATTACAATGATTGCAGAGATTGACCATTTAACTTTAAAAAAAATGTTCGGGTTATTCACTTTCGTTTGTTAGTTAGTTCTTTTACTCTGAGCTTCTCAGCTTGGTCTATGTGTGGATTTGACAACATAAATACAATCTTTCTCTACGCTACATTATATTTGGTAATAGAAGTCTTCTTTTGGCAAGTTTTTTGCAGTTTCTAATCTTTGAATTCCAGTAGAGCAAATACAGTTAAAACAGTTTTTAACTTTTATATGATTCATATTTATCAAAATATAAAAGTGGATATTTAAAGCTGAATTGTGTTAATAAAGTTAAAACAATGTCATTTTAACTGCCGTTTCTTTATATATACACGTTTTATTCATGCAAGTATTAACCTAGGGAAATAATCTCGATAACTCATTCAATAAAATCTTCCCAATCATCCGTAATCGGATGCACAATCAAATTTGATGTGAAACGTTAGAAATGTTCGTAACGGTATGGCTACAAATGTACCAGAGTTAGCTACAAAACAGACTTAATTACGCGGCAAACTACATTCCATTAAATAATGTCAAATTGCTGTTGATTGAATTTTAGATCTTTCACTATCAAAACTCTTTGCGAATGATAAATAAGGTTAGTTATGCAAAATTTTTAGTAATGATCTTTATGGGCTATCACGACTATAATAGGCTATATCACGACTGTACCTGCCTACAGCTCGTATTTCCGGTTGTTGTGTAGATAGTTATCCGTTATTTTTAATTTAGAACTTAATTGGATAGTTTTTGAAGGTTTTAATATACTTTTACAAATATTTTAAGAGCAGCATCGACGCTAGCCTGTTTTTTTATGTAACGTTTAAAGAGTCAATCATTTGTTTCAAGATTCCGAAATTGTGAATGGCAACAATGTTCTTTTGTTTATATCTAGTAATCTGGTTTTTATAATAGCTTATTTTTAATTTGAAACACAGTACATTATAATTGGAAATAATATACATGTTTTATATGAAAATATGCTGAACAAACATTATTCCAAGTAGAAAAAATTATCATTTAGCTGTCAGATATTATCATATGTTTTCCATTAACCTTAAAATGGTGTTTTGCTACGTTCGATTTGCAGACCAGAATGGTTAGCACCGGAATGGTTACGTACACTTTTCTCCACTTGGATTTTATTATAAGTAGATTTATGATAAATTTGAAATATAAGAACATCAAAAGGAAATAATTAAAAATGGACTTCTATTAGTGGTTTAGGAAGGGAGGGAGGTGCTTCTCTTACGAAAATGTCTAAGTTTGTTTTTCCCTTAGTGTTTAATTGGGTAATAATTTGGAAGAATAAAATTTATTTTTTTTTAAATAAAGAAAATTTAATTAAGTAAATTTCAAAATATAGTGAAGGGAAATTTGCCTGCAACCGTCCGATGTAATATTTCCCAAAATTCGATGTATTATTTGAAAGCAATACGACAATTTTTATTATTTTTTTTATATGTTTTTTCTCCTCTGCCTGAAAGTATAAAATGTAATAATTATATCAATATAATTTATAAATGTAAGCATTACGAAAAATGCCAAATCTATTATATATATATAATCCAAACGGAAATTTCGTTCCGAACGCCGAGATTTCGAGTTCTACCGCATGGATTTTTACGGAACTTATACCGTTAGATAGGTATCGTTCCAGGGAAGGTTTTAAGCTATAACACATCATTCTACCTAGATTGGTTATAGAATTGGTACGGAAAATTCTGTTGTTTTGGACTTTGTTACTTCATATTTCCTTAAATATCTGGTCTCCTATTGGTCGTAGAGCTTAGATCTCGCGCCAAAAGTAGCTCCGAAGCACCCAAGCAAACTTTTCCCCGCGATTATTTTGCCGTCTTCCGATTTCCTCTAACTCTATTAGGGGCCGGCGTAGGGTCCCTTTAAAATATTTTTCGTAGTAATTTCTGCAATTATCTTAAATTATTGGTTAAGACCGCCACCCTCCCGATTCATGTATCTACGGAAAGGTTGCATGAAGGAGTTTCGTTCAGATACGCTTTCGTTAAGAATAGAGTGCGCTCCCTGGTGGTGGAATGTGGAACTAACATAACGCGATATTGTTAAAATTAGGAAATCTAACAATGCGATCTGTTTTAAACTTTGAGATAGTTCATAACACATAATCTATTATCTATTATATTATATATATATATACAATTTATTATCTATTCTATTATCTATTATATATATAAAATCCAAACGGAAATTTCGTTCCGAACGCCTAGATTTCGAGTTCTACTGCATGGATTTTTACGGAACTTATACCGTTAGATAGGTAATGTTTCAGGGAAGGTTTTAAGCTATAACACATCATTCTACCTAGATTAGTTATAGAAGTATGACGGAAAGTTCTGTTATTTTGGACGATAAGGTTACCATTTTATTTCTTGGCGAAGTTTTTTGTTGTTGAAAAAAATTGAAACGACTATTACAACTAGAAAAATAAAAGACAAAAAACTGTTACTAATTTTATTTAAAATCTTTAAAAAAGAAATAAAAAGGAAATTCATTTTAATGAATGATAATATTAAAAAACGAATATATTTTATTTAAACATGAAAGAGAATGTTCGTAATACTTAAAGAATTACTCAATTGAAATATTGCAATTGAAATAATATTTGGCGATTTATCTTTTGCATCAGGTTAAGAAAAATGCATCTGAAAATTGATAAAATGATATCAAGGAAGTTCCCCATAAGCGCATGTTCAGCATTACTTGAAAAAAAATTTAGAATATTCTTCTCATAAATATATATATATCCATAAAAAAATCGGCAGAACCTCTATTTAGCATCTCTCTATTCTAAAAAAAAGTAACTACCGCTGTCACCGCCGCCGCCGCCGGTTTTGAATTTTTTGTAACCGGAGGTCTTTCTTCGTTAATATTGAAAAAATAATGCATACAAAAATATGAAAATCAGTGGTTTTATACAGAAATGTTTGATAAAGACGCTGATGCAGACAGTTTTCAAATCGAAGAATTATTTTAAGAGATATTTAATGCTAAAGTTGGACAAAATCGTTCCACTAAAAAAGTTTTATAGCAGCAAAAACTATACATGGCAGTGTAATCATTTTTTGATCATTTTATGCGTTAGAATTTGCCGGAGTGCAGATTGCATTAATTATTTTATTTTAACTCATTTTTTCAGGTTTTATTTCTATTTTAAATTCAAATTTTCAGCATTTCCAGAGATATTTTTTAAGGATTTCAGAAAATTGTACTAATTTAAACTGTTGCCAACTGTATTAAAAGCGTAAGCAATAATGTTTGCTTCAAATTAAAAATTTATTTACACGTGACTATTATAAACAAGAAAAAAAACTTTCAAATTAGAATTAAATAATTATGTATAAAAAGCAGGAACTTATTAAAAATTACGTCATAAAAAGTATACACGTGAATTTTAAAAGAGAAAGTATAATAATAAATTCATTAACATGCGTTAGAAGTATTAGGAGAAATTCGTCATATTTACGTCACATTATAGTTATTACATAAAATGAACACAAAATAATATTGCAAAAAGTTTAAATTTACAAATTGCGCTAGACATTTATTTAATATTTTGAGAGGATATTTTCAACTATTTTTGTTAGGAAAGCGCAAATAATATTTCATTGCTAACAAAAGTACTTTCACGCGATTATTTAAAAGAGAAAGAATAGCTTGGTAAAAATTAGGTCAGATTAAAAACGATCAATTTAAAATGTCTCATTTAAAAGAACTTTCTTTTCGCTTTGTTAAAAAATACCAGGAGACAAAGACTCTGTTTACTTAATTCCTTTTATATTAGCTTATTTTGAAATGTTGTTACACGTGTCTACGTAATCAAGTTATTTTTATTTCGACGTTTTATTTGTATTTTTATTAATGTTGTACGAATTTATTTGTTCTTTCGTTATTTAAAATAAAAATTACGTCAATTTGTATAATTTGGCGAGTGTTTTGGCGATTTATATAATTTGGCGAAATGGGTCGACGGGATAATCAAGTAGTACCGCAGCGGATTTGGCGTTAAAATTCCCCAATCAAAGAGAAATGAATAGAAATTCATTTATAGGGAGATCGCCATTGTTTTTTAAATTATAATTCAATCTTTCGAAATCTTTTTAAAGCCGATCAAATTAGCGTGAATTTAGAGCCTGCGGTGTCTGGACGGGGGGTTGGCGAGCGTAGCTCGTAGGGGGCCGAGCCCCCTAGTTCCTAAAAAAATAATGAAAATTTCATTTTTTGCGATTTAGCGCTGGATGGCGACACGATAAAATTTTGAATAATACTATGATAAATATTCTTTAAGAAAAACTTTTTAAACTCTCGATACGAAGTTAGTTTAAGTAAGTTTAACTTAAATAAATACATATTTATAACTGCAGTTTTGTCATATACATTTATATATGTAACAATGAAATTTAACGATCGTATTTATGCCGTTTACAATGAAATTTAAATGGATTAAAAGTGTTTCAAACACAAATTAAGGTCCGATTCTGAGCATTGGCAATTTGACTTCGTTATTGTTAGTGTCAGAGACTACAAGAGAGTTTTATTGCCATGGAAACAACAATTTAATATCGAAATGTTTAATGATAGCATTCTTAATTAAAATACCCTTAAAACTTATCCAGCCGGTGACACCGTATAAAATTAAATAGCTCAATACAAGTAACACGCAATTTGCATATATTATATAAGCTTACAGCAAAAATAGTAAACTAATCCACAGTTTAAGTTTAAATTCATTGATCATTAGGCATTTAATTACATATTTAACAAGGAATTTATAAATGCATTTCAATCTCTTGCATTTGGCGAGGAAACCTATTGGTTCGCCAAAGAGCGTCGAGCGTTCGTCTGTTCGCGCCAAATACTCGAAAAAATATTTTTTTTTACGGATTTTCTACTGCGATTCGACCGCTATATTTTTACCGATCTTTTTTACATTCATGAGTCATTTTATTAGTATTTCCTTTTTCAAAATATTTTGAGTATGCGTTTTAAGGAGTCCTTCCTTGTGAGTAACAATTATTATTATTATTATTATTATTATTATGTATCTCTTACAGAAAAAACTAGCAGATGTAATTATAAAAATAATGGTATTACATAAATAGCAGTTAATATTATAAAAGTGGAGTCAAATATTTAAATTTTAATGCAAAAGTTTGCCCCCCCCCCCCCCCCCCCACATACACACACATATTAGAAATTATTTAATTTCAGATATTTAAAATATTTTTCGCGTACTTTACTACGGATACATGCTATTTTGTTTTTCCCTAAACTTATGACTTTTATAACCTCGAACTTAGATCAACAAATATTGTCCACTCTCTCTCTTTTTTTTTTTTTTTTTTTTTTTTTTTTTTTTTTTTTACATATATCGCCAATATTTCTTTTAGAAAAGTCTACTGTTTCAAATGTTAAGTACTAAAGATTATTCTTAAGAAAATTTATGCAATTTTGCGTTATTAATACCACAAAAGAAAATATTTTGCTTACTGAAATACATTTTCGATTGTCTTTTTAATTCGTCATCCCATTTTCAGTTTTTTTAAGGTTTTTGATATTGGATTAATCTTTCGTAATCAGGTTACCTGCTAATTAGTGTATTTACTGAACTATTTAGATGTTTCTTTTATATTTGAAAGAGTCAGATCAGTGACCAGACAGTGACTGTCAGACAGTGATCGCGATTGTAGAAGATTACATGAAATTTGTATTTAGCTATTAGTAAATTTATGTTTTTTCATTATGAAGCAAACGGAAAACAGAAGATTTAGTATTATATATATATTTATTTGCAGTTATTTTACTGTCACTAAAAAATAAATACTTGGGAAAAATTTTTGAAATTCCAATGGTGGCTGGTGGAACAATATTTGTTGATTTATCATTTTAGCCTGGATAAGAAAAAAAGTACCTGAAATGCAGATAAAATTGAAAATAGAAATCATTATAAAGCAAGCTCTTCTGACGCACAATCCTATTCGCTAAACTGAGGAAAAAAGTAATGATTTTAGATTTATTTAGGCAGCAGACTGAAGAATAATGTAATTTTGAAAATAAAAAGTGTATTTATTTCTACGTGTTATTGCACTCTTTAGAGAAATGAAAAACGGTCTTCGGTGCATCAAAAAGATTATTTCGTTATATTATAACGTGTTAGGTTATTAAGTTTTGTATAACTGACTTTATTTGTCATTTACAAAGAGTATTTTAGGCGAAAGATCTATAATTCAGCCAACAGCAATTTGACTTTATTTAATGGGATGTAGTCTGGCGCATAATTACGTATGTTTTACGTGTGTTAACTCTGGTAAATTTGTAACCATATAGTTTGCAAACACTTCTAATGTTTGCCGCAAAACTTAGCTGTGCACCCGATTATGGACGATTGGGAAGATTTTGATTGGATGAAAACAAGATGTTTATTTTTCTATCATAATGAGTTATCGAGGTTTTTTTTCAGGTTAACAGTTACATAATTGCAAGTGGTATATATATAAAAAGGAAATGGTAATGAAAATGACATTATTTTAATTTTATTCAAACACTTCATTTTTAAATATCCACTTTTATGTGATTCACATTTCTTTTAATGAAAGTTAAAGACTTTTTGTGTGCAAACAATTTATTACATTTTTTTACCGTATTTACGCTGCTGTAATCCGAAGATAGAAAACTGCAGTCGACCTGATAGAAGACGTGTATTACAAAATATAATGCAACGTAGAGAGAAATTGTATTTAAGCTACCAGAACCACACATAGCACCAAGCTGAGAAACCCGGAGTTCAAGAACTATCAAACGAAAGTGAATAATCCGAACATAAGTAATGTTCAGTGGTCACTCTCTGCAATCATTGTAATTATCTCTCCTTTTCGTAGTGTGGTGACTAGAGCATGGAACTATTAATAAAGAGGAATTGACATATCCATAAAATAGTGAAGCATCAACTGTAACCGCGGTCGAAGGGGTTGTTTACCGCCGGTGGAAACTTCCACCAGTAAGTTTATATAGAAAATTTCTCCTTATTTAAAAGCCTAATTATTGCAAAATTTCAGTCATGAATAATGGTAGAAACAGATTTTCATTTTTACTGGTAGCAGTTTATTTTGGTGGTAGTCCCGCCCTGCGTTTCCGCCATATTGTGACAACCAGGAAAACAAACTGACAGTTTTCATATGGGCATTGACACCAGTAAGAACAAATAGAAATTTTGGCCACATTTATCGGAAAAAAAATCCACGAATAAGACGCTTAAATAAGAATAAATTTTCTATTCAATTATACTGGTGGGACGATTGCCCCGGCGGTAATCAGAAACTCAAGATACGATTTTCAAAAAAAAGTAGCCGCCATCTTGTGACGACCTCCTCAGTTATTTCACTCGCACCTGGTAAGTAGTACACTATATGTCTCCTCCTCTTTATTCATAACTCCATTGACTAGAGAACATTTTAACATTTCTGATTATCACAACGGCCGTATTTTCTTCCCAAACTCTACTTTAAATATATACTGTAAAAAGAATTTCTTCTGAATAGTCCGAATTTTGCCTAACCCATAAGATATTATAATAGCAGCGTTCGCATAGTATTCAGCAAATGCGGAAAGATTTTCCCGGTGAAGGTCCATATTAATTTAAAATACAAGGTCGAATTCATAATTTTGTTTGATCAATGATCATTTGGAAAATGGACCAGCGAAGCGGGTGTAGCCTGCTAGTAAAGAAAATAAAATATTTAGGATTACTTATGCACAACATCTATTTCCAGCTGATAAAAAAGTTTCAATGAGCTTATAATACTGTAAACCGTAGGCTGACGTAGTGATATAGCCACCTCTTTGCAATGGAAACGGTGACTCCATATTTTTGTCTTTGTCAGGCGAAACTAAGTTGTGAGTTTGTTGCCGCATTCAAATTTAAACTTTATTCAACAATTCACATCTTTGTCAGGTTCTGATTTTTTACTGTGAGAAATTTTGTCATTATTTTATTACTGTGACTGCGTCATTTGTGGATGCGTTATATTTAGAAAATACTTGCATTTTGGATGGCTGGAGGGATCTTATGTGCTTCGGATATCGATGATATCGATATAACGACTGGAAAGAAACACTTGAAAATCACATTTGGTGGACAATACAAATGGTACGCAACAGAGACAGAATTACTTTTCATTGGTTTTCATCAATAATATAGGGTTATTCATCTCGTCAAAATTGGTAAACAAGAACTGGGACCAGACCTACAAACCAGTCCCGCGGGTTATATTTTAAGAATGCAAAATTTTCATTTTAATATAGCTAGCAGGATATATGAAGGAGTTTTCTTTCAAACAGATGCAAGTATTTTATCTCTCATTCATCATGACAGTTCCTTTTAAATAATGTCGAGGAATTTTCCATATCGATATCAGTAAGTGTTTTTGATATTTTGTTTATAGTACCACATAAAATATTGTATAAAATATAAGTTAGGTTTGAATTGCTTTGCAAAAAAAAAAATAGGTTTGCTAATTCTAGAAATATATATTCTTACATTCATGTGATTATGCATGTTAATCTAACTGACAAAATCCCTAAAGATATACATATTTGGGAGACTATGGAGGGTTGACCATACGGGAGGCTTTACCCACCCATCAGTTTTCATACTTAAAATAATTTCAGAGTTTTATCAATAGGGTGTCAACCAAAGCTACTGAAATCCTCAAATAATAGTCTCTGTTTCATACAAATAATCGAAATAGGTGTGGAAAAAATAAATTGTGACGTTTTTTAACATGAAAGTTGTGTTCTTTAGAAATACTTTGTAAGCTTTTTTTAAATAAAATATATCATAGAAATTTAAGTAAGTTGGTTTTATATAATACAGAAATATCGAGCTTTCATTCATGGCATAAAGATTGCACAGTAAGTTAGGCTTAACATAGCAATGGGCTATTCTTGGAGGTTTGACCTAGTAAATGTGAGGGAGGGTTGAAGGCTCCCTTAACACATTCACGACGGGAAACGAGAATTCTCGTTTTCATTCAAAAGCATCAATGACTAAAGGCGTGTCTTCTACCTTACAGAAAATGCATTTATATCATGTTGCCCATATTGTTTTTAGATTGTAAGACTTTTTATGTTAAGAACAATTGGAAGTCCCTATACTTACCATGTTAAATTAATGTACCTTTTCTCAGAAACAGCCAAAGACCTTGAGACTACTCTAAACTATCAAAGAACGCTTGAAAATTTTTATATACATAAAATAAACAATTCCTAATAAAGTAAAGTCAACTTTATAAACAGATAGGCTTTAGTTATTTTTTTTTAAATGTGTAAAAACCACTTTTAAATAACAAAAAACTTTCATTTTTCTAAAAAAAACCTTTTTTATAAAAAAATTTGTAAAAAAATTTTTAACAAATGTTCACTTCAGATTCATCAGAGATATACAGGGTGATTCATAAATATCGAAATAATAGGCTATTTCCTTAAATATTGCCCCTAGACCCATACTTCCAATTACAAAGTTTCTTAAAAAAAAAGGTGCAAAATTTAATGACATAAGTTGCAACTCCATCGGGTGTCTATTTGAATAAATACGAAAAATAAATTTTTATACGGCCCCCGTAGTGTAAAAATTCCAATCAGGAAATCTTTCCTTATCCATTCCTGAATTAAACACGAAAAATTGCATCTTCATATCTGAAAAACTCGCAGAGTGATGGCCGTTTAAATAATTCATCAGGTTTTAAGGGATTAGACAAAAATTGAAATGCGTGCAATCCAAGAAACAATGTTACTTTAAGAGTTCTAGGAAACATGTAACAAATATATTTGTTGAGTTAGAATTTTGATTTTTTTTTTCTTTTTTGTGATGGTTAACCATATAATTTGCAAACAAAATCACATCCTAAAATTTCTCATAAAGTTTTTAAAAAATTTAAATGATTAATGCTTTTTAAAGCGGATTTAAATTAAAATCTTTATAACTTGAAACATTATAAACCGGATTTATTTTAATTTTCATTTAATTAAAAAGGAAAGTAAAATTTTAGTATTGTTTCAAGATTTTTTTTTAATATTAATTTTTAAAATATTAAAAATATTCATTTAAAAAATTAGGTAACTCATTTTTAAAAAAATCATATTTTCTAAAGTATTTTTTTTTCAAATTTGCCGAAACAAAATTAATGTAAAATAATAAAAAAAGACATGTTTCAAGTTAGCAACTTTTTTATTTATGATTCTTGACTTATAATAATTTAAAGACGAGAAATGGTAAAAAGAAAAAATAAAGGAAAGTAACAAAACATTATGCAGAAAAACACATTTAAAGTTTTAAACATTGATTCGCTCCTAATAAAATGTTTAAATGCTTTTTAAAAAATTGCACGTGAAAAAGTAACTTCTTTCTGTAGCTTAAACTTCTTATTCAGTTTAACTTTTGCCATTCCACCTCCTTTTTGTACGATTTAAATGCCCATAAATAAATGTTAAATGTCTAATTTGAAACAATGCTTTTCTAACATGCCGATTGAGAGTCTTTCATAATTTTAACCCTCAAAAATTCAGGCTTTTTATCGTCCCGGCGAGGCCGTTAAAACAGTCTGTATTCTGGGGCCGGGCCGGGCCGGGCCAAACCCGGGATTGGCGACTTTTTTCTGAAGACTCGGCCAGGCCAGGACTGACGTATTTTTTCATACCGAATCGGGGTGTTGGTGTGATTTATGACGGCCAATTATCTACACGAGGGATATGAGCCCGAAGGAGAGGGGGAGTGCCTTCCATAGAAATCTTTTTAAGGGAACCTAACCCGTATTTACGCAAGGATATCCAAGGTTTGAAGAAAACAACTAAAAACTCCGAACGATTGGGCTGAACGATGCGATTGGGTTCGAACCCAGCACCTCCCGTCCACCAGCTTTGAGAGCAGAACCTCTTAGCCACTGGTTATACCGAACCGAGACTGGCTTCCTTATTCCTAGGTCTCCCATGGGCGAAATTTTCAGTCCCGGTCTAGAGACAACCCGTATTAAAATCATTATCTCTGACTGACCTAATCCGTGCAAAAATAACTAAAATTTGGCTCAGCCCAAAAACTTTTAAAACAAATGCATATATTTTTAAATGGCCATTATTTTACAATAAAACTTTAAAATTTATTTTTTTAAAGGATAGGAGATTTTAAGACAAAAAAATTGAAATACACTAAAACTAGTGAAAAAAAATCTGCCTATGACGGAATCCTTTCTTAGATGGAAAAATCTTTTGATCCATGGAAAATGAATATAATAATACCTGGGAAAAAATAGGCTACATTTACAACTCCTAAAAAAGGAACGTGTCTATAACGCTTTTTTTTTTCCCTACGTGATTCCATCTTAAAAGATTTCACTTTATAGCATTTTTCACTGTCTCCAACACATGGAATATGGATTAACGATATTAAAGGAGAAGTGAATCATTTACATATAAATCGAAATTCATTAATAAAGCAAATAATCACTGCTTTTGGCGCTTCTTTAAAAATGTAAATTATAAACATAAAAAAAGAAAAAATATAATAAGTATTTTTGATCAGAACTCCTCCATACGAAACAACTTTGAACCATATCGATGTAAAAAACTATGTAGAAATTGAGTCAAACCGGGCCAGACTACGATTTGAACTTTTTCCAGACAGAGCCGAACTTTTTTTCCTATGGGTCGGTTTGGGACTGGATCTAGATATTTCGACCCGTGCAGACCTCTAGTGAAGACCACCAGCATACTTTGAAAACAGGTTTAACGTAAAATCTATACGCTGCCTATTTTATGCCCAAAGAAGAGGCACTGTCTTATATCGACTTTTAATAATGTACAATTTGTGGATGATCCGTATCTTGCATTCATATTGAGTCATAAACTCATTGCTCAGAGGCATGGATAAATGATGTAAGTCACAAATTTTCGATTTTGATATCTCTGCGAATTTTGAAGATATCGAGAGGAATTTTTTTGTGTTTAATTCAGGATTGGATAAGGAAAAATTTCCTAATTGGGAAATTTAGTCTACGGGGGCCGTATAAAAATTTATTTTTTTGTATTTTCTCATATAGACCGCCCATGGAGTTGAAACTTATCTCATCAAATTTTGTACCTTTTTTTATGAAACTTTGCAATTAGAAGTATGTGCCTAGGGGCAATATTTAAGGAGATAGCCTATTGTTTCGATATTTATGAATCACTCTGTATAAGAAATAATCTGTCACGATCGTAAACAATAATGTGTAGTAGTTTCTATAAAAAGGTACATCGAAGTTCAAAAAGCAACATTGAGAAAATTCAGTTTAACGTTTACGCATGTAATGTTTATGTATGATGTTAACGAACTGAATTCCTTAAATTTCTTTAACTTCTTGTTGTCAGAGATACAAAATAAATATACCACTCAAAAGGGGGGAAATAAAGGACTCAAAATATTAAAAGAATAAAAAAAAGTCTTTTCTCAAAAATTTTACTTCCAAGTGCCCTTAAATGCGTACATTGAAAGACTCATAACCGATGCATAAACTTCAGAAACCTACCTAGAACGCCGATTTACAAAACACTTTCAGAACAGGGGGGAGCTTCTACTGTTTTCAAATTCAAATTTGATTAAAATTGCCCGTCGGCAATGTGTTAATAAAGGATTTTTGGAAATATTTTTATTATGCACCCTGCATAATGTAAGGTTAATGGTTATATATAAAAATGAATGTAAATTTATTCTGCACAACTACAGTAAAATACATTGATTCAAAAGAAAACGTTTAAAAAAGATTGAAGAAAGATGTGAAAACTAGCTATAGTAGTTTTATTATAGTAGTTTAGTATACTGTAGCTATAAACTAGCTGCACGATAAAAAATAAGAAAATATAAATGGGAAAGTTGACAGAAACTTTTCTATTCAAATATTACTTACAATAGGTAAATAGTAACAGTGGAAAAGAATAAAAAGGATTAGAAAGTATGAAAGCAACAGACGTAAACCTTTCAGGGGCAGTGGTACATTTATGAAACCACTTAATTTTAATTCCCAAATGCCACAACGGCACCAAAATTTTGCTAAAATCTTTTCCATCTAATATGTATGTGAAATACAGCCTTTTTACCCGACTGAAAAGAAGGGTTATGTGTTCACGCGTATCTGTGTATTTGGATTTCTTTACACCATCGAAACATCCCAACGGCTGGATGGATTTTAATGAATGAGGTCTCTATCAATTTGTCTTAACTGCCCAATGGTTATAGGCTAAGTTTTGTTTTTATAAATTCAAAATGGCGGCCGTAAAATACAAAATGGCGGTAAAGACGAAAAAAATTACGCACCCTATTGAGTGGCATATCATTGGATAGGTCTTTCAAAATGAAGACGATGTTTCATTGACTATTTTGCAGTCAGAAGCTCCGTTAAAATATTATACAACCTGGAAGTTGTGTAGGTAGGATTTCTAGCTTTACTGCAACTCTAACCATCATAGACATCTATAGACCTCATCAAAACAGTGTTTGTAGATAGGAACTAACAATTAAACACAACTTAAAAGTCATCAATTCAAGTAAATAAAAAAAATGTCAGTAATAAAAACAAGTAATATAAAAAAAAAAATATTTTAAGTCAATTCCTACTTAGGTCAATAAGATAATTTTTTTCCCTCATTCTTCTTTCTTCATGAGTGGCGCTTAAAATGCATTGATCAAGAAGAGGGATACTCTCTCGATTATTGAAAATTAATTAATTTAATTTAATTAATGAATTAATATTTGAAAAAAAACTGGATTAACATCAAGTGTCATCCACTACAAGTTTAAAAAAAATTATTTGAGCTTGATTGGATGAATAATAAGTATTTTATTAATGATTGAAAATTTGAATAAGATATATATAACGAGAGTGTGAGCTAATAGTAGGAATTGAAAAAAAAATAGTTTTGCATTGATGAGAAATAATTAGTTCGCTTACGCTGTCGGGTTTTTTTATTTTTTAAATTTAATTGTTTATTCATATTTCCAAATAAATTTGTCCGTATATATCGGTGCCAGTAACTTATTTCAACATTTTAGTACTGAAAGTACTTAGCCCCTGAAAGGTTTAAAAGATGTTAATGATAAGTTAATTACTCATGCGCCTTCAAAAGAACATGGCATTGATCGAAAAAATTTAGGAATATATGTAGACGAATTTCAACATGATGAATTGAGAGTCAAACTATGTGACAACTAGTGTTGTCAGGTCGAATGTCACAAAAAGTAAGACAATGAGACGAAAAATAGCGGGACACTAAATCCGCCGATAATAATGCATGAAATCCTATGAAAATAAATCCTGTATCTAGCAGAATTCTGTCAAACTTTCATTTTTGCTGCTGTACAATTATACCAGCTCAGACAAAATCCTGTTTAAAACAAAATTTTTCTCATCTGAATTACAATTGCATCTACACTGATTTGTTTAAGTATCATATTTTCAAAAAAAAAATTAATAATAATTGAAGCATGTAACAAAGTTTTTGCTTTTTTTAAACTGATTTTATTTTTCTTCACAAATATTTCAATTAAAACAAAGTGGGTCAAGACTCCTTTATATTGGGTCAAGCCTCCAATATCTGAGGAGCTTTTATCCTTAATTTACTCATGAGTAAAATCAACCATTTTCCAAATTTCTTATAAAAATAAAATTGCTACATAAGTGTAATGTATAACTGTTTGTATAGCGAATAAAATTATATGTAAAATTTTATTCTACGTTCAATATTTCAAAAATAAAAAATCGTTTTGTAAAAAGTGGGTGAACCCTCTCTACATCCCCTATATATTTTAATTGGAATCAATTTTAATATTGATTTTTAATTATTTTTAACAAAAAATAAATTTGAAATTTAAAAAGCTAGAATTTTATACATTTTCTTTCATAACTAGATTCTGCATTTAAAATTGCGGTTATTATAATTTTATTTATAATCACTAAAATGTAAAAAAAAAAAAATGATAATTAAACGTTAAGATGTACGTTTAAGACAAAATAAATTTAGAAATCAGAAGTAATTTTTTTCTGCATGTTATTAAAATAGAATACTTAATTATTTAATTATTAAATAGTTTTTCCGATTCTCATATGATGTCTAAAAAATGCCCATACGGCAATATAAATTAATTTAAAAGAAAAATTTAATTTTTAAATGATATGATTATTGTCTCATTTTTTGCGGGGGAGGGGGGGGGGGGGGTTCAGTACAATTTTTGTAATGCTGATATTTTAAATCTCTTTTGACATTGATTTCGACATCAAAACACATACAAAAATTTACATATTCTTAATATTTAGATCAAGCTTTGAACTTATTAAAAAAAAGTTGCCAGTTTCTAAGAATTGCTTTTTAAGTGGAAAAATTAAAAGTGTTTTGAAGAATACGGCTCCAAAATAGAAATATTTTACTAAAAAGGGTGGTAAAAAGGTAAGCATTTATATTATAAACAAAACTTCATTTAAACATTATCATATATTTAAGGGGCATGCAATGAAAGCAAACACAAGGGATAAAATTGTAATAAAATATTTTAGATTTTTTCTCTTTCAGTAATCTAATTCATATGTAACTTTAGTTTAGTTTTTCCGTAAAAGTTCAATTAATGCTATAAACTAAGAATTAAAAAAATATTGTCAATAAAGTATTTTATTCCAATCTTTACCAAGGTTGTATATATTTTCATTGCAAGCTCTAAAAGATGCGATTCTTTTAAAATTTCCATAAAAACCAAATAACATGATTTTTTTAATGCCCATGAAACATCGTAAAAAATTAATGCAATCCACAAAAATTTAACACTCACTCCCATGAAAGAATGACTATTCACTCCTACCAGGTGTGAAAAAACGCACTCCTTTGGCAAGAGTGAATAGTCACTTCTCCGAAAGAGTGATTATTAACCCCTGTTTAAAATGACTTTTCACTTCTTAGGAGTGAGTACCCACTCATTCAGAGTCAAAAATCCCAATTTTGCTCAGAGTGAATATTCACTCGAAAAAGGTTGGGTATACTTCAACTTTGCGATAGAGTGAGTATGCACTCCACCGGAGTGAATAGATCCTTCTTTTTACCAACAAAGATTTTATGCTATATTTCCAACGAATTGTCTTCAGGATATTTAATTTTTAGTGTTAATTGTAAAATATGCTAATTAATGCAAAACTAACTCATAAAAAAAGTAAAATTTTTTACTTTTTTTTTAATAAAATTTATATATATTTTTAGAAATCCTGAAGAAAAATTAAGATGACACATTTCCTGCACACGAAGGTGTAAAAATTTGTAAATCCGGTAAGTACTTCCAGAGTTATAGCAAAAATTAAATATGTTTAAAATTTTAAAATTTAAATTAAAAAAATATTTAATTTTTTTTCAGATTTTTTACATACAATTTTCTTATTATATTAAAACTCATTTCAGAAAAAAGTATAAGCTATAAAAAAACCCTTAAGTTATAAATATATATATATATATATTCGCATTTAAAATATATTTTTAAATAACACACTTTAATTGGAATATCAAATGAAAAAAAAACTATTTTACTCAAATTAAAAAAAAAAAAATCATTACTTAAAAATATATTTATATTTTATGTCTAGCAATCTACATAAAAATATTTTTAATTGATATTTTTATCCAATTTTAATAGTAAAGATTTAAAATCTCACCCACATTCTCATTAAAGACAAAATCTTTCCGAAATTAATTTCAAAATTCAAAAAACTTTTCAAAATTTTCTGCTCTTTTCCTTATAAAAACTAAACTATGAGATGTTTTTTTACACATCGCTTCTTAATAGCTGAATGTTTTTTGCGTTCAAACCAAACAAATAAATGGCAGCATCTAAGCTGATTCTCACATGAATATTTTCATCTGAGTTCGCGAAATGCCTAAAAATGTCCAAAAGACAGTATGACAAAGAAAGTGAGAAATTTTCCTAAGTATTTAACTTAAATCTTTTTCATTAAATCTTTTTGAGGATTTGTAGATTATTTACTTTTTTAAAGTTCTTAAATTTGTGATTGCCTTAATTTATGTTAATGGTTATTAAATTTATGTTTTTAAGAGGTTTTTAGTTTTAAATCCATATTTTGAATCTAAATTATTAAGCGCCTAAAGGATCAATTTCTAAAAATATATTTTTTCTGTCATTTACTATGCCATTTTGTTTTTAAAAAAACAATGTATAAACATTTGTATTATTTTAGCTTCGAAACTGAAGAAGTTAAAATGGTACTTTTAAATGTCTTATTTAAAATGCATACACACACACATATTTATATATATGTTGCATTCTAGCAACATTGGATTGGCTTTATCATTCAAAATGCCGTACTGGCTGTCACGATAGTAGTTGTGGATCATATCCAGCGATAATGGCTTAAAAGAAGTGGTCAAAAAAGATAACTTGAATGTTATATTAGTAGAACAAATTGTTGAAATGCAGTTGTCGAGTGAAAACAATGGAATACATCGTTCCGTGATGTTTCCTCAGAAGAAATTGAAACAACTCATAATATCAGCTAAGCACTTTATTAGAACATCTTCCAAAAGGTGCAGTTTTAACGAAGATAATTAGCCATCTCTCCGTAGTAGTAATTAGGTTTAAACAAAGTTCCAGACAATCGAATAAAAGGACGGTGACCAGGGGATGGGTGTAAACTGGAAAATCGACTCAAATCTTTCAAAATCTGCTGAAACACAGCGAGTATCAACTTTTTGTTCCTCACGTGTAAGAATACAAATATGACGTAGGTCTCGCTCTCAACCAATGAATAATTAAGAATGTCACGTCATATAAAGAGTGGAGACAGAGCGCGCGGGTAAATTTGGAGGGGAAAAGGATAACCTCAGAAATGCGCAGGAAAGTAAAAATGGAAGCTAAAAGAAAAAAACGCAGGAATGGAACATTTAATTTAAGAATACTAAAAGTGCAATATTTAAGCGATTAAGACAAGTGAGACATTAAATTAAAGTGAATTAAACAGAGTTAACGATAGAGATTATTTAAGGATAAGTATTTAGTGAATATAAAGTAGTAAATTAGAATAAGATAAGGAAATCGCGGAATTAGATCTAATAATGTAACATATATATATATATATATATATAGCATCGGTATCAAATTCCGGGGCCATCGACATGGTTTACTGATCATTTTATATAGCTGATTTTATATATATATATATAATTTAATCAATCAGGAAATTTGCCGTTAGCTATGGCGACAACATTTTGAAGATTCATTCTTTGTTAAAATATTTTAATACAAAAATGTTTGAAATTATCAGCATAATAGGGTCCTTTTTCGGGACAAGTCAATGCTTTTGTAGTGCAGAAGTTACATCAGTAGATAAAGAACAAGCATCACAAATGTGGAGTAAAATTGCATAATTTGATGTGGACTTGCGTTGAATAGGAGCGCATACACTGGCGCTTTTAATGTATTCTACGCCCTTGAGTCTGAAGACGGAAAAGGTTGTGATGGGGAGAAATTTGCATTTTACAATCAACGTTATATACTTCTAATTAGCTCTCATTACCCCTTTTATTAGGCATCTCTCTAATACCCCTTTTAAGCATATATTTTAGTTAGCTGATTGGAATTATTTAAATCTTAGTGATCGTTTCGCTTCTGGAAATTTGGTATACCTAAAGAAACTTCTAAAATCAATCTTCGTTAATAAAAAAAATAAACTTAATCTTCTTGCGCTGTGTGTTTTTGCAGCACCAATTTCCCTTTGAAGTTGCCGACTAAAAATGCTTAAATTAACAATTAATAAAATTAAACAGACACATGAATCATTTACTTACACTTATTTCGTTTTATACACAAACAATAACATTTATTTAGATAAAAAAAAACACAAATATACAACACAAACACATATACTTTACTGAATGATTTCCATTGGAAACAATTGAATTCATATAATATTTTGAATAACTTTCATTTTAAACCAGTAAACGATATTCTGTCGTTAATTTACTGACAAGGGTAGGCAAGGGCATACTTCAATTTAAAATGGTATATTTCATCAATTTAACAGGCAGAAGGGAATTAAATAAAATGTACCTTTTGTGACAGGAATCATAACTTGTTAAGGGCATTAGCACTGAATGTAGACAGATCCGTATTTGGTGAGTATCCATATCAAGAGCCGATATTAAGAGGGTACTAGCTTCCATTCGGATTTCATTCTACAAAGAACCACAGCACGCTGATGTGAGAACTGGTAGAGAACACCACCTTTTTTGGAAACACTCTTACCAAAACATTTTTAAGAATGCCTTCTTTTTTCCCTCTCGTTGTTTTCCTCTTACACTTCATTTTTTTAAATTTATTCGTCCCTTTTATTATTTACTCTTCTCAGCATCCAATAAGGTCTGATCTGTTGCTTTCCCCTCTGCCGTTCTTGTGATTTAAATGGTCGTTTTTGAAAATTATATGCCCTGCCTCTGTCTGTACCACCCACTCATTGTCTTCCAGCTGTGTGTCCTGGAGGGAAAGCCTCTAGTCCAGTATCATAAATCGAATGTCCGAACGTTGTCGTAAAACTGTCCGTTCATAAAATTTATTTGTTATAGTTCTGCTTATTTGTAAATGGCGATTGTAAAATGTGTCCGATAATGATTTTTACTACTGGGAGATCTCCTGAACGCTGGGGTTTTCTCTTTTTTTTCTTTTAATTCAACGGTTTTGATGATGTGTATTTTAATCACATCAGGTTGCACACGAAATGTCATGAAAAATACTTTAATAACGGATATCGCAGATATATTTTATAACAAAGTTGAACTGTAACCTCTTCAGTTCCGAAGCTAAAAAATAATGTAAATGCTTATTCTTTGGTTTTCTCCAAACCAAATGACATCGTAAATGACTGAAGAAATATCTTTTCTGAAACTGATCCTTTTAGCGCTTAGTAATTTAGGTTAAAAATGTGCATCTAAAACTACAAAACCCTTAAAAACATCAATTTAATAACCATTAACCTAAATTAACGCAATCACAAATTTAAGAGCTTTAAACAAATAAATATTCTACAAATCCTCAAAAAATTTTATTGAAAAAGATTCAAGTTAAACACTTATGAAAAATTCACTTTCTTCGTCATACTTTCTTTTGGGCATTTTAAGGCATTTTGAAAATTCAGATGAAAATAACATTTATTTTTTGTGGGAATCAGCTTAGATGCTGCCATTTATTCGTTTGCTTTGAACATACAAATCATTCATCTATTAAGAAGTGATGTGAAAATGTGAAAAAATCGGACATTTTAGTTTTTATAAGCAAAAGAACAGAGGTTCCCGTATGGGGACTCGGGGACCGAAGAGGTTAAAAAAAAAAGCTTTGATACTCTGTGGAAATCTTGTTCCCATCTTGTTATTTGTACTAAATACAACCAAAAAGTGTCAAAGATGGTAAAAGCTAAGGCAAGTGCTCAATGTTGTGCTAATCAAGGGCTAAATTTTCAACAAAGTCATTAATAAAATAACGAAAATAACACATGGAATAGATTATAAAATTTGCAATTATTTTTTGTAAGGCCAAATTTTGTTTAATTCAGCAGAAAAAAAAAGGTTTCGCCTAAAAAATTCCGTTTTTGGTTTCGTTTCCAAGTCCTCTCACAGCACTTAATTTAAAAACCCGTGTATTAACAACACTGTGTGCAGAAACATTTAAATGCTTTTTTCTTTAAACGGGTGGAAAATTTCGTAGTGAACCTTTCAAACTGAAATTGGAAGAATAGCTACATGGTATGTACTTTTACTTATGCAGGATCATTCGAAAATATGGGAAAATTTTAGGAGGTAGTGGTATGCACTAACACAAATGATTTTCATCATAAAATGCATGGTCGATAATGAAACACAAAGGCACTTTCCCATTTCAGTGTTTTGCCTTTTCTCCTGGGTTTCACCATCACATGCGACCTCTAACGCCTTTGCATTTCATTTCCGACCCTGCTTTGTATGGTGAAAAACGTTTGTAATGATGCGTATCATCCCCTCTGAAAGTTTTTCCCATTTTTCAATCACCCTGTACACGATTTTTATGCATCTATTCAACAATAAAATACAAACATAAGAAACAAAATATTAATACAAATAATTTTAAATACATACATTTGAAATAATATCAAAATTATAGGATGGTAGAAATACAAAATGACTCGGTATAATTATTTAATATTTGCGATAATGTCTATAAAACAACGAAAATGGATGCAAATTGCTTCTCAGAAAGAAAATTCAATCTTTTTTAAAAAATAGAGGTATGGGTTTAAAAAAGACATTTTATTTTAAGGTTTGTGCCTACCTTCGGGGCACCTTTTTTTAAAAGAAATATGAAGTTTTTTCAAACACTTTTAGTTAAAACAGGGAATAAAACTATGAATTCATATAAATTTTTAAAGGAATTTTTATTAACTTTTCAAATTTACGCAATATTTATCAAATTTAATATAAAAAGGCCTTTATGCCAAACCTTCTATAACGAAATCTATTCAATATATTTCACTTTTTTTAAAAAAATATATTAGCAATCCACTTACCTGTGTTATGAAGCAAAATATTTGCAAACAAATTGTAAATTTGCTAACTTATGCCAAATTTTGTACACAAAACCGGTTTTTTTTTTGGGGGGGGGGGGGTAATGTGTATTTTTCAATAAAAATAGCTCTTTAAGGGACTTTTTATACAAACTTACAAGCTATATTTTGCTTCATAACATACCTATATATGAGCAGAAACTTATCACAATTTTTTTTTTCAATATCTTAAAAACTTTTTAAGAAATGATGTTTCCCGTAAACGTACACAATGAGAAACGTAGTTTTCTAGCAAACGCAAATTAAGATTTTGATACAGCACATAAAATTATGTATAAAGTTTACAATTTTCAAATCCACCCTATTTTAGGTGTTTATATGTTATATATTTGTGTATTAAAATGCATTATTTACCTTTCTGTGGCTCTTTTAGCGGTCATTGTCGGTTTCAGAAAGTTCATTTCCGGTTTATATTTTGGGCCATAACTTTGCTTCTTATTATCTCTGAACCAAAAGTAAAGCATTTTTGGATTCCTAAATGTTTCTACTTTAATTTAAAATAATAAAAAAAGAAATCGAAAAATTTCGCAAAAACACCGATTTGAGGGTAGGCACATACATTAACGATTGCATTTCAGGTATCATTATCCAAAAGAAAGAAAATAGGACGTACCTTTAGATTCTATCCTAATCGGAGGGAGTTCAACCAGTCCAACCTTAATGATAATTTCATGGTATCCAGGCTCATTTAGAGTGTAAATGCAGCGATAACCATAATTATACATCACTTGAAGATGAATGTTAGTTACATCCCCGGTAATACCATTTCTGATGAAGGATGTTATTGGTATGGTAAGTAAAGCAGGTGATAATCGTATTATAAAACTGGCCAGTTGGCCTGTATAAAAAGATAAAAGAATATATAAATGTGTCAGTTATTAAATACTTTATGGTGTCTCAGGACTCTTAAAACTACAAAATTATGGAAGTTTTTATTTTTTTAGATGTTAAACTCCTATTCTTTTTTTAATATTTTAATGTAATTATTTCCCTGAAATCCACATTAGAGCGGAAGTTATAGTTTTTAGAATTATACCCGCACAATAGTTGAAGAGGCGTTTCCGAAACTTTAAATTCATTTTTTTTCAAATGATGATTTTGGGAATAACGTGCAGGATATCTTGAAATTTCTGAATATTATGTTTCATATTAGTCTATATAAACTGAAACTAAATTTTCATTTTTATTGTTGAATAAAATATTATTTAGGTGATTATACAGTTGAAATTTTCAAAATTTTGTATTAGCTAAATACAACTTTGTATTAAAAATATTTACAAAAAAAAATTCAAATACAAATTTATTTAGATTCAGGGTAATTATTACAAACTGAAGTATAATTAGGCATAAAAAATTCAGTCTAATTGAAAAATTCATTTTCTAATCCTGCGCGTAATCTGTTATATCAATTTTCTGCTCGACAAACGTCTGACAGTTTGGCGCCCCCTATAAATACTAATTCTGCATCTTGAAATTTTTTAAATGCATGAAAGGAAAGAAGATACTTATGTCTTTCATCTCAATTAAAATTTTGTTTTTAAATCATATACATTTTAAGATATTAATTGTTGAAAATGGTTTTTGATTTTTTTTTTTCAATTTTAGAAGTTCAGAGACTGTTTAAGAAATCACAATATGAAATAGTCGCAAGAAAAACGAGTAAGAAGGATCTAATATTGCACAGTGGGATTCGTTAAAGATTATTTTCAGTAAATCCTTAATATTTTTCAATAAGAACATAGTTGGCAGCACCATTCAATTTAATTTTAAAAGTATTACATTCGAAGAACTTATTTTTAACCAAATTAAACATATTAAAAGACTGCTTTTCAGGTAATTATAACAACATATGTTTGTATATTTCAAAAAAATATTCAATTTTAGCTATAAAAGAATAAAACCCTTAAAATGTAATAAAAATGCGAAAGTTTTCTTCACTAAATCCATTAGGCAGTGAAATAGGCAATTTAAAACTTCGCAATCTCTTAAAAAATGAATAAAAAAAATACTTGCTAAAAGTTTTATCCATTTTTTTTTCCTTAAATAGGTAAAGAGGTATTACAAAAATTCTGTAAAATTTAATCTATTAGATTTTGAAATCTATTCCGGGGAAGAAATTTAAACTCCAATGACGACCTTCGAACCGGAAACGTTTTCATTAGAAGGCAAATGCGCTACCACGGAACTATCTATCCTGCGCGAAAAACACTGGATTAAAGTTTCTGTTTAAAAATCTAGATCACAATAATTGAAGTACGTCATTAAATGAATTCATTTAATTAAAATAACGTAAGATGTTTTTTAAATTTTATTATTTATTGTGTGATCGGAGTTATTCAGCTATATGCATGCAAAATTTCAAATCTCTATCTCAAACAGTTTTGGAGAACGAAGGCTGCGGCGGACAGACAGACAGTAGTGTGAGACGAGTAGGGTTTCGTCAGATGAAAAATTAGCATAGATTATGAAACAATTTGCAACGCTTTAGGAGACACTCATTCAGTCGTTGAATGTTTTTGTTTATTTTTGCCTCCTTTAAAACATACAAGGGGCTAACCCTAGATAACGTTGTCAACTTTTTGGAAATTTTGGACTCCTTTCAACCTTCCGAATCATACGTTATCATACCTGGACGCTCCCCACCGTCCTAATGATATCGTTATCAATGACTAAAAATTATTTTTCATTTTACAATTTTGTCTTTCCTTTTCTCTTAATATGTTTCCAATGATACATTTATTATTCGCATATTTTACCAATTTAAATTAAGAGAATTTAATAAAATATTACTATTATACATGAAATAACTTTATAGCAAATAATACTTTAAGAGAATAGTTACTATTTAAAAATATTGCTTTTTGTTGTACAATGCATTCAACAACAATATTTTTTAAGTGTACTTTCCCTCTTGATGGGAAGGGGTTAAAAAGAAATTATTTTATACAAAACAGGTCACCAACAATCTTTCCATTTTCTTACTAGTAATCATAACAAGTATCACTTCGAACCAGGTTTCTCTAACAACGCATTGTATTCATATATCTCGGAAGAATAGGAATGCCGAACATTGGGTTAATCCATATTTTGGAATAAAATGATTTTATAATTACCTTATAGTTTTAATAATATTTTTGTATGTTCATAAAAATCGATAACTAAGAAAGGGTTCATAGACTATTTTGGTGTTAATAGGTGCCCCCCTCCTATAGTGATAACGTTATATACGTACAACCCCAAGACTCTATAAATGAAGAATTGTAATAAGGGAATTTTTCCATAAAATGATTCAGTTTAAGAATTTTAGTGTAAGCGGGCTCCAGCAAATTTTCTTGTTGCAACCATTGTTCCAATTCTCATCCGCTTAAAAGGGCATATTCATATCAACCAGTATCAAATTATAACAAAGACTGGTGACACTTGCAAAAGAGCGACAAATTTGGCGAAAAAATAGGTCGACCTAACTGAAGCCAACTTGGCGATAGCTAATAGAACGGGAGGCGGCAGCATAGGCAAATGGTTCGTACGGATACCGTTATTTCTCCAGGATAACTATCAGTATCATTTTATGGAAAAATAAATCTAGGTTGAACGCGCAATATTTCGACTTCTTTTAAGAGATTTTCTATAAAATAATACTGTTGCCGAAATATTTTCTGGTCAGCAAAATTGAAAGAGGCGTACAAACAATGAGACAACCACCTCAACGAGTTGGAGGCTGAAATTACAGAATTAGCTAAAACTCTATTCCCATATTAAAACGCAATCGGTCTGCCAAGTCATATCTTATTGGAAAACACCTAAAAACCCGATTTTACTGAGTGACTTTGTATTTTCATGCTCCCAGCCCGCCATATTTTCATTCCTTTCGGTAAAAAATCTTTTCTTTAAGTACTTAATAATATGAAAATTTTCGAATCAAAAATTCTGGTGTCAATGTCCCACTTAGGGATTAAAATTCGGTCTTCCAGAAATGAACCACAAACCTCGAAGGGGTTAATACGATAACTTTTTCTTCAACTCCTATTTTTCTTTCATTTGCTGCTGTAAGAGTTGGTCCTATATGAAACTTGTCAATCTAAACGTTCTAGATAATATTAAGAAGATTTATAATACTTTTAAGCGGATTTGATATCTTGAGAATAGACGAAGTTATGAATTTTTTTCTTTTTTAACCCCACCCGTTTTTTTTTTCAATTTTTATTTTATTTTTGAGATAAGAGTTGATCCTACGAAACATTTGTCAAAATAAAAGCTGTAGATAGTATTAAGAAGATTTATAATAAGTTTAAGTAAATTTGATAGCTTGAGAATTGACGAAGTTATGAATATTTTTTCTCCCTAAAACCCTTTTTCTCACCCCTTGAACCCATTTATAGATTTGTATGTTATTATATAAATAAGTAGCACCTATAGTGGTCGCTCGGTCCGTCTGCCTGTCCGTCCGTTCGCATATAACAGAGCAAAAACTACAAATCAAAAGGTCAGAAATTTTAAATATATAATTGATACAAAATTTTTTCCGAGTCATTTCTAATTTAATGAAAATGGGATGTATAGTTTAATTACAGCGACAATCAAAAGTTTTTCTTTACATTACGGCCAATGATAAAAAAAAAATTCAAATTCATATTGTTGATGTTACAGCCTTTCGAACAGAATGAAACTGATATGCACTTACGAAGTGTTCTAAAATATACATTCAGTAAAATGTGCAGTTTAAAAAATATTTTAAAAAATACACTGCTGGCCATTAAAATTGCAACACCATGATGAAATGATCTGAGGAACTTCAAAATCACATGGAAGGAAGAAGAGGTTAGAATATGCAAATGATTAGTATTTCAGTGCATTTAGACGAGGCAGGCGAGAGAAACGACATCTGAAGCATTGCATAAAAAAAGTTGCGTAAGGGATTTCTCATTCGGAAAGCGCTTTGTAAGGTCGGCGTTTCTCATAATATCGTGTTATGTCTCGAATAATAAGAAGAAATGCTTACGACCAAGTGTCAGAATTCTATAGACGCAGGATCGTTGCCTATCGAGAGTGTGGATTATCGTTACGAGATATCGCTGGTTGCACTGGTCGAAATCCAACCACCGTCATACAAATATGGAATCAATGGATTGGTGAGGATATTACTGAAGGGCATGCAAGATCTCGACGACCCGCCCCCATGACTAACGTCCAAGAGGTCAGACATATTGTGAAGTCGGCCTTGCAAAACCGAATAACCAACTTACGGAATATTAGTCAGGAAATGGGCATGTTTGCAGCGCGCCTAGTATCCGCTCGTACGGTGCGACGACGTTTGCAGCAGTGTGGACTGCTAGCACGGCCACTAGTGCTGCGGCTTCTTTTGACAATGCAGCATAGAGAGAGTCGGCAACTCTGGTGCGCCGAATGACAAAGCTGAATACAGGACTGGCACAATGTTTTTTTTTTTTTTTTTCAGACGAGTCCCGGTTCTGTGTGCAGTAATCTGATGGCCATATACGTGTCTGGAGGGTCCGAGGAGAACACCTGATGCCCTCTTGCATTCAATATCGGCATAGGGGGCCTGCGACTGGTGTGATGATTTAGGCATACACTGGGTAGACGACATGCAACTCTCTAGTTCGGATCGAGGGTAATTTGAACTCAGATCGGTACATTTTTGAAATCTTACGTTCAGTGGTTGTGCCCTGTCTTCGAGACCTGCCAAACGCCATCTTCCAGCAAGATAACGCAACACCACATGTTGCACGCCGTTTTAGGACCTTCCTCAATACACAGAGTATTCGATTGCTGACCTGGCCAGCACGGTCTCCAGATCTGTCACCCATTGAAAACATTTGGTCATGAATTGCTTAGAGACTGGCCCGCCACCCTTCTCCAGCTAATACCGTTGAGGAAGTGTGGCATAAACTTGAAGCAGCATGGAATGAGTTGCCCGTTTCTGTCCTCCAAGCCCAGTTTGACTCCATGCCTAACCAGGTAACGGCCGTTTTAGCTGTTTAAAGGAGCAGCTGTTTCTACTAATTTCGCACCCCTGTAACCCCCCCAAACTGTTTACAAATTTAATCATTTTGTTTTCAAGCCATATTGTTTACGTACAATAAATATCTTTTTTGTATTTTCAATCTTTCATGGTGTTGCATTTTTAATGGCCAGCAGTGTAGTTATAGTATGAACGCACCTCATTTGCCACGTATGACGTGCAATTTCCAACTTGTTAATTTTATCAAAAATCTGTCATACATAAATTTTTAACCCTTTTCTTCTAAGAAGTAATAACTTTAAAGTTACTTTATGTGTATTATAATTAAGAAGTTACAGGCTTTTTTACTGTTTTCACAAAAAACCTCCCACTTTTCGCGCCCTTGGTCCGATTTTGGCCATTAGCGGACTTGGCCGAAATTTTATGCCCCCAGATTTTATGCAACAGTTTGGAAGAGATAGACGCCGAATTATCGAAGTTATCGTATCCCTAGAAAAGCGATATAGATAGATAGATAGGTAGATAGACCAAGTTTTCAACCGGAGGGGTGGTTTTGAGTTCTAGAGGTCATGATCTCCATATATCTGCATATTTTTTTATTTTAGAAATTATTAGGTACATGGGGGAGAATATAATAGATACTACTTCCCACGAAATCTACCTATGAAAGAATCTTTATGAGAAGTGTGTCACCTTCTGTTTGTTGCAAATATGAAAAAAGTTGGAAAATTTACCTCAAGCGTGACAAATTTGGTGCGTTCGTGCTATAATTAGTTTTAAAAGTATTCACATCTTTGGTGAAATAGCGTATTGCACTCTTATGCTAAAGAGCATGAATACGAAATTAATTGTGTCCTATATTTATTAAATTAATTAATACGGAAATAAATATAGAACTATCTTAAATAGGACGTCATCTCCATAACAACCTAGAATCGTTACCTATAATGTAGAGTCGTGGAAAAAAGTAAACACCCCCTACTAACTCCTCAACAAATTATCGTAGAAGAAAGTTACTGGTACCGAAGGATTGGAAATAACGTCTACTTTTAAATGATGTATATAAAATTTGCTTTGGGGGTCATCTACGTATTAAAACGAACCCAAACTTCATTTTTTTTCAAAGGCGATACCCAATTTTAAAAAGATATTTCAAATCTTCGGTTCTAACTATGCCGAGACACCAAATTTCAAGTCATTTAAATCATAAGTTTTTGAATAACAATCAAAATCGGGTGCTTCTAATGTTAAATTACATTTCCATATTTTTATTTATATCTCCCAGAATTATACTCCTAATGTACTAACTTTTTGTGTAGCAATAATACTAATATACCCAAACATAAATACGTTGAATTTGCAATTTTTATAATTTTCCGATATGAATTATGAAATCATTATTCGAAAAAAATATGAAATGCAACCAACAATTTTTTGAATGGGTTTAGATTTATTAAGTCCTGCTTTATGGAAATCCGAAATTTCACATTTATCTTTCAAGTAGTTTTCAAATTATGCTTAAAAAACGACAAAATGCTTGTTGAACGGCCATTTATGATAGAAGCGACTAGATATTGTGAAATTTCTTCTGCTATCAGGTAATCTAGTACTCTTGCTTTCGTAGCGTTTAAAATGCCTTGATCAAGAAGGAGGCTCTCTCGGTCAATAATCAAGTACCGAATTTCAATTTAGATACAGCCCCTAAAATAAGCTCGTTTTAAAATAATTTCTCTGAAACTTATCATACTGATTGGATAATTTTTTTTTAGGCTAATTGAATGTTGTAGAGTCTATTTCTGCTGTCAGACGTGTGCACTGCTATTGAAAAAAACTAAGTTATGGTTCGTTTTAATATGTAGAGAGCACCCTGAGCAAATTTTATATACATCATTTAAAAGTTGATTTTATTTCCAATCGTTTGGTATGAGTAACTGTCTTTTACGATAATTTGTTGAGGAGTTAGTAGGGGTGTTTACTTTTTTTTTCCTTGACTGTACGTTAGGGTGGAATTTTTATGTGTAATAGAGATAAAAAGTTGTCTAATGCCTTCGTTAAGACAGTATTAAGTTATTTTAACAAACATAACATATTTAGAGGTGCCGCAAAAGACTTGAATATGTTTATTTTTAGGTAGATTTTACGAATTTTGGTAAATTTGTTTTAGTAAAAAAATATATTTTAAATACCAAATGTCTATTTTCAATTTTTAAATAATACACATTAACTACTTTATAGTAGATATTTATAGTTTTATACTACATACTTTTAATATTTATGCTACTAAATCTTCTATATTTTAAATTCCATTTTTTTAGATTTTAACAGTATTTCGTAACAGAAAGGATTAACCTTACTTTTAACTTAAAAACGGGGAAAAATATTTTTTAGTTCTGAAAATTTATAGTGAAAAGGAGAACAGTACTTGGTTTAAGTGACCTTGATTAAGGCGGCATATTACTGGCTAGTGTAGGATGGCGGAGGAGGAAGAAAAGCATGTAGCTGCAGCAATGCTCTGGTCACATGCTTCTGTCGTCAGTCGGTGCAGGCAACAAACGTTTGAATAACAAATGTTGTTTATGCTGTTCTTTACTGGATTTTGTTTTGTTTATGAATATGTTAGCTTGAATATTAGTATAATAATTTATTAGTTAATACTTTATCTTTAGTGTGATGGCAGTGTCAAGGCCAGTTCAGACCAGACAAAAGTTAGAATGCCCAGTTTCTGGGTACACTAAACAATTAAGGGATTTAAGTCTTCCAACTTATTGTGACATTATGAAATATTATCTTTATATTCGACATGAGCTGAAACCAGACAAAACATCAAAAGAACCAACGGTGAGTGAAATGATATTCTTATTAAGAAAGTTGAATCTATTCGGTCGAGAGCATCTATTCCCATAGTATCTCGCACACGCATGTTAAAAATGGGAAAAAACTATCACGATAAAAACAGAAGTATTTTAAGATCAAAAGGTAGAAAAAGGTACAGAAAAAATATGATTCAATTGCAGCAAAGTTTTTAAACGAAAGCAAATGTCTTTTTGATGTACCAACCTGTAAGTGCGAAGAATTTTCTGTCGGTAAGTGCGAAAAAATAAAAAAGTACCTATTTTTCGAAAGGTATTTTTCGGATTCAGTTCTAAAAAATACATAAAAATTAATTTTAAGAGTTAAAAGAACAACCATCGCAGGCTTGTGTTATCTAACCTAAAACCTTTTCTTAAATTTGTTCGCGGTAATCCATCCGAAATTTGTGTTATCCTGTAAAATAAGTATAAATGGTAAGCAATGAAAATCATAATAATATTTTATTCTCATCAGATTTACGTCGGTATGTAAAATTTAACATCGATCGGATATTTTAAAGTGAGTTAAAGTTCGAATAAAAATTTGAACTGGAAAGAAATGCATACGATTGTTTCAAGTTAAATAAAAGCTTTTAAAATAACATAATTTTTGTTAAAAGAAATCATGAAAAGTAACAGCCACAAATTCTTACGAAATGAAACACATGTTAAAATATGATTCTTTTAACCAATCTAAAACTTAATAAAAGTTTACTCAATCATAATACTTGTACAAATTCTTTCAAAAGGGGGATGTACATGAAATAATGCCTTCGAATAATTTAAGCACGTTGAACACGACCCCTCAAAGCATGGTCGATCTCATCTGTATTCAGGTGCAGAAATTCATGAATTTCAAAGTTCAATAACTCAGTCAATTTAATATTAGATGAACGGGACTTTTTTGTCTTTCTTTTTAGTGTAACAAGGAATTTTTACAAAATATAACTTATATAACAGGCGGACCAAATAAAAAATGAAATTTCGTGATTTTTTAAGAAATATTTTTCTTGGCCCAAATTGATTTAAAAATACTTCTTTACCTCATTTAAAAAAATTTTTGTAATTTGAACTATATGTCTATGACTAACGGTTTAAGAATTAGCCATTTTACACCATTTATAACATGGAATTATGGGAGAATAGCATTTCGAACAGTATAGCATTATTACAGTCTATTTGAATACTAAATCAGGATTGTCAGTTTGGCCTCCAAATTTATTCAGAAATTTAGAGTTCATACCAGAAATAAAAAATAGTAATTTATTTTTCAACTTAATAAGAGGCTTTTAGCGATCACTTAAATTAAAAATTCTTTCGTATTTTCCGTTAAGTATTTCATATTTCGCATTAAAATTAGACGCTAAACTGCTAACACTGAACTAAATACTTACCACATTTGGATTCAAACAGGCCGTTTCCACGCAGCCTCACTCCTGGGCATGCAGATCCTACATGGAAGTGTCTTTGCTGGTCTGTTTAACAGAAGAAAAAGTTAAATAATGATGATGTTATAATGAAGCAAAAGTAATTGATGTCACTCAGTTGTAATTAAAACAGGAAGAAAAAGGATATATCACGCTTATATTATGATGCTTTTAAACATATGTACAATGTTAAAATTCACCCTTTTCATGTAATGAAATAAGATCTAAATAAGCCATTTAAAAAGCTAAGTAAAAATCTGAACAATCTTATGTGTGACCACGTATTTTGCGTAGCTCTGTATACGATCTATAAATATTAAACACACGACATAATGCACTCAACAATTAAATAAGTTTATAAATGCACACCACCTAATATACTCAAATTAAATAAGTTTATAAATGCTTATATGCCACAGGAGATAATTATCTACCTTAGTATATCCTCTCATGCAATTATTTGGTGTGTCTCTGTAACTGAACGACAAATGCTATGCATTTTACAATCTATAAATACATTTTATACTGCACCTTTGGGGTGCTATTAAATTTCCTCCTATATCAAGTATTATAACACGAGTAAAAAGTACCTTAGAAATGTACCAAAGTATGTATCGAGCAAAATGTACCAAATAATTTCGCCCATGCTTCGTAATAAAAAAACAAACTAAACCTATGGCTGTACAATCCATTAAGTATTAGGGCCTACAGTTCTCAACTCTGTTTACTAGACATGCTTCATAATAAAATAGAATTATTTTCAAGTCCTTGTAAACTAGGGGTGCACAACCTTTTTAAGAGAATGGCCACTTTCAAAAATGTCTGGGTTGTCGAGGGCTACATCAATCACACGAAGAGAATTCTATTTCGGGGAGGTATGGGGGGGGGGGGGTTACCCTTCTAGGTTCCCCTACCCAGACAACATGTCCAATTCAGATGGCAAGGATATATCAACAGTTTACGTTTGTATATATAACAAGGATTAATTTGAAAGAGTGATAATATTCCTGTACTTTATTCGGGGAAGTAAATTTTATTTTATTAAAAGTGCTAAAAACAAACATAGGCATGAAAATGGCTGGTGCCGAAAAAAAATGCGAACTTTTTGAACGAAGGGGGCAGGAAGAGCCGATCAACAACATTTCAGATTTTTACGGGCCTGATCAACGAAATTTGTGATTTTCCCGCGCTTGATCCACAAAATTAGCGATTTTTCCGCATCGGATCAACGAAATTCCCCATCTTACCGCACCTGGTCAACGAAATTCCTAATATTCTGCACTTAATCGGCGATATTTGCAATTTTTCTGTGCCTGATCGTCAAAATGTGAGATTTTTTTTGGTGCCCAACCAACGAAATTCGCGATTTTTCGGATCCCGATTGACAAAAACTCACAATTTTTTTCGTGCAAGAACGACGAAATTTCCGATTTTTCCACCTTTGACCGACGAGATTCGCGATTTTTCCGCGAACGATCAGCGAAATTCGGGATTCTTAACTGACTTTGACGAAATTTGCGATTTGTTCTCGCGATAATCTGACGGAAGTCTCAATTTTCCCGCAGCCAATCAATGAAATTTTCAATTTTTCCGCGCATCATCGAGAAAAGTCGCGTTTTTTTTGTGCCTGACAATGAAATTTGCAAATTTTCCGAGCCAGATCGACAAATTCGCGATTTTATCGTGCCAAACCAACGAAATTTGCGATTTTTCCGAGCCCGATTGAAAAAACTCGCGATTTTTCCGTGTCCGTTCGACGAAGCTTGCGATTTTTCCGAGCCCGATCAACGAAATTCGCGATTATTAACTGACTGACGAAATTTGCAATTTTTCGCGCAACAAATTGACGAAATTCCCGATTAACAGACGAAACACGCGATTTTTCCGCACCTAATTGACAAAATTTGCGATTTTTCCACACCCGATAGACGAAATTCACGATTCCTAACTGACTGACGAAATTTGAAATTTTTTCCCGCGGCAAATTGACGAAATTCGCCATTTTTTTCGCGCGACTTACAAAACTCAATATTTTTTCGCAGTCGACCAAGAAAATTAGCAAATTTTTCGCGCATCAACAAAATTGACGATTTTTTGTCCCGATCAACGAAATTTGCGATTTTTCCGCTCTTGATCGACAAAATTCGCGACTTTTCCGTGCCCGATCAATGAAATTCGCGATTTTTCCGATCCCGTTCGCCAAAACTCGCGATATTTCTTAACCCGAATTTTCCGTGCCCGAACGACAAAATTTGCGAATTTTTTCCACGCTTCAACTACAAAATTCGTCATTATTCGGTGACCGATCAAGAAATTTGCGATTTTTCTGCTCCTGACCGACAAAATTCGCGATTTTTCCGTGTCCGATCAATGAAATTCGCGATTTTTCCGAACCTTATCGACAAAATTTGCTATTCTTCCGCACCCGATCAACGAAATTTGCGATTTTTTTTTTGCCCGATCTACGAAATTCCCAAATCTTAACTCACTGATGAAATTAGCAATTTTTTCCAGCTGCAAATTGACGAAATTCGCGATATTTTCTCGCGACGGACGAAACTACCTATTTTTCCGCAGTCGATCAAGAAAATTTGCAATTTTTTCTCGCATCATCAACAAAATTTATGATTTTTTCGTCCCCGATCAGCGAAATTTGCGGGTTTTTTCCGTGCTTCATCGACCAAATTCGCGATTTTTCCGTGCCCGATCAAGGAAATTTGCGATTTTTCCGAGCCCGACCAAAGAAATTTGCGACTTTTCGACAAAAATTGCAATTTTTTCCAGTTATAAATTGACGAAGTTCGCGGGCCACACGATATCTCATCGCGGACCACTTTGGGCCCGCGGGCCACAGGTTGTACATCCCTATTGTAAACGAACTAGGACTGCAACTTATTGTATAGCCCATGTTGTAATTTATCTACGTGCTGCTTTATCGATCTCATTATGTTTGAAATATCATAGCATCCATAAAATGCATCACAAACGATTTTTCTACATAAATCCTAATCTAACGGAATACTTTTGTGTGTTCCAGTAAAAGAACTATAGGTGCCACACATTTCTTCTTCAATTCCAAACATTCTACAGTAAACCTCAGTGATACGTGCAAACTACATAGGAGATTGTTGTCGAGTGTTAGCGTACCGACAGACACATAAGCGAAATTCATTCCGGTTTTCAACTTCCACTTCTCAACTAGGTTGGAAATTGTTAAAATTCTTTCGAATCCGTGGAAGTTTTTGAATGAAAATACCTAGTACGTTAAATAGAGAAACAATTAGAAAGCCGTATACGGGACAATATCACAAAATACGAAAATTGCTGTCCGCACAATAAAATTTCTATTTAATGTTGTATAATGCAATTTTATTTTTTACATTCAAATCAAAATATTCTTAGAAGTATTTTCTAAAGATATTATATTCATAATAACACAGAAATAAAGAAATTAAAAGACTTAAAATTCCAGATTGTCATTTTCCTGGAATGTCACACTGTGATGTGTGCATAGTAAAAGGCTTTCTGCTATACTGTATAAGCATATTTTTCTAGTTTTTTTATTTCTTATATTTTAGTTTTGGACACCATTAGCTTAATGAACAATAATGATTAATCAGAACAATGAAAAATATCAATTTTTAAGAGATAAAAGCTGATTTCTTATAATTTTTGTAAACTTAGCTCGGAAATATCAAGTTCTAAGAGAAGAGTTAAACTTATATTTTAGTCTTTAACAACAAAAACTTAATATATATCAATAATTAAACAAAAGAAATATCAATTTTTAAGAAAAGGGTGAAATTTTACGCAAATTTTCAACTTTGAAATATATTTGTTTATATATTGCTCACCCGCAAGAAAAGTAACACATCTCAAAAAAAGTCAATTTCACAGGAGAGACAAAAGGGGAGAGGGAAATTTGCATCATTTTACTATAAGATGAAATTGCAGCACATAATTGTGCATGCAGGAATTAAAACGTGCATAAAAGCGTAAAACCCTTAAGAATGAAGACATAGGAAGAGGTTCGGAGAGCTCGGTAATTTTACTTCTCCACACAATTCACCCATCTTCTGTGGTCACAAATGGACATATAGCATAATAAAGGGTTTTTCCGTATAACTAGACTTATGAAACTGCTTGTATAGCAAGACGCACCTATGACAGACCTATTAGTAGCATAAAACGCAAAATGAATTTTTGCGAGATGTGTCACTTTTCTTGCGTTGGAGCTATATTGTCACAAGTTTCTATTTATATTGTTAGAATTTATCTATCTTTAAAAGCTTGATTGTCTTTATATAGCGTTGATATTTGTATCTATTCGCATCATGACTACATTTAAGATGTTACAACCATGAGTACAAATTACTTTTATATGTTCGAAACTGGAAATGAATAAAATTGTTTTATGCTGATATGTTTATGCTGATATTGTTATCTGATTATGAGATATTATTGTGAGATCATTTGATTACAGATGCATTCGAGATTGTGAACATATATCCGAATTTTAAATGAACAATACTTTAATGAATATTAATAATTAAGCAAAATAATGGAAAGTATCAAGTTTTAAGGAAAACACCGATTTCTTTTGATATTTTCAACTATAAGATCAGAATATCAACAGAAAAGAGGAAATATACTAGGATTTCAACGAAAAATGGAAATTTAAACGTTTATTTTAGTTTTTGAACAACCATTACATTAATTAATTTTAATAATTGAACAAATAATAAGGCAAAATATTTTTTTATGAAGAAAAAATAATTTAAACAAATTTATTCAAGTTTTTCACACGTTTGAGATTTTATCATACTTTCAGATTCTAACTATGTAGAATTTACACCCTTTAACGAGGTACACTTCAAGAAATACCCATTACTAAACAAAATAAATTAATTTTACTTTAATAACTGGAAATTTCTCATTTTAAAAATATTTTCATGAATGTAGATACAAAATACGAGTTTACAGGCTAATATCCGTATTTTTATTACAATTAACTGGATTTTTCTACGTTTAAACTTAATTTTTCATATACAAAGTATTATATAATCAAACACTTTCTGATTTAAAGAAATTAAGTGATTTTTCACTTTTAAACGCAATCCTATGAGTTAATAAACATGCGCACCTACTATAATTTTATAGCGTTGGATCAAACGAAAGGAATTAGCTGCACACTAAAACTTAAACACAAACAAAAAAAAGTTATTAAATAATGGCTTAATGCGTAACTTTCCCTCAAAATACTAAAAACAAAGAAATTCTTGAAACCTCTAAAAATACTTCGTAAAAAAATAAGTAAGAAATCGCCCTTGGACGGATTCGAACCGCCAACCCCATGGTTATCAGCCATATGCGCTATCCAATTGCGCTACAAGGGCTTCGAAGATTTCCGAATTATTACCATACTTATCTACATCAAACTCGATTCTTGCTCCTATATATTTTAACATTAAATAATTTTAATAACTGTTTGTATCCACTTACAAAAAAATTATAAAATCACATAACGATCACACATCAAGCCGTTTCAAATATGAATACTATCTTTACAGTTTTTTAATGATACAGGATATACATGAAAACAAACTTTAATTTTTTTTCAAACATTTCATAGTTCAAATAGTGTATATTTCAAACTAAACTATCTGATATTTCCAGCGCATAAGAGCAAATATTACTTAGATCTTTTCACTATCACCTTTCAAAAAATAGCAGACAACTTTTGAGTTAATTTTCCAAGAACTGTAACTGACATTATATCATCTCTTTATAGAAAACCCTCTTTTCACACAATTTCTTGAAATTCAACATCGAATTGTCTTTTGCAGAAATACTTATCTACATCAAACTCAATTCTTGCTCCTATATCTTTTAACATTATATAATTCTAAGAAATGTACATGAAATTTGTGAGATTTTAACAACTGGATAACGTACACCTCAAAAAATATTCATAATTAAACAAATGTAATATTTAAACTTATCAATTACTGGAAATTTCACATTTAAAAATATATATTAGTGATTGCACATATAAAAATAACAGTTTACAAACCAATTTCCGTAATTTTGAAATTGACGTCCGTGATTTTTTTCAAATTAATAAAAAATAATTCGATTTATATATTTTATCCAGTAAACTTTGTCTTCATTCAATAAAGTTTTTTCGCGATTCTTACAGCGATTTTTCAATTTGTAAAATTTGTTAATGTTATTTTTAGAGGAGTTTTTTTTCGCGTTCCTAAAAAGAATCCTTTTTTAAATATTTTACCCAATTAGTTAATTTCGTTCCCTGAATTTTTTTAATCTTTTCCGAATTTTTAATGAGATTTTGAACAGGGTTTTTTGTACTTTGAAGCGATTTTTTGACTTCCTTTTGAAAAAACTCTCCGGTAATTTTTGCAATTGTCGTGATTAAATTCGAATTGGAAGAATATCAAATCACTTCTTATAAGAAAGCTGAAAATTTACTTTGGCTCGAAATTAAAAAAAAAAAATCGCGATAATGCAGGATTCGTTTGTTTCGAGACGGAAGTGGTTGTAGCATGGTTGAGGGTACGTTGCCCCCCCCCCCCCCCCCGAAAAAAAAAAATTCTAGATTTCATTAATTCTATGTTCGTTTAAATAAAAAAGCAACCAGCGGAACTCCACTAGTGATGAAGTTTTCTTGGAGGGCCAGGGTTTGAAATAACGTGCGGGATCGAGCGATTTATGCACCGAAAAGGGAAGTCACGCATAATAAAAAAGACTGTGCAGTATTTCCGCCCTCAAAATTCTTTCAAAATTCTTTGTGATTTTTCATTGAGTTTTTTAACATTTTTTTTTTTTTTTTTTGAAGTCCGCGATTTTTATTTCTTTTGTGGATCTTCTCAAGATCAATTCGTGACTCGGTCCCAGAAAAATTTGAGAATTTCTCAAAACGATCGTGAAAAATATCGTGAATTTCCATAAAAGAGAGCAGAAAGAAACTGCGAATTTCCTCAAAGATTGCGCAAAAAAATCACGAATTTCGATAATGATTGACGATAAACTATTGCTAATTTCGTCAAAAACTCGCGGAAAAGAGTAGAGGATTTTGATAATTGGTACTGAAAGATATCGAGAATTTTCCCGATCGGTCGCGGAAAACTATCGCGAATTTCGACAAATGGCCCGTCTAAAAAAATCAGTTTCGTGAAAAGGTCGAAAAAAAAAAAAAAATTCGTCAAAGGATTCCGGTGAAAACATGAATTTCGTCAAAGGATCGCAGAAAGACAATGCGAATTTCGTCAAAAGATCGCGGAAAGAACTAGTCGTTGAGGGCCACCGTAATACTTACCCATCGTGGATATAGATAATATAAACTATGAAAAAAAAATGTGATATTTGCTACCATGCTACTTTTATTCATAATTTAATTTATTTGGACTTCCTTTAATATAATTAATATAAACCCTTAAGCTAATATTACTTTTTGTTGCATTAAAATATCTCAATTTGTTGATTTTCTGTAAGCAAGTAAACGCTATTGGTTTACAGTGGAAGTCTATGGGAATTTGGCGAAATATTAGAGATACCGCCAATTTGGCGTCATTTTTGGCGACTCATTTTGGTCGCCAAATTTGGCGATATACCGCCAAGTTGGCGACAAACTTGGCGGTGTTTGGCGACAGAACAGTGTCCCTCCTATGGTAACACCCCTTATAGGTATGAAGATGCATTAAATACTTGACATTTACGATAAGCCATAATTAGCATTTAATCTTATAGTTTGGCGATAGTTTTTTTGGTTGGCGGGATAATCGAGTAGTGCCGATTTGCGTCAAAGAAACATCCTTATAAGTCAAAAAGTTACAATCCTATTAACTAACAGTTTACTTATCGAGTTCATTCATGATGCAAAATTTATGGTTTCTTATTGTCTTTTATATTCACTCCTTCAAATAAACAATTTCGAAAATTTCTGTATCCTTTTATCAGAACGATTATTTCAAGAGTCCAAAAAAATATTGTTCCGGTCAATTGAGGTTACTGTTATTCAATAGGCTTCTTTCCATTATTACTCCCTAAGTACACACCGAATTTCAAGTCTATCTCAAATTGTTCGGGAGATAGAGCGATTACAGACACACAGACATAGACGGACGGACAATTTTTTTTTTTCTGAAAATATGTTTTTCGGAATCTCCAGTGTTTGAAACGTGTAAATACGTCAAAAAAAATTTTTCGATTTTCAAAACGATTACAAGACTTATCCTATACTACGGATGATGGGTAAGTAAAAAGCGAATTTCGTCAAAAGATCGTGCAAAGAAAACATGAATTTCATCGAAGGATCGTGCTAAAGAAATCCCAATTTCGTCAAAATTTTCGCGGTTAAAAATGCGAATTTAAGGATTGCGGTCAAAAACACGAGTTTTGTCAAAGTTTCGTGATGAAAAGTGCGGATTTCGACAAAAAATCGCGTAGAAAAACGTGAATTTCGTCAAATGATTTTGGGAAAAATTGTAAATATCATGAAATGATCGCAGAATAAAATCGCGAATTTAGTCAAAATTTACTGCACTGGGCTAAATGATTGAAACCGGGTCCTTTTCCTGGTTTCAAAAGAACTCCGCGAAACGAGAAGAAACTCCAAAAATCAAAAATTTCAGAGGAAAGAAATTACTATATTGACTGCAACCATATTCCTTTTACGAATGTCAAAACATGGTCGCTAACCACAAAATTCAACCAACCAACCAACTCCAGATTAATTTTAATTTTCTCTGCTATTATTTCTCATTTTCAAAGGAGGCAGGGTCTGTCCAACCCCACCTTTCCCCCGGCTAATCGCATTTTGCAATTACTGTTTCACATCTGCATTACCTTTCAAATTTTTTTGCTTCTTTCTAGATTTTAGACTGCGAAATCAAAGAGACAAATAATTTCTGTTTCTATCAGGAACTTGCGTTATTTTCTCATGAAATTGCAGAAACATGCAATAGAAAGAACGGTGTTAAAAAAAAATCTCTCACAAAAAAAAAGACGTCAATGTGGGATTATAAAACCTCCTTTTTGACTTACTATGACTAATACAGATTCTTGTAAATATTCTAGCTTTAAAAAGATAAAGAACATAATTTTAAAAAAGGAACGTGGCTTTTTTTTTTTTTTTTTTTTTTTTTTTTTAAAAATCACAGTTCATAACTTCGGCTGTTGGTTTTCTGAACTAAACTAATTTGCGAAACTAATTGAACTCTGCTTTTCACTTCTTTTTTTCTTTAGTAGATTTCGATTTTTTAAAATAACTGTGCTTGAGTCTGCGCAAGCGGGGGGGGGGGGGGGGGGGGGGGCGTGCCCGGGCACCCAGGGCACACACCCCCTGGTTACGCCTATGCCTTGTTCCTGCAATAGAGAAGGGTAGTGCCAAGAGTTTCAAGAAATAGTTTATTTTAATAAATCTGAAATTTGTGATTAATTTCAAGACTCAAAAGTGATGATTATTCAAGTTAATTGTCATCCTAGGTTTCAAAAACCTAGATGATAACTTATGTTTTAATTCAGTAAAAACATGTTATAAATTATTTACACAGGTTTTAAAATAAATAACTTAGTGTAACACTTAAGTATTTTTAAATTGCTAACTGTTCATTCACTGAAAAAGTTTGCTTTCATTAAATGGTAAAAATTGTTCATTTACTTGATTTTTGTATCGATTTTTACTAAGACACCCCTAACGTCCCAAACAATTAAGCTGTAAACTTATTTTTTTTTTTAATCTTTTGTATACCAACACATGTATCTGCACAGTCCGACACCAAAATATGCTATTTATTATTATATTATCAATCATTTTTAATGAAAAATCTGCTTAACATTAATTTACTGGTTAGACTGTCCTATTTTGAACTTTTTGGAAAAACGGCACTCTGGCTATGAGTCACGTGGACTTGGCGAGAGCCTATCGCATTTAGATTTTTAGAGATAACGCACGTGTCCAGTTGAAATCCATCTTAAGATAGCTTTCGCGAGGCAGTGCAACGCGATTTACGCTCTATTTGTATCGTAAATTAGTAAACGGATCTTCATCGATGGCCCCGAAAACCCAGCTTTACTGGCACTCGCGTTTAACATTTCCTATTATCTGGCAAGTAGAAAGTTCCACCAAAATCGTTTGTCCTTTTCAAAATATTTTTTGTAGATATAAATATTATTCTGTGTCAATCGCAGCGTGCCTCGCATGCTTCTTTTTCGATAGTTATAAAATATGACTTGAAACCGCCTGACACAGTTTTTGGTCGGAAATAGTTTGGTTTTCAATTTTTTTTTTATTTCATTAAATACTAAATTTGAAGGTATTAAAATTTCAAAATTCAGAGATTTTTTTTTCGACGAAAATTTTGGAAATTTAAAAAATCACGGGTTTGCTAAACGTCGCGATCCTTCAGCCAGACCTATTTTGTATTCAGATATTACAAAAGAAATATTGCAGAAGTTTTCAAGGTGACTCATATACCTAACGTAAAATGTTTATCAGCTCTCGGATTATATATATATATATTACGCTATCGTATATGGCCAGAAATCGCGATGATTTGTTAATTATTTAATGGCAACGCCCAATTGAAACGCATCTCATTAGTTATTGAACAGCATTTAATGCATCTCCATACCTAAAAGGGGGGTTACCATGAGGGAGACCTGTTCTATTACCAAATACCTCCAAGTTTGTCGCCAACTTGATGATCTCTAATATTTCGCCAAATTACCATATCTTCCATTGTGAACCAATAGGGCTTCATTGTTTACAGAAAATCAACAAATTGAGGTATTTTAATGCAACAAAAACTAATATCAGCTTAAGGGATTGTATTAATCATTTTTAAGGTATTCCAAGTACAGTGGAACCCGGTTAAGACGCCCAGGGTTAATACGCGATCCCGCTTAATACGCAGATGTTTTCCGATATCTTGAACATCGCCCATAAGACTAATGCAAAAATATCACGTTTAAGACGCGAACCGTTATTATGCGATCCCGCTTAATACGCGATAGATTTTCAGTCCTTCGTGCCAAAAAATCACGTTTAAGACGCGAATTCATTGGTGAAGATGCGAATTCCTTCTCTTTTCTCCAGTGTTTCTAATTTAACGGATTTTTTTATTCAGATAAAAAATACTGTTTCTGTATACTAATATTTACTTTATTTAATAACAGATTAATTAAAGCGAACATTACGAATCGAAAATAGTGGTAGATATTTGAATAAAAGAACCCTCTAAATTAGCAACACTGTAATTCTTCGTTGATCCCGTTTCCTATATATTCTTTGTCTCTCGCTTTGTGTATTTTTTTATTGCAGAAGAGAGAGATACATAGGGGATAGGGGAATTCAATAGATACGTCAGCTATCATTATTCTGATTAATGATGATTATACCTGTTAGTAAGTTTTTAAATGCACGTTATATCACTAATATCTTTTATAATGCATATTATAGAAAAATAAACGGTCAAGTGCGAGCATTACTCGCGCACAGAGGGTTCCGTAGAATAAATATATAAATTTGTAATTGTAATATAAAAAAAAAGTTGCTAAAAGAATACTAAGACTTTCTAAAAAACTATACAACTTTGGGTTGGGTTTAACTGTACATATTAGAAAAGTGTAAATGGGTATACCATGAAAGTTCAAAGAGATACGGAACTGAAATAATATCAAATATAGCTATTCGTATAACTTTTTTTAGGGTTTCGTTCATCTGACGAAACCCTATTCGTCTCGCTCCTCTGTCTGTCTGTCCGTCTGTCCGTCTGTCACAAAGCCCGTTCTCAGAAACTATACATGTTGGAGACATGAAATTTTGGGTACTTATAGCTGAGCCCCTCACATCATACAACAAATCATAAAATTTTGAAAAAGTCGTACATTTAACCCTTTGGGCTCCCGCATGTGTATTTTAAACAATTCTTTCTAAGTGAGCTCCTAATTAGTTTGGAGACGTGAAAATTTGCATACTTATAGCTGAACACCTCATACCAAACGACAAATCATAAAATTTTGAAAAAGTCGTACATTTAACACTTTGGGCTTTCGCATGTGTATTTTAAACAATTCTTTCTAAGTGAGCTCCTAATTAGTTTGGAGGCGTGAAATTTTGCATACTTATAGCTGAACACCTCACATCAAACGACAAATCATAAAATTTTGAAAATGTCGTACTTTAAACCTTTGGGGTTCCACACGTGTATTTTAACCAATTCTTTCTAAGTGAGCCCCTAATTATGTTGGAGACATGAAATTTGGGGTACTTATAGCTGAACACCTTCACATCATACGACAAATGATAAAATTTTGGAAAAGTCGTACATTTAACCCTTTGGAGTCGCGCATGTGTATTTTAAGCAATTCTTTCTAAGTGAGCTTCCTAATTAGTTTGGAGACGTGAAATTTTGCATACTTATAGCTGAACACCTCACATCAAACGACAAATCATAAAATTTTTGAAAAAGTCGTACATTTAAGCCTTTGTGCTCCCACATGTGCATTTTAAACAATTCTTTGTAAGTGAGCCCCTATTTAGGTTGAAATTTTGCATACTTATAGCTCAACACCTCAAATCTCACGTCAAATAATAAATTTTGAAAAAGTTTTATGTTTAACCCTTTCAACTCCAGCTTGTGTATTTTAAGCCATTCTTTCTAACTGAGCCCCTAATTAAATTGGAGATTTGAAATTTTGCATACTTATTGCAGAACACCTGAGGCCAGGCGACAAATCATAAAATCTTGAAAAAGTCTTACGTTTAACCCTTTGAGTTACCACATATGTATTTGAAGCAATTCTTTCTACGAGAGCCCCTAATTAAGTTGTTGACATGAAATTTTGCATACGTATAGCTGAATGCCTCAGACCACACGAGAAATCATAAAATTTTCAAAAAGTCTTATTATTTACCCCTCTGGGCTGTAACTTGTGTATTTTAAGCAATCTAGTGCGCCCCCTGGTTTTGAAATATGGAACTAACAGATTTTTCAAAAGAATAAAGTGTTTTGAAAGGAATATTAAACGAAACCCTCTGTGCGATCTGTGATCACACTTACCCACTTGTTTTAATATTGTCCTAATCTTTTTCTGATGAGCTTAATTCGGTACTGACAATAAAAGCAGTGCATGGTTAAACTTCATTTGGCATTTCATGAAACTAAATTCAGCTTAGTAATAACCTTTATTTCTACAGTGTAGCTAAAACAAAACCATTGTTCAAAGTTTAAATTTGGCATTTTGCTAAGCGCGCTTCGAATTGAGGTCTCAAAATTGCAACGCCGCCTTGGTCAGTGCCGCGTTCTTCCAGATAGGTGTTTAATTAACTTTTAAAGTTACTCGAGGCATATTGAGAGATACAATCAATGCAAACTATGGCGAATCCCACAGTATTTATGCGATTCATTCTAACTAAGTCTTTCGAGGGCGATGCCCTTAAAAAACGGACACCTAATTTTAATTCCAAAACAGACAAACGGCACCAAGAATATTTAATTAACATTTTCCTTTTATCATGTCCGTGAAAATAAGCAAGATCGCATTTTCTAATAAATTCGTTTATAAATTCTGGCGTCAGTTCACTATTCCGTAAGTTTACTCCGTGCCGGAAAGGATTAAGTGGTCGCGGGACTCTTAAAGCTTCAAAATTTAAGAAATTAATTTTTTTTAGATGTTAAACTCCTATATTTTCTGAATATTTTGATATAATTATTTCCTTGAAATTCCCATTAGAATAGAAGTTTTGGCTTTTAGACTTATACCCGCTCAATAGCTTAAGCGGCGTTTCCGAAACTTTAAAGTCATTATTTTCCACATGGCGTTTTTTGGGTATAAAGCACAGGATACATCAAAAACTTCTCAATATTTTTTCATGAAATTTTCAAAACATATTTCATGTTAGTCTGTATAAACTGAACCAAAAATTTCCTTTTTATTGCTCAAAAAAATATTTTTTTAGGTGATTTTACTGTTGAAATTTTCAAAATTTTGTATTAGCTAAATGCAACATTAAAAATATAAAAATGCTTTAAATACAAATTTATTTAAGTTGAGGGAAATTATTATAATCTGAAGTATAAGTAAACACCAGAATTTTCATTCTAGTTGCAATATTTATTTTGTAATCCTGCGCGTAAACTGTTATGCCAATTTTTTGTTCGACAAATGTTGTTTAATGTTGTTTAACAGTTTCGAGCCCTCTATAAATACTAATTCTGCATCTTGCAATTTTTTAAATGCATGAAACGAAAGAACATACTTATATCTTTCATCCCAATTAAAATTGTGTTTTAAAATCACATACATTTGATGTTGAAAATGGTCTTTTTTTCCTTTTTTTCACTTTTTAGAGTCCCGAGACCCCTTAAATTAGTATGTTTTTAACAATTTGACGTTTATTGCTTTTTATACTGTTACTGAACATTACATTATACATATATATTATTAAAAGTTGTTAATTAGGCATAGATTACGCGCCCCTGTCCTTGTGTATGTCCAAACTGACCGTACTTTAACGGTTAATATATCGGCTAATTACCGATGATTTTTTTCGAAAATCATTATCAACAATGCTTTTATTCTTCAGCAACGATAGTTATATTCAGCAATGCTCAGAACTTTTTCTGAATGCCCGTAAATCGAAATTTGTGTATAACAGAAAAATGCTAATTACTCAAAAACTATGAGACCTAGGGTAATCGCTATAATTTTCCGGCAAGGTTTATATTAACGTCTATTACCTCTATTTTTTCATAATTTTAGTTTCAGTAGATTCGGAATTAAATGGGAGGAACATATTTTTGCGCTACATTTTCAACAATATCTTTGAAAATATAATACCTGAAATTAAAAGGAATATATTTTTGAATTTAGCGTTACAAAAGCTTTCACAGGATACCCCACTTGATATACAAAGAAAAGATTTTTTTTTTCAAGTAGCATACTTAGCCCCTATACTTTTTTTACTAAATATATTTATGAATGTTTATTAATCTGAAAATATGTGGGTCAATGGTCTTTATTACTTCCCCGAATTTGAACTTTCCACGTTCCATAGTTTACGAGTAAAATGGCTGTGACAGACAGACACAGGAGTGGTCTTATAATGGTTCCGTTTTTACTTTTTAAGTATGGAACCCTAAAAAGAAACTGACAAAGATTAAACAAATACGATTGCGGTTGTATAATTATTTGATGTTTTCTATGTTTTCGTTACTTTTTGCTATGCTAACAATATTTGTATCACAAAAATTAATAAGGATAGCTTACTCTTACATTAAAAAGAAGGACAGATTATATTGGTACTCATTATCATAAGTACTAAATATGATTTTAATAACTGGATTGTGTTTCAAAAAAATGTTTTTTTCTTTGTGTAAAAAGAAAAATAAATTTAGTCTAGCGGAAAAATTATTTTTGTTGTTTTATCTTTGATTGTAACGTATTAACGACAACAAAGCCATGTTTGATTCCTTATTTATTTTCCGTTATTATTCTAGTCGGTCCTATAAAAATATACACTGAGTAAAGTTGAATATAATTAAATTTAAATCTAAATATATCTATAAGGAACAATCTGTTGACAGATATATTGTGAAATATAATCTCCAAACAAGGACATTAAAATAATCAAGTGAAGTAAATTGCTTTCCATGTGTCAAATGTGATTTACAAAAGTAATTATCGAAAGTGTTTACGATCTAAAAGAAGGAAGTGAAACTGAAAAGTGATTGCACAATCATAAACAGATATTTTATTATAAACATTTTTGCAATACTCAAGAACAATAAAACATTTATTAACTCTAATTTTAAATTACCGTAAATATAAATATTGATACAAATTATTTGTTATGCTGATTTATGGGATTAATTTCCTGTTTCTTTATTGTTAATAATATTTTATTCATGTATTTTATCTCTACTTTCAGTTGTTACTCAAACTCTCAAAACTGAGAGATTTATTCCTTAAAGCTCTTATTAAATGTAATTTTACTTTTCTTTTTATAAGTTTCGGCACTAATTTAACTTCACAAGACACTCAAAATATGCGTCTTTTTAAACAACACGAAGTTCAGACCATCAGTCACATATACGGAATAAATAAGAAATACAGGAGCAAGATATAGATTTATTTACTCTATCCGGAGGAAAAGAAAAATACCAGATGTCAAAAAGGATATACATAAATTTAAGGTAAGCCCAATTTATCTTACCTATGCTTTTTATATTGAGAAATAGTTAATTTTGAGGATAAAAAACGAACATCACGCAAATTTTATGTTAGCAAAGATTAAATATTGATAACACAATCTTCCACAGTAAACATATAAATGAAAGCTCTACAGTTCATTTAGATGATTATATGTGTAAATAAGCCCAGTTCCTGCAACATTATCTAAATCACGTTTAATACGCGATCCCTCTTAATACGCAACTTTGGTCCACTTCCTTGAAGCGCGTCTTAACTGGGTTCGACTGTAATTTAAATTATGAATAAAAGTAACATGATACAATGCTTAGCATGCTTTCACAATGTGAAATCGGTAATAAATAGTAAAAAAAAATATACTCCATGGTGCAAAAAGCAAATCTGCATGCTGGACATCTCTATCCATATCTTCGCCACTTTCAGACATTCTGCAAGAAAAAAAATATTATTAGACTTCTTGATATCGATTCGAAACACAAGTGTAAAAGTCACTAAAAATCATGTAAGCGTTTCGGACAAACAGGACTCCTGTTTTGGAGGACTTCTGTTTGTCCGAAATGTTTACATGCTCTTTAATGTTATTTTATCAAGTATTTTATTAAATTGAATGAATTTAAAGTGCTCTTTTTCATATATGTAAGAAAAAATAGTTTAATTGAAGTATTACTACTCGTTAAGCATTAAAATTAAGGTTTCTAAATTAAATTAAGGCGAAAATAAGGACCACGGCATCAGAGGAAAGTTTTATTATAGAGAAATTAAACTACAGTAACTATACAATATTGACTTTCAAGGTCGAAATTAAATAAGATCTGTATAACGACATTACTGATGATCCACCAAACCCAATGCCTAAAGATTAGACAACAAAACACAACAAAGCTAGAGGAATTATTAATTTAATTTCAGAAGACTCCAAGTAATTTATGTAAAAAATCAAACTACAGCTAGAGCTTTATGTTCAGTTAATAGTTCTTATAAGTGTTCCATATTTATCCTTTGACGATTTTAGTTCACGTTGTTCCGAAACCATTCTCATAAAATATGTTCATATGGCATGAGCGTTAACTGTAAAAAAAAAAAAAAACACATTTTTTCATGCTTAGTAGAAAGCGCGAACTAGTTTATTTATTAAAAAGTTCATACTTTTTGAAAGGAAATAAAAAAAAAACATTACTTAAATTACCTATTCACAATTTTTAATTTAATTTCTATACGTATAATAATTGTATATTGAACTATTATTTAAAGAACATATTTACAACAAATGTTACACCTTTTAATTTTGTATTTATATATTTTTACTTTAGTGTTCAAAATATTTCGATGTTGCAGTTTCACAGCCATCTGGCCTATTTGGACAATCGAGGTATGTGACGTCACAAACTCTTTTGTTGTAACTCGTGCACGGTTATAGTTTTAATGAATGCTGCACGATAGATCACTTTCGGACTGCTCACACAAAAGTTTCTAATTTAATAAATATAAAAATTAATCTATTATTTATCAAAAACGTCTAAAAATATTAAAATGTATTGTCATAGAAATACAATTATATACATATTTTTTTTTGCAATTCTAACGAAAAATGGATAAAACTATGGATATTCTATCTTTATATACCAAACTAAATTCAATAAAATAATCAGTAAAAGCGATTTAAAATAGTTATACGCATTTAAGCAGTTATTGGGTCCTTTTTTTAAAAGAGAAATGTTACTTATATAAGCACCACTTTATTTTTTATTATATAAGCTCCACTTTATTTTTTTTCTATCAAAAGGCGCGGCAGTAGTATCCGGAGTCTGTATGCAGAGCTTAAGAAGCACCGCTAAATACCCACTTCAACGCCGCACAAAAATTTTTATAAACGCTTTATAAAATGCTATAAGTGGTTAATTAAAAATAGTTTTTATAAGTTTGTTACAAAAATTTTGCAAATAGAATGTACAAGAAAGAAGTAAAACACAACCCAAAACAGTGGTTCCCTTAATGCGCTCACTTCAATCGAGGTACATGACACACACAAATAACTTCATAAACACTTTATAAAAAATTGCGAATACATAACTAAAAATAATATCTTTATTTTTATTGTTATTTTTTTATTATATTATTATTATTTATTATATTATATTATATATTATATTATTATATTATTTTATATTATTATAATATATATATATTATATATTATATTATTTATTATATTTTTATTATATTTATTATATTATTTATATTTATTTTTATTATTAATTATTGTTTAAAAAAAAGGAAAAATAATCTACACGAAAGAAAACAAAATCCTAAAAAAATTAAGAAATTATTCATATTTCTCAAGAAATTTTTCGAATTGCTGTTTTTGTAACTTTAATAAATAGTAAATTAATGTTTTTACTAAAACAAAATAAAAAAAAATGAAAAAAAATAATTATAGTAATTAAACTATCCAAAACACTTTAGACAAATTTTAAGCACGATACAACTAAACGTTTCTGTATAGAAAATTAGGGTCACAAAATATTTGTTCAGTTATCTCACCCGAACCCACGCAACAGCATTGTCCTTAATTTTAACAATATTAAATGACATTTTAAATATAATAAACTAATTTGATGAGAAACGCAGTAACACCACCAAAAGTGTTGAAAGTGAAAAAAAGTACACACCCCAAACTAACTCGGTAACAAATTCCTGTAGAAGGAATCTAGTGGTATCAAGCGATTGGAAATAAATTTAATTTCCTTAGAGACGACACCTAAAAAGGTCGTAAACGCTATCTATATATATATATAACACAGCCCAAACTTTTTCAATAACAACATTCAGTTTTGACAAAATGTTTGAAATCTTCCGTTCAAACTATGCCTAGATACGTAATTGCAAGTCATTTGGATGATAAATTCTTGAAATAAGCAATCAAAATTTAGAGCTTCGAATGTTAAAATACATTTTCATATTTTTATTAAATCTCCTGAATTTATAATTCTAATGTGCTTTTTGTTTAATGTTATAATACTTAAAAACCAAACAATTACATCAAATTTGTAATTTATATTATTTTTTATAATGAATTATGAAATAAAAATTCGAAAAAAATATGAAGTGCAAATATCCTGCAATTTATGTTCTATTTTATGTGCATGTAAAATTTAAAAAAATCTTTCAAATGGTTTTCAAATTATGCTTTAAAAAAAGACAAGATGTTGGTTTATGGTCCGTCTATATATGTGCTGAAAAGCATAATTTGAAATATATATATTTTTTACTCATTTCATTCAACGATTTATTCTGGCAATAGTCGATCAAAACATATTAAGAGCGTTAAATGGTCATATTGGCAAAAAATAATACATTAATAGAAGTGACTTAGTTTTTCTGCATTATTTCAACAATCGAGTGCCGAAGTTCAATTTGGATATAACACCTCAAATATGCTCATTTTAAAATAATTTTTCGCAAACTAATTTTGAAACTGTTATTAAAAAAAATAATTTGTTTTGATTTGAAGATGACCCTCCTCACAAAGCCAATTTTATGTTTATCATTTAAAAGTAGGCTTCCAGTCGTTTGATACTAATAACTTTATTTTAGTGTAATTTGTTGCAGAGTTAGTAGGCGATGTTCGCTTTTTTTCCCCCTCCAAGACTGTCCAATGATCAATGCGATGACTTTAGAAATGTTTTTGAACATGCTTCAGGCATTGCACATCCCCATTTTGTTAAAATATGCTGTGCGATTAATTAAAAACTTATGGACAAATACATAAAATAATGTCAAAAATGGAGTTCAAATATTCGAACAGGTCTCAATTTAATTAAATTTCCAACTCTTTAAAAAACTCAACCTGGTTTTTGAATGCAAGGATGGAATTTTGCTATCGATTTTTAATCAAATTCCTGATAGGCTGGAATTATAACAAGTGGGTAAGTGTGATCACAGATCGCACAGGGGGTTTCGTTTAATGTTCCTTTAAAACACTTTATACTTTTGTGAAATCTGTTAGTTCCACATTTCGCAACCAGGGGCGCATTCTATTCTACACAAACCTCTATCCAAAGGAAACTCCGTTTTACAACCTATCCGTAGGTATATTACTCGAGGGGATCGGGTCTATAGCACCCGAGATAGGTAGGCGCCCCAGGAAATTGCACGGAACATTCTTTTATAAGCTTTTTATTATGTGTTATGAACTATGTCAAAGTTTCCAGCAGATCGACTTGTTAGATTTCATAATTTTAAGAAAATTGCGTTATGTTAGTTGCAAATTCCACCACCAGGGAGCGCACACTATTCATAACAAAAGTGTATCAGATCGAAACTCTCTTAAACAACCTATCAGTGGATGTGTTACTCGAGTTGGTGGCGGCCTTAAGCGAGAAATTAAGAAATTTTCTGAAAGTACTATTCGGAAGTAGTGGTAACTAAAATTTTGACATTTTTATATTTCATAAGCAGCACGTGTCTGAGTATATCATAGTACTCAAAAAACGACACCTAAAAAGGTCGTAAACGCTAATTTTTAAAAAAGAAATCCAGCGCCCCTCCCCCGCCCTCCCTTCACAGGAAATTGCATGCACCATTCTTTTATAAGCTTTTTATTATGTGTCATGAAGTATCTTAAAGTTGCAAACGGACTCTATTCTTAACAAAAGCATATCTGAACGAAACTCCTTTGCGCAATATCTCCGTAGATACATGGTCGGGAGGGTGGCGGTGCAGTCTTAACCAACAATTTAAAACATGTTCTGCGATAATAAACGCTAAGATTTAATAAATAAATCTAGTCCCCCCCCCCTCCACTCCTCGAAATATCACACTCCATTCTTTTTTACACTTTTTCTTATGTGTTATAAAGTATCTTAAAGTTTCGAACACATCGAGTGGCGGTCTTAAACAATAATTTAAGATATTTCCTGAAATTGCTATTCGGAAATAGTGGGATGAACACTTATAAACCTATAAACTTTTTCATATTGAATAATTAATACTTATCTCATAGCGCGCCGTCGAAACACCCCACGCAAATTGTTAGATTTCCTAATTTAAATGAAATCTCCGTTAAAAAAGCACGTGCCTCCATCTTAATCTGGCATTTGATGGAAATAAAAGGAATTAATAAAATAATAATTAATATCTCAGCTCGTAATGAAGCAATAACTTTGAACCGGGTATGTATGGAATCTGCGAGAAATTTCCAGCCCGGATGTCAAAAAATTTAATCGAAAAATTTAATATTTAAAAAGTTTAAATTTCGTATTAGACTTTCCTCCCCTTAAATTTCTCCCGCGCCGATATGTCGAGAAAAGACGACAGCTGCCTTCCGGTCAATGGAAATCTGTTTTCATTGTCTTTAAAAACAAAGAAATTAAATTTTTATCGATCGATTTTTAGTGGAATTTTTGCGTTCTATCCTACGCAGAAATTTGAAATTTATACCAAAATAAAGTAGAATTTTTTCCGCGTATTTCTACACCTGTTACGAATTTGTACGACCGATATTTCGGCAGATCTAATTTTGCTTTTTAAAGGTCCACTTCATTTATTGCTTAAAGTACTCCGTGGTAACTCTGCACCGGCTGATTTGACGGAGCATCCGCCGAGTTTACTGGCAACCATTAGGAGAAACTGGGGAGGATTTCGATAACGTGCATTTTCACCTGCATTCAAAAGGTTGATTGGTTAATTTTAGAATTTAATTAGCCCGTAATTAGGTTAATTACCAACTTTTTCAAAATTTTATGATTTGTTGTTTGATGTGAGGTGTTCAGCTATAAGTACCCAAAATTTCAAGTCTCTAACATGTATAGTTTCTGAGAACGGGCTCTGTGACGGACAGACGGACGGACGGACAGACAGACAGACAGAGGAACGAGACGAATAGGGTTTCGTCAGATGAACGAAACCCTAAAAATAGATACGTTTTCAATGATAATACAACATATTAACAACTTAATTCAATAATCTCTAAAATCCAATTTAAAATTTAATTTTAGTATTCATGCATTAATTTTAAGCATTTTCAAATGAGTAGACCAGAAACAAGCATACATTTTTCTATGGGAATTGAACCTAGTTGGATATGTGCTAATCCCAAAACTTTCTTCTATCTCATACATCTTAATATTTCAAATAGCCCAGAGGTTAGGGAGCTAAATTCGGAAATAATTAGGGGAAAGCTGGAAAATGTTTTAACCACTTCAGTTTAGGTCTAGAATGGATATGCTACGTTTTCCTCCTCGTATTAGATGAGCGTTAAGAATTATGCATAGATTTATAGTAAAAAAACACGGTTTTTTTAAATACCATAACACTATCTCGAAATAATCAACTCTTTCAAAATCATTGTCAATACAAATGTTGTAGAGCTTAAAATTTTGAATAAAAGGAGTACCTACACTTAATACTTTTCTTGAATATTAAGGTCAGAATTCTACTTTAAAGTTTTAGTCCCGTGGTCAGAGGGTTGAACTCAGAATTAATTAGGGGAAAACTGGAAATCATTTTAATCCCTTCAGGTTAGGTCTAAAATGAATATTCTATGTTTCCCCTTTCATACTAAGTGAACGTTAGGAAATATGTACATATTTACATTCGAAAAACATGTTTTTTCTTAATTTTTTGAACAATATCTCAAAATAGTTAATTCTATCAAAAACATTGTCAATGCAAATGTTGTAGAGCTTAAAATTCTGGATAAAATGAGCACCCACATTAGTATTTTTGTTCAAAATCAAGGTCGCAATTCAAATTTCAAAAATTTGCCTTAATAGAGCTTGAAGTCCGAAGAAACCAAGTCACCTAAGAATATCTCAAAATAGTTATATCTGCCAAAAACATTGTCAGTAAAAATGTTGTAGTGTATAAAATTCTGAATAAAATGAGCACCTACATTAATATTTTTTTTTTTCAAAATTACGGTCGCAATTCTATTTAAAAATTTTGCCTTAATCACTAATCAAGAGTTTCAAAATAGGAGAGACCAGATTTACCTTAACAATATTTCAAAACAGCAAACTATATCAAAAAATTGCCAATACAAATGTTGTAGAGCCTAAAATTTTGAATAAAATGAATACTCGCATTAATATTTTTCTTCAAAATTAAGGTCGCAATTTCAGATATTGTTAAAAATATTAAAGAAAAACGTATTTTTCAAATGAAAATCTGTACATATTTCCTAACGCTCATTTAGTACGAATGGGAAAACATAGAATATTCATTTTAGACCTAATCTGAAGGGATTAAAACGATTTCCAGTTTTCCCCTAATTAATTCTGAGTTCAAACCTCTGGCCACGGGGATAAAACATTAAAGTAGAATTGTGACCTTAATATTCAACAAAAGTATTAAGTGTAGGTACTCATTTTATTCAGAAATTTAAGCTCTACAACATTTGTATTGACAATGTTTTTGAAAAAGTTAGTGATTTCGAGATAGTGTTATGGTATTTAAATAAAAAACGTGTTTTTTTACTATAAATCTATGTATAATTCTTAACTCTCGCCTAGTACGAGGGGGAAAACGTAGCATATTCATTCTAGACGTAAACTGAAGGGGGTTAAAACAATTTCCAGCTTTCAACTAATTATTTCCGAATTGGGCCTTTTTTTTGCTTCCCTACCACTGGGCTAAAATAGTAGTTACAGATGAAAATACTTCAATATTGTTAGTTCAATATTATACCAACTTTGACTTTATTTCTGCTTCAGTCCATTAATCGGAGGGAAAAACAAGTTAATCTCGGTCATGAAATTTATTAAAATCAATACTTTTCATTATTCTGCTGTACAGTCGTGGGGAAAAAAAGTAAACACCCCTTGCTAACTCTGCAAAAATTATCGTAGAAGAAAGTTACTGGTACCATATGATTGGTAATAAAGTCTACATTTAACCCGGGAGAACTCGCTAGTGAGAATTTCTCTCACGGTGCCCAATTGCTTTTCCTTTACTTTACATTCGCTTAATATTCTTTTTGCTTGGCTTAGTACTTTTATTCACATAAAGGTAAAATAATTTAAATAACATTTTTTAATTTTAATTAAAATGAAAAATTGTTTAAATAAGAGTCTTAAAAAGAGTACGACGGTGAGAGAAAATCTCATGCAGCGAGTTCTGCCGGGTTAAATAATGTATATACAATTTATTTAGGTAACCATCAACATATTAAAACGAACCATAACTTTGTTTTTTTTTCAATAGCAGTACACAATTCTGACATTGTAAATGAACTCTACTCCCTTCAATTAGCCTAATTTTTATGCAATTCGTACGATAAGTTTCGGAGAAATTATTTTAAAACGAGCGTATTTTAGGAGCTGTATCCCAATTGAAATTCGGTACTCGATTGTTGACTGAGAAAAACAACTTCTTGATCAAGGCAAATTAAGCTTGTCTCAAGCAATCATTGAAGACTGCTAGATTACAGGATTGCATAAGAAATTTCAAAATATCTTGTCACTTCTATCACAGACCAACAGAGACCTTAAACCAACATTTTGCCGTTTTTTAAGCATAATTTGAAAACTACTTGGAAGAAAAATGTGAAATTTTGGAATTCTATAAAGCAGGAGCTAAATCTAACTCCATAAAAAAATCGTAGGTTGCAATTCATAATTTTTTTGAATATGTATTTCATAATTCATATCATAAAATTATAAAAATTGCAAATTCAATGTATTTATGTTTGGATATTTTAATATATTTGCTACACAATAAATTAGCATATTAGGAGGGTAATTTGAGGATATATTAATGAAAATATGAAAATGTAATTTAACATTAGAAGTCCTAAATTTTGAATGTTTATAATTCAAAAACTTATCATTCAATTGACTTCATATTTGGTGCCTAAGCATAGTTTGAACCGAAGATTTAAAATATCTTGTTAAAATCGGGCATTTCCATTGAGAAAAATGAAATTTGGGTTCGTTTTGATATGTAAACGCCTAAGCAAATTTTATATACATCATTTAAAAGTAGACTTTATTTCCAATCATTCGGTACCAGACATTTTGTTCTACGATAATTTGTTGAAAAGTTAGTAGGGGTGTTTACTTTTTTTTCCACGACTGTACATGAATTTTTAGCGAATAGCCGGTTTATCAGGAAGCGAAATTCCCGTCTCTACAAGAGCCTGTGATATACTGTAAAGCTAAGAAAAATCAAGAAAGTTATACAAATTCGCTATGACAGTGCTCCCTTCCGGCGGAATATTTCGCAATTTAAGGAGGACCTACGTGCCATAGCCAAAAACATATACAGTGAAACTTCCATTTAACAAAGTCTCATCGTTACACTTAAACACTTCGTTATGAAGAAAATTCGTTAAATAGAAATCAACTTATATTTATGAAATTTGTTTAACAAAATGCACATGCATAAATTGAAAAATACACCTAAAATTGAAATATTGGAAAAATGTATTTTAATTGGGGCAGTAACTTTTTCTTATGCAATGTAGACATATGAGAAAAATTTACTAGAATAATGTCTAAAAAAAACAAAAAAAAAACATAATAATGAGAGGTAAACAAAAACTGAAGCGTAGCGTACCTTTTCACTTTTTTTCTCATTATTTAAACTCCTTAACTTGAAAAAAGTCTAATATTACTTTGTACAGGTTCCTTATAAAAAATACATTGTTCATAAAACTTTCCACATTTTTGTAAGTACCCGAACAATGCATCTGTAACATTCTCGTGAAACTGGAATCCCCTTCTTATTGTATCGAAGGCTTTCAGCATTTCTTCTTTTGAACGGAAATGATTAAATAAATAAAAAAGTTCATTTTCATACAATCCGTTGATACAAATTGATACATCCATCGCAAAAGCAACCTCTCCGTTTGAATGTTGTACACGCACGGAAGTGGAGTAAACTTCATTATATAGAGCTAGGGGGCTCTGCCCCCCTACGACCTACGCTCGTCAACCCCCGTTCAGACACCCCAGATTCTAAAAGCATGTTAATTTCATCGGCCTTAAAACGATTCAATTATAATTTTTAAAAAACAGTGACGGTCTCCCTGTAAACGGGTTTTCATTCATTTTTCTTTGGTTGCAGATTTTTAAGACGAAATCAGCCGCTGCTAAGAAATACAATGGCTGTTTTCGTCTTTGATTAAAAACAAGAAAGAAAAATCATGCGTACAGCATAGATTATGAAACACTTTCCAACACTCCCTGAAAGCTTTAACAAAACTTCGTTATTTAGAGAAATAAGGTAAATAAGATAACTAACTAAACATTTAAAAAACTGATTTCAGCAGTTACCATCCATAACCAAATATTTATTCCAATTCTTCCGAACAGCCCTGTATTTGATCTGTAGGCTGATATATATACTATATAATAGAAAATTTAGTTTAGCAAGAAAACGCATAACAGGTTGAAATTTCTCTTTCAGCAATTTATGCTAATAGATGGAAACATACTTGAATACTTTTGTTCAGCCCTGTTGTTTATCTAGTACCTTTATTACACGCCACTATTTAGCTAAACTTTAATTCAAACTAAATCACTCTTAAAACTACTGAAATCGCATTTCCAGAATTTATCATCTATAGGCGGCCATGTATCCAATTCTTTGCGTGACCCTGTATATCATTTTATCTATATTCTACAAACATTTCATAGAAAACTACATGCAGTTCAGCATAACACATTTTAAACCCACTTTTCAGCAATTTACGGTCATACTCAGTAACATTTACGAATTCTTTTGCGTAGCCCTGTATATCAACTATAACATTTACACACACCATATGTAGGGGTGCACAACCTTTTTAAGAGAAGGGCCACTTACAAAAATGGCTGGGTTGTCGAGGGCCACATCAGTAAAAAAGATATAATCCTATTCCGGGGATGCGGGGGAGGGGGATCTGTGGTCTATAAAAAACATGGTTTCAGAGGGAGGGCAGTTTTACCCCTTTGTGTTCCCCTACCCAGTCAACATACCCAATTCAGTTGGCAAGGACATATCAACAGTTTATGTTTGTATATATAACAGATATAACGAGGATTATTTTCAAGGAATGAAAATATTCTTTCACTTTATTCGAAGGAGTAAATTTTGCTTTATTAAAAGTGCTGAAAAACAAACATAGGCATGAAAGTGGATAGTGTCGATAAAAATGTGAACTGTATGAGTGAAGTTAAATTGACGGAACTCGCAATTTTTCCACACCTTATCAATGAAACTCGCGATTTTTTTCACTCTCAGTCAACGGAATTCGCAATTTTTCCGCACCCAGTCAACGGAATTCGCAATTTTTAACGGACTGACAAAATTTTCAATTATTTTCCGCGGCGAATTGTCAAAATTCATGACTTTTTCTCGTGATAAACTGCCGAAACTTGCCATTTTTTCGTAGCCGATCGACGAAAATTGAAATTTTTTCACACTGAATCGACAAAATTCGATTTTTCCCTTGCGCAGTCAACATGCATTTTTTCCCGCTCGATTGAAAGAACTCGCTATTTCTCGTGCCCGATCGACGAAATTCACGATTTTTCCGAGCCCAGTTAACGAAATTCACGATTTTTAACTGACTGGCGAAATTTAAAATTTTTCCCTTGGGAAATTCGCAAAATTCGTGACATTTTCACGCGATAAACTGGCAAAACTAGCAATTTTTACGCAGCCTATCGATGGAATTTGAAATTTTTTCGAGCTCCATTGACAAAAATCGCGAGTTTCACATTCCCGATCAACTAAATTCGCGATTTTTTGCGCCTTATCGACAGAACTCGCTATTCTTTTCATACCAGATCGGCGAAATTCGCGATTCTTAACTGACTGATGAAATTTTAGGTCAAATTCGCGACTTTTCTTTCGATAAACTGACGAAACTCGCGATTTTCCCGCGCCCGATCGACGAAACTCACATATATTAAATGAATGACGAAATTTGCAATTTTCCTGCGACAAAATAGCAAAATTCGCGACATTCTCTAGCGATAAACTGACTAAACTCGCGACTTCTGCAACCGATCGACGAAACACGCGACTTTTCTCCGCCCGATCGGCGAAACTCACGATATTTCCGCGCCCGATCGGCGAAACTCACGATTTAACCGCACCCTATTGACGAAACTCGCGTTTTTTCGCGCCCAGTCAACGGAATAAGCAATTCTTAACCGACTGATGGAATTTGAAATTTTCCGGCAGAAAATTCGCGACTTTTTATCGCACTAAACTGACGAAACTCGCGATTTTCCCGTGCTCGATCAACAAAATTTGAGACTTTTCCGCGCACGATCGACGAAACACGCGATTTTTTCGCGCCCGATCGATGGTATTCCGAGATATTTTTCGACTAGCGACTAACGAAATTTGGAAATCGGGAATTTCCTACATTGATACAAATGGTATCGGTCGGGCGATTAATGCAATTCGCGATTTTTAACTGACTGACGAAATCTGCAATTGTTTTCCGCGGCAAATTGACGAAATTTACTATTTTTTCCTGCAACCTACAGGTCAAAAATTGCGATTTTTGACAATTATAAATTGATGAACTTCGCAGACCACAAGCTAACCCATCGAGGGCCAGGTTGTGCATCCCTACATATAGTATGCATAAATATAGTGAAACTTAAAAGCGCATATCATAATTAAAAATACATTCCCTGCCATCGCCGCTAATATACAGTACTTCGGATAGAAAATACTTGTCTGAAATGGTTTGTATGTTCCAGTAAATGCTATGCACCTCGTATTATGCTTGAAATAACTTAAGTAAGCCTCACCGACGTATATCAATTTTATTATACATGAATTTGTACAATTAAAATACGCCGCAAACAATTTCCCCCTATATCATTTGTAATGGAATTCTTTTGTGTAGCCCTGTAAATGAATAATAACTATTCGTTGCACCGCATATGCTACAGAATATTCTGCATATTTTAGTGCACTTCGTAAATGCATATATTTTTTATTATGTCTGAAAGGGTGTAACATCTTTAAAATTCATTTGAAATGATTTTTTACCATTGGCCGTAATGTAACGGGTTGGGTTGGGTTGATTTTTGACGGCCAGTTATCTACACGAGGGATATAGGCCCGGGGGGAGTGCCCTCCGTGGGGGTCTTTCTAAGGGAACCTAATCCATATTAACGCATGGAAGATCCACGGCTCGGAGAAAACCACGAAAACTCCGAACGATTAGGCTGTCGGGCGCGATTGGGATCGAACTCAGCACCTCCCGTCTACCAGCTTCGAGAGCAGAACCTCTCGGCCACTGGTGGGGCCCGTAATGTAACGGAATACTTTTAACTGTCCCTGTACATGAACTAAACATGCTACAAATTTCATTTGAAATAGGGTTCGTGCTAGGCTAAACGTCAATAACCAAATGTTCCAGTGCGATCCGAGTATATTTACGAGAGTTAGAGCGCGACCAGACAAACCAAAATCAATAATACTTTTCAACTTTGTTGAAAAGTTAAAAATTAGTTAAAAATTTTAAAGTAAGCTAATGTAAAATGAATTAAGTACACAGAGTCTTTGTCTCTCGGTACTTTTTAACAACGCCATGAGAAAGTTCTTTTAAATGTATCGTTTTAAATCTGACGTAATTTTCACCAAAGTTTCCTTTCTTTTTTTAATAGTCACATGAAAATACTTTTGTTATTAGAAATATAATATTATTTCCGCTGTCTTAATCGTTTCAACTATTATCGTGAATTCTATCTCAAAATATGAAATAAATGTCTCGTGCAAATATATTTTTTAATTTAAAGTGTTTTGCCAGCTTTTATTTATTTGGACTTTTAAAATATGACGTAATTTCCTTCATTTGTGACTTTTAACGCATAATAATGAATTTAGTATTTAAAAATTTTCTTTCCCTTTTAAAATTCACGTGTAACTAATTTTTTATTATGTACTTTTCAATATTTTCCCGATTTTTAATGCGTAATCACTTAATTCTAATTTGAAAGTTTTTCTCTCTTTATAATAGCCACGTGTAAATAATTTTTTTATTTGAAGGAAATAGTATTCTTTGCGCTGTTTTTCAAATAGGCAACAGTTTAAAATAATTACCCTTTTCTAAAATGTGTAAAAAATATCTCTCGAAATGCTGAAAATTTGAATTTAAAATGGAAATAAATCCTCAAAAAATGAGTCCAATTAAATTAGGTAATTACAGTCTGCACATCGGGAACTTCCAATGTATAAAATGATCTAAAAATGTTAAATTCCTATGTATAGTTTTTCTCCTATAAAACTTTTTTTAATGGAACGATTTTGACCATCTTTAACATTAAATATCTCTTAAAATAATTATTCGATTTAAAAACTGTCTGCATCAGCGTGTTTATCAAACATGTCTCTATAATACCACTGGTTTTCATATTTTTGTTTGAAACAGTTTTCTTAATAACGAGGAAAGACCCCCGGTCATAAAAAATATGGATGCCGATCTAGTAGGAGTATACCCGGATGATCTACGCAGATTTTCATTGGTCCATTTCCAAATCAAAACTTTTTTTTTTATATATAGAAGGATATGTTTTTCGTAATATGGAGATTAATTTGCACGTTAATGGTGTTCAGAGTCAACGTTCAGCAAAAAATTTCGTTAAGTAGAAAACTTCGTTAACTAAGGACTTCGTTAAAGTGAAGTTCCACTGTATATGAAATTGGGTCCTATTCCTATTCATAATCCCCCTTCAATTTTCCCCCATTCTTTCGTGGCTTCCGCTAGTATCTCGATATAAGGGACGCAGTTTGAAAGGACGTGGCATGGTCACGCAAAGGATCTAGCGGAAGTCAGGAAGAAAAGATAAAAAATTGGAAATTTTAAACCGGAATTAACTGACTTTTTTCTATGGTACAATAATTAAAATAGCACAAAAATTCATATTACAGTGCCGTCTTGTGTCGGAATATTTCCAAATACAAGGAGGACCTGCTGGGCACAGCACAGAAAATTGGGTTCAATTCTATTCATAAATTGAGATATTTTTTTCATGGTACAATGGTGAAATGTGGGCAGACGAATACACATACAGACATACATTTTGTATAAACATGTTTGTAATTTCTGACCCCTAAAACGCACGAATTTTTCGAAGAAAACCGTATGTCGAAAGAATTTCGATTACAATACTTTCTTCTATTGAAGGTAAAAGAAATTAAAAACTGGGAATTGAATGATGCGTCCATCAACAATCTCCAAAAACAAGCCCAATGGCTACCATAAACTTCACCCGTGAAATATTTTAACGACTAAAAAGCAGAAAATAAATTTAAAAATGAAAGAGCGTGATACTTAATAAATATAGGGAAGAGTGGGGTGGAATGGGACAGTAGGTTTTTCTCTTTATGTAACACAGTCTGGTGTTTAGTCGCTGACGTACACCAGACCTAGCCTCTCCTTACCCAAGTTTGACCTGGTGCCTCCAAGTTGGTTCCGTCGGGTTGTAGCGGGTTCGCCCGTTTGCACGTGCAGAATCCAGGCAAGCGACCTCCGCGTCCTCCTGGCCAAGCAAGTCTGCAGGGCACTGCGGCTTGATGATGCTACGAGTAGAAGAAATGGAAAAAGAGCCGATGGTGATGCCATTGGTTCGTCAAATTCTTGTGAGACCGGAGGTTTGGGGGCACAGGCTGGTGCCGCTGTCAAATGCACTGCGTGCACGAGGGAGTTTAAGACTTTTGCTGGAATGAGAAGCCATCTTCGCCAGGTTCACCCGGAAACGTATTTTCGTGGTGAGAAGGAAAAATTAGACGCGTCCACGCACCATCGGTGGACGGATTTAGAGGAAGAGAGAGAAGAAGAAGAGAGACGGATTTAGAGGCTCGTTTAGAGATCCAGCTTGTGGACGAGGGCAAACGCTTTATAAATAAAGAGCTGGCGAAGTTGCTTCCCAACAGGACCGTCGAAACCATTAAAGGGAAACGCAAAACAGAGCATTACAAAGCACTGATCCAGAAAATTAAGACCGAAATGATCGCTGGTAGTAACATCCCTGACCAGTGGACCCTGATTACAAACTTTGTTCACGATTTTGAAACCCATTCTGTTGTTGTTCTCCCTACCACTGACGAGGACCCCTGTGGTCCCATAGACGAGGTCGCAACATCGTCGACTTCAAAGTCTGATCTTGAAAAAGATCATGACACACTTGATGAACCGCTACACGGTTCCAGTGACCCTCAGCTTGACGACACCTTAATCATTGGTACTATTTCATATTACCTTGATGTTTAAACACAAATCGGACTCTTCGACTACCTCCATCTAAGTCTGAGATTGAATTTCCCGATGCAGCTCTCTTGTCTTCGGACAGTAATCCGGAGAGTTCAAAGCATTTATGTCTCCAATATCTTGAGACTATTTTGGATATTGCTTTCTCTGCGCCTCCGAAGTTACCAGCTTCTAAGGTAAGGCCTTTTAAGAAGCCTAAGAATGTTTCTAGGCGTAAAGCCAAGAGGCAGCAGTATGCCACTTTGCAAAAGCTTTATCGTAAAAGTAAAAAGGCGGTCAATGACCGAATTTTTAACTCCAACAGTTTTTCGGATGAGCTTCGTGCTCATTCAGTTTTTGATTTTTGGACCTCCTTTTTTGAAACTGAGTCCCCTGTCTCTGGTTTTATTCAGGACAATTGTCCGAGAATTGAACCTGAATCCTTTGCAGATCTTCTGTCTTTTGTAACTGTAGAAGAAGTTTTTAACTCCTTTCCGGCTCGTAAATCTGCTGTTGGGCTCGACGGGATCAGTGTGGCTCGTCTGCGCCGTATCCCTGTTCGAGCTCTTGCCAAGTTGTACACTCTGTGGATCAAGTTGGGATGGGTTCCCCAACTCTTCCTTGACTCCAGAACCATTTTCCTTCCAAAGGCTAAGAATACAAACTCTCCAGAGAAGTTACGTCCGATCTCTATTGCATCTGCCTTCCTGAGGCAATTTCACAAAATATTAAATGGTCGACTTAAATATTATTCCAATCTCTGACCAGCAGTTTGGGTTCCGGTCAATGGACGGCATTGCCCGTGCCATTGACCAGCTTGATTCCATTTTCCATAACTTTAAAACCTTTCATAGCTCTTGCTCTGCCGCATTCATTGACCTCAAAGGCTTTTTACTCCATCTCTTTTGATGCAATCTATATGGCGTTGCAGCATCTTGGAGTCCCTCAGTCATTTATTAATTATATTCAATTTGTATATAGTAATGCTCGTACATTTTTGTTTTATAAAGGCATGTTTTCCAGATCTGTTTCTCCGAAGAGGGATGTTCGCCAAGGTGACCCCCTCTCGCCGACTTTATTCCTTATTGTTTTTTACTTTGTTCTTCGGGCTCTCCCTGACCGCCTTGGTGCAGTCTTGTGAGAGTCTGTTAGAATTTGTCACATTTCTTACGCTGATGATCTTTTACTTCTGGCTAGGTACGCCAGATATCTTCAAGACTTCTTGAATATTCTTTTCCATCTCTTACCCACCACATGTCTGTGTATAAACACTGAAAAGTCTTTCACGTTTTCGTGGATTGCCTACAAGAGACAACAGAAAATAATTTATGATTACGATGCGAGGTTTTGTGCGGGGTCTTGCAAGCTGAGACCGCTCGCTTTTGATGAGTGTTTTTACCTATCTTAGTATCTCTTTGACCCCGAATGGTAGGATTTTCAAACCACCTCCGGTTGGCTCTGATCTCAAGACGTTGCAGTCTGCTTATTTAAAGCCGCAGCAGAAAATGTACCTTCTCCGCCATATGCTCCTTCGAGATATTGTCACCAGCTTGTGCTTGGTAAGCTGTATGCAGGAAACCTCAAGAAGATCGACCTGAAGGTGCACAGGTTTGTTCAGGAGGTTCTCCACCTTCCGCATGATGTCCCATCGAGTGCTTTCCACGCTCGCGTGAAAGATGGCGGAATGGGACTGCCATGCATGAGGTGGATTGTTCCTGTAATGGCCCTGCGACGTCTCTCCGCAGATCGGGAGAGAATCCTTCGGCTCATGACTGCCCCTGATGGCAGTCCCTTAACATCTAGAGCCAGGGTTGATTCCTTCTTTAAGAGGGACCTGCATAACCGATGCGATGGGACTGGCCTACAGCAATGTGGTGCCGTCCTTGCCGCGTCGGCTTGGCTTTATGACGGCACTTCCCTCATGTTCGGTAGGGACTATATTGCTGCGATGCAGGTCCGGTACAATTGTTTATACACAAGAGCTAGGGCGGCCCGTGGACGCGATGCTGAGAAGCTTTGCTCATGTGGCTGCCGCGTACCCGAAACCCTGAATCATGTTTCTCAGCAATGATTTTCAACACATGACCTAAGAATACAACGCCATGAAGCTCTGTCAAACTACCTGGCACGTTCTCTTGAACAGCGTGGCTACTTTGTCCACCGAGAGCCCCTGTTACGTGCAAATGGTAGGAGGTGGAAGCCTGACCTTGTGGCCTACTGCATCGATCATGTTCTTGTAATTGATTCACAAATAACTAATGACCAATTTTCTCTTGCTGAGGCCCATTTCCAAAAAGTTCAAAAATACGAAGTCCTAAGGCCACAGCTTCAAAATCTTAGACCGAATGGTGTCTTTTTTGGCTCTCTGACGTTTTCTTGGCGAGGTCTCATGTCCCTAGATTCTGCCAAGTTTCTCTCAGCTTTCCATCTGCTGCGTCCGGTCGATATAAAGATCCTAGCTGTTCGAACCCTTTCGTGGACCCAGCGACTTTGGAGCGCTCACCAGAGGATGACTTTGCAGCTGCTGAAGAGGTCCTGTATCGCCAATCTACGAGTCCCAAAATTTTATGTTTGTGTTGTCGGGTTGAGCACTACCTTTAAGTGTGCGCATGTATTTTTCGATGTATGCATCGCGATCTTGTTCTGTATATATTGAATAAATATTTTTAATATTCCAAACATTTCATCAATCACACATTAGATGAAGCAATGGCACCCCAATCTTCAGTTGAATAAAGTAGCTGATCTGTATAAGCTTGCGATTGTATAAAGAAAAAGATTTAAAGAATCAAAAGTAAATTTGCTTCATGTACTTTATGCTTTCTGTATATTATTGACTTGTTTATGCGTAGATGTAATAGTTTCCCAATTTATGGAACGTTATACTGTATATAATCCATAATTTAAACTATGCCTAAAAGCAGCATTTTTGTTTATGAAAAAAGTTTAACATAAAAGAAGGTAAACGGAGGATGGGGCATGCCTGCAAAGGGAGGAAAGGGACATGGCTAATTCATTCTTTTTAATAAGATTAACGCAAATTGCTAATATGCAAATATTTTTTAAGGGTAGTATATTAATTATAACATAAATATATTCATTTACTTGAAAATGTAAATAAATTGAGCTGATGACTTTTTAATGTCATCTCTGACTGGCAATACTCAATTTTCCTTCCAGTGATGAAGGTAATGGAATTCGATATAGTAGTACAGACATTATCAACCTACAATCTTTGTTAGACTGTATACATAGCTAATACTAGACTATTTGCGCCTTATACTACATTGTTTTATAGCTATCCCATACCTCCCTGTTAGTGGTGAGGTATGGGACACATTTTGAAATTTATAGTTTCTTTAATTATAAAATTGTTTCTGCAAATTATGTTTCTATATTGTTCAAGGACATTAGAAAGTGTTTCATTTTGTATTCTATATATCGAAATTTCTGTTTTTGTGTCAATGTTGATTTTTTTTTTTTTTTTTTTTTTTTTTTTTTTTTTTTTTTTGTTAAAAGCGTCCCATTCCTCCCCAATCTCCCCTACGCTTTTGTCAACTGAAGAGCTTAGTGGAAAAACATGTCATGATAAATTTTCTCAAAAATTGTTTTATTTTATGGATGGAAGCGTTACGGGGTCTAATTCCCTATGGTAAAACTAAAATTCTAGAGTCAGGAGAGGTAATTATGACCACTTTGTATATTTAACATTGTTATTTTTTTTTTACTTTTTTCTATTTGGAAAAGTGATGTTTTTAGTACGTAGGAAGCAACTTTGACCCTTTATGAACACCTTATAAAAGTTGTCTTAGCTGGTTTTTTTAGTTAAAAGGATGGTTATAATTAGCCCGTCAAAAACTCACAATCAAAAAAGGTTGAGGTAATTAAGACCTCTAGTGGGGAAATTATGACCACTATATTTTCTCTTTATACTTTCCTGTACACATTTGTTTGGGGATAATTGAGACCACTTTAAACTCCAAAGTGACAAATCCGTTTATCAAAAATTTTGATAGACTGAGTTTCAAATTGCTATTCAAATTGCTCTTAAAAAGCTTCAGACTAATGATAAAGAATTTCTAAAATGAAATATACATTATGAGATTAACATCTAAGCTTGAAACAAATTTTACCACACACTGTTTTCTCCAATAGGGCGGCGTTCACAATTACCCTCTTGTCTTAATTACCCTTCCTGTTCTTACTTAGTATAGAAGATGGGAGACAGGATCTTTATAATATTTAATATTTTTATATTTAATAATTTAAAAATGGTGAAAATAACATCTAATTTTTAATAATTAAATTTTCTATGAGAGTTTAGTTTTTAGAGAGTTCTCCTATTAACATTCAAACATAGGCTACTAAGAATGGATAAATAACTAAAATTACAACAACAAAAAATTTCACTTCAATTTTCTCAAATTCTAATTTTTGTTTCGTAGCATCTAGTTTCTCTTAGTTATCCAATTAATTGTGTAACATTAATTAATTTATGACCTTAGGTTAAGAAATCCATTTAGAATTTTGAAAAAGACAGTTGAAATACAGTTTCCTTTCTTTTCTTCTGAAAACGGATCAAGATCCATATATTTTTGTGCAAACGTAAAACATGCAGTGAATTTTAATAACCGGGTTCAGTGCTCACGCCAAATCAATGTACTGTAACGGAATTTCAGAAAAAAACATGAATAGAATTTAACCCTTTATCTACTGATGGTAAATATAAGTACCATTAAAATAACTTGTCATAAAATTCATTTAATACATCGATTAGTTGCAATACAGTTTAGAATGAGTTATAGATACATTACTTTATCTTGTTCCAAAAGCATTATTGGTTACACAAAATAAAAATATTTTTAAAAGTGTGATTCTTTTGCCTTCACATCTTTTCAGCTTTCTTGACATTGGGGCGGGGGATTTTTCAGTTTGGAAATATTTCTATATTTCTATTGTAAGAACATTATATTTGTACATTTCCTAATTCTACAAAATACTAAAAAAGATATTTAAAATAAATGATTTGAGTAGGGTTATAAATATTGCACAAAATCCCTATAAATTCAAATTTAAGTAATCCTTCTAAATCCTTCAAAAATCCTTCTAAAATTTATTAAATGATTACGTAAATCTTCTAATATAGTTTGGTTGAATTCATATGAATTCAGGCAAGGGGGTTACCTTCATAGTTTCAGAAGTTTTTGGATTGAACATATGTTAAAATTTAAGAAAAAGTAAGATACCTGTATATATTTGTTTTGTCCTAAAAAATTCCTGGCCCGAGATATAGGCCGCCAAAGATGACATCCTCAGCACCATTTCCCATTCGCGATTTTCGATAAAAATTAGTGCTCTATCTCTAGAACGGCGCAAGATATTTTGTTGCGGTTTATTTTATTTTAAAGGTTATATTCTTCTGTTTAAAATAATGTACCAAATTTTGAAATATGTACTCAACTTTTCTTGTGGCAGCCTTTTGAAAAGAAAAATTATATATATTTTTTTTTTTCAAAAATGCTAATTCCAAAAATTTTGATTTTTTTTGCTGTTGATCAACACCATTAGGAACTACCTTCACTGTAAAGGAGAACTTCCACTTTTGAGTTTAATAAGTTTTAGAAACATTTAAAAAATTCAGGAGAATTTTACAGGAATTGTATATATACAGTTACAGTAAAAGTTAATGAATTTGTGCTTATTTGTATCATTGTGTAAGGTTAAGCCTACTGTATATCCTAAACAGTTGGAAATTGCAATATCAAATGTGGCAAATGAGGTGCGTTCGTACTATAACTAGTTTTATAAATATTCAGTACTTGGTGTAATAAGTGTTACACTCTTGGCCAAAAAGGCATGAATACAAAATTTATTATGATTCTATATATTAAATTCAGTAATACGGAAGTAATATGAATCCATCTTAAAAAGGACTTAATCACCAGGGCAACCTAGAATCATTACCTATTCATGGTATATCATTGAATCAATTATGTATTATAAGATTTTTATATAGAATGAAGAAAACTTTTACTGATATCTTTAAGTTTTTATTCGATTTTCATAACATTTGAAGTGATGCATATTTTATTTTCACAACCGAACATTGCATAGTAAAACAATCTCAATAATATATATCGATTACACAGCCTAACAACCACATTAATGCAAGTTAAGACAAACGGTCAGACAAATCGAATCCATAAAGTCTTTCAACTAAGTTGGAAAGGTGTTAAAAACACATAAATAGGTTGGAATTTGACTTTTCAAAATTTATATCAATAGATGGAAGCATACTTTCATACAACCCTGTATTTTACATACTCTCTATATACATGCCGCTATTTAGTTAATATTTAAGACTAAAACACGCTTAAAACTAGTGAAATCATACTTCCAGAGTTTATCATCCATAGTTGGCCATATATCTAATTCTTTGCGTCGACCTGTTTATCATTTTATCTATATTCTACGAACATATCTTAAAATACTAAATGGAGTTCGGTATAAAAATGCATAACTCATTTAAAAATCACCTTTAAATCACTTTTGTTCATACTCAGTGTCCCTTACGATTTTTTTGTGCACCCCTGTATATGATCTACAGCATATTACACACAACGTAATATGGAAAAATTTAGTTAAACTTAAAAACTCATATCACAACTAAAAATGCACTTCCAGCAATCATCGCTAATATACAGTATTTCGTATACAGTAAAGTATTTAAAATATTTTGTGTGTCCCTGTAAATATTATGCACTTTCTATTACACAAGAAGTAACTTGTAAACCTCAGCAACATATATCAATTTTATTATATGTGAAAGAGTTTAGCATAATTAAAATATGCCGCAAACAATATTTGCCTTATACCATTATGTAATGGAATTCTTTTGTGAGGATCTGTAAATGAATAATTAATATTCTTTGCACCACATATTTTACAGAATGTATATTTTAATACACTTCATTTTAGTACACATTTAAGATATTTTGTTTCCATGTTTTGTTTTATTTGTTTTATGCTTCCATTAACCGAACTTTTTAGACACACCTTGTATAACTTGTCAAAATCAAAAGTGGAGGTTCTCCTTACAGGGAAGATTAGTACTCAATGGTATTAATAAACAGCAAAAAAATTAAAATTTTTGGGATTGGCCTTTTTGAAAAAAAAATTTTTTCATAATTTTTTTTTCAAAAAGGCTGCCACAAGAAAAGTTGATATGTATTTCGAAATTGGGTATATCATTTTAAACAGAAGAATATTATCTTTAAAATAAAAAAAACGCAACAAAATATCTTGCACCGTTCTAGAGATAGAGCACTTTAAAATTTTTATCGAAAATCGCGAATGGTGCCCGGGATGACATCTTTAGCGGCCTGTATCTCGGGCCAGAAATTTTTTTTGGCAAAATAGAAATATACAGTTATCTTATCTTTTCCTGAATTTTAACATATGTTCAATTCAAAAACTTCTGAGACTATGAAGGTAAGATTTTTTAATTGGCTGCCTGAATTGACATGGACTATACCGTTTAAACAATTCACAACAAATGCCTTAGAAGATAAAATTTTCATGAATTCATAATTTAGTACATAAAGGGTTAAATATGAAATTTTCATGAATTCATAATTTAGTACATAAAGAGTTAAATAAAATTTAATTTTTTTCAAAAACATACTTTCATTAAAATTCGCAAAAATGTAGAAAAAATGTGTATTATAGGGAGTTAATTTTCCAAATTGGCTAGCTATCGCCAAGTTGGTTTTCTATATGTCATCTTATTTTTGTGGCCCAATTTGGCGATACTTTGCTAAGCTGGCAAAATTTGGCTCTGTTGAGATAACCCTAAACTTAGTATTGTACTTTCCACAAGTACTCACTGAATTATTTCTAATTACTAAAAAAAAAAAAAAAAAAAAAAAAAAAAAAAGAGTAAGATTAAAACATTAAAAACAGTTAAATACTTTATTTGACATGTTTCAACTCTTCGCGAGTCGTTTTCAAAGCAAATAAATAATGATATTCTGAAATTGCACGGTGTATGATACAATGAACTGAAAACGCCATCATTCAGTTTTTCATGTAACGAACTTGTAATTTCAGAATATCATTTTTTTTTAACCATTTGGAAAAATGGTTATTGTCCTCGTCAGGGTAGGAAATCAAAGGCATATCTGAAGGTTGTTATTGGTTTAATCATCATTTTATTCGTTTTGTGATTGGTCTATACAGTAATCTGTATTTCCCTTTACTTTCAACAGAGATGGATACTTCTGTTGCCACTATGACAAAAAGTAATAAAAACTACAAAAAAAAAATTAATAACTCCGAAACAAATTGAGATACAGCTTTCAAACAAATTGCATTTAAAAGTACATTTTTTTTTCTCTATACGACGGTGTAGAAAGTAATATTGTGGGATGTTTAGAAGTTCAAGAATGAAATCTCATTTAAAATTGGCCGCCAGATTTCTTGGAAATCTGACGATGGAAAAGCCTTTTCCCAAACGGCCAATGAAATGCTTGGATAATACGTCAGTTTCAGGTGGATAATACGTACGAGTCGCAGGCAATTTCTGTCGCTTGCAATTTTTACGTGTAATAACACTATTAATGTTTAATTCATGGCGTACGTAATGTACGATCAACTCCGTGCGATTTTTTATGTCTTAAATTTTAGTCTTTGAAAAAATCATTTTCCAAATGGTCGTTGTAATTTGTTAAATTGCATTTTTTTTTTTTTTTTTGAAAATGACTCGAGAAGAGTTCAATCATGTCAACAGTCATGTTTATGTAAGTATCGTCTGCTGCATATTCCATGGTTTCGTGTGCTCCGAATCCATGTAAGTTTCTTGTTCTTTTTTCCGCATGTGGCAACACTGTTTTTATTCTGTTTTGATTCGTGTTGTTGTAGAATGTGAAAAATGATGGAATGTAGTAAGCCGCTGTTGGCTCGCAAATATTTAGTGTTATAATAAATTCGTGTTAACAGTCCGCTTTGGTGTTTATGTGAATGAACCAGCAGTAGTGTAAGTGATTGTAGTTAAAAGCGCAATATCATTTGTTGGTACAAGTCTAGCCGGAACGCTAGTGAAAAATAAAAGAGTACAATCGAACAATTTATGAACGGCCGTATGATATCGCCTGTCGATGGAAATCGTGTGATATCGAAGAAAAAATTACCTCAGGTTGTGAGGTAAGTTATCTTTGAACATTCTATTTCATGTCTAAAAATAATTTATTTAAAAGTGTAGAATTATTTTGAAAGTATACAGTTTAGATATTTTAGAACTAGTTTTGGGCTTGATTTAAGCAAAAATGAGTGAACTGGTATCTTTAAAAACAAAAAGAACTGCTCTACGGAGAAGTGTAACAAATTACATTAAGAAAATCGAAAGTATAATCGCAAGTGATGACATTAATGTAATAGAATTAGAAGAAAATATTGAATTATTAAAACAGAAAGAAACGGATCTAAAAAAACTGGATAGGGAAATTGAAGTTTTAATTACAGAACCTGAACAATTAGAAAGTGAGATAGATAGCGCACAGGAAATCTCAGATAAAATTGATTTATGGAAATTTAAGGGTGAAAAAATGTTGAAAATACAAAATGCTGAGTTAAATAAGAGTGAAATTAAATCTGATAGTGTAATTTCAGAAAACGTGTTTGAGAATATTAAATTACCTAGGTTATCATTACTTACTTTTGGAGGTAATATAACAGAATGGATAGCGTTTAAGGATCTTTTCAATGCATGCGTAAACAGCAATACAAGTATATCTAGCGCTCAAAAATTACAGTATTTGAAGGCTTCGTTGAAAGGTGAAGCGTATCGCGTCATTCAGTCTATTCAAATTTCGAATTCTAATTTTGAAATTGCATGGAATCTATTAGACGAAAGATATTCAAATAAGCGAGAACAAATATTTGCATATATTAAACGATTTTTAAGTTTACCAACTATTCAAACAGAATCAGCTATTGCTATTTTAAATCTAGTTGACAACATTAATGAAGTCATTTGCTCATTAGAATTATTGAACCAAACCATTGACAAATTTGGTGATACATTAATGACTTATTTAATTTTGCCAAAATTGGATCCTTCTACAAAATTGTGGTGGGAACGTCAGCTTAAAAGCGGGGAAATTCCGAAACTTAAATATTTAATCGAATTTCTTAAGAATTACGCAAGAACTCTTCAAAATAGCAAGCTAGTGGTAAATAAGGTACTTAAATCTGTAGTTCCGAATAAGAGTAATACTTTTGTAGCTACGTTAGGTTGTGGTTATTGTAAGGAAGACCATAGTTTAGCTAAGTGCTCGAAGTTTAATTTACCTGTTCAACAACGAATTGATTTCGTAAAACGTAATCATTGTTTCAATTGCTTATCTAATATGCATTTCCTCAATAAATGTAAGAGTCTAAATACGTGCCATCATTGCTTTAAGAAACATCATAGTGTTTTGCACATGGCAAATTATTCAAGGAATAAGAATCAGTCAAATAGTATGTCTCCACACGCACAAGAATTTATCCCTAAAAAAGTTGAGTCAGCAAGTGAAAATGTTTCGTCTACAGTCTGTACCTCTCATTATGAGTCAAACGAAAATTGTAATCAAATGAGCCATATTTTGTTGTGTACCGCATTAGTAAAAGTTCAAAATTCTAAACAAGAGTTTATAAAATGCAGATGTTTATGTGATACTGGCTCTCAGAGGTCATTTATTTCACAAGAATGTGTAAATAAATTAGGATAAAAGGTCAAAGATAATTCTATCTCTGTGTCATGTTTGGGAACATTTAATACAGTGAGTAATGGGGAAGTTGATTTATTATTCACTTCTCACTTCAAAAGTGATCTTAGAGTATCAACATCAGCATTCGTGATGGATAAGGTGACAGAGAATATTCCCTATGTGTCTTTGCCTTCAATCATTTGCAATAATTTCAATGATTTAATGTTAGCTGATCCATTATTTTTCAAATCACAAATTTGACATTCTATTTGTGTAAATGTATTTACGCATTTAATGACTGGAGAAATTGCCAAACGTGAACCTCACCTTCCATTTGCATTAAATTCGAGACTTGGTTGGATAATTTCGTGTACTACAAATTTTGAAACTTTGGCAACTGATCCAGTATGTGTAAATCATTTAAGTACAAAAACTGACGAGTTAGTAAATTCATTCTGGGAATTAGAAAAAATTCCAAATGTGCAACCTTTAACAGTTGAAAAAAAACTTTGTGAAAGGCATTTTGAGAGTTCTCATTTCAGGGAAAAAACAGGCCGCTACTGAGTCGCATTACCGTTTAAACAGGATCGAGATAATTTAGGTGATTCTCGCCAAATGGCACACAGAAGATTTCATTATCTTGAGAAGAGATATCCATGCCAGAAATTTAAAACCAATATGTTCAATTTATTAAAGAATATTCATCTCTGGGCCACATGGACCTTGTTTCAAATACAGATCGTGAATTAGAGAATAAACATTATTACATCCCACAGCACTTCGTTATAGTTCTAGTTTAACCACCAAATTAAGAGTAGTTTTTGATGGGAGTGCTAAAACAACAACAGGTGTATCTTTAAACGACACTCTAATGGTAGGTCCCAAAACAAAAGATGACTTAATTTGTATTTTATTAAGGTTTAGATTTCATAATATTGCAATCACAGCTGATATAAGAATGATGTCTAGGCAGGTAAAAATTCATGACAAAGATAGGGATTTTCAGAAAATATTATGGAGAGATAGTCAAGATAAACAAATACAAGTTTTTCGCTTAAACACTGTTACGTATGGAACTTCTGCTGCTCCATATCTTGCAACTAAAACTTTGAGTCAGTGAGCAATTGATGAGGGTCTTAATTTCCCAAAAGCAAAGACTGTAGTTTTAAGAGATTTTTATGTTGATGTTTTAACTGGTGTTTAGAATAGTCAGGAAGGTAATGAATTGATATATGAATTTCAGAAAATGCTAAAAAAAGGTGGGTTTGAGTTACATAAATGGTCCACAAATGAACCATCACTATTGAAAAATGCTGGGTTACCAAAAACAATGAATGATAATATGCATAGTGTAGCGGGCAATAAAGCCATAAAAGTTCTAGGAGTAGAATGGCATCCTGATAATGATATGTTCAAATGTAATTTCAGTGATATAGATTATCAAAGTGTCCCTACTAAAAGAATTATTCTGTCATTTGTATAAATGATTTTTGAATATTGTAATTTTGGATATTGAAATTTGTATAAATGATCTTTTGTGATCCATTGGAATGGATTACACCTTTTGTAATTCTAACTAAAATGTTCTTTCAAGAACTGTGAAAATTACAATTATCATGGGATGACCCAGTACCAGAAAATATTGATCAAAAGGGGAAAATTTTGTGTCAAGAAGTCAAACTCTTAAATTCCATATATATACCTAGAAAAGTCATCTTGCCCAATTATTCTCGATGTGAACTTCACGGATTTTGTGATGTTTCAGAAAATGGGTATTCAGCAGTTATTTACGTTAAAACTTGTGATAACTCTAACACTGATGTGAAACTTTTAACAGCTAAAACTCGCGTAGCACCACTTAAACCTATCACGATTCCAAGACTGGAATTATGTGCTGCAGTATTGCTGGCACACTTAATACAAGCGGTTAGAGATGCATTACATATAAAACATGATTCTGTGCACGCATGGACCGATTCACAAATTGTATTGTCATGGCTAAGATCAAATCCTAAAAGATGGCAAGTCTTTGTAGCCAACAGAGTATCTGAAATCCAATCTATTTTACCAGCTGAGAATTGGAACCATGTGAACGGAAAAGAAAATCCTGCTGATTGTGCATCACGTGGGTTGCTTCCTGCAGAACTACTGTCCCATGACTTGTGGTGGAACGGCCCACTGTGGCTAAGAAGCAATAAGGTTCCCGTGCATGAACCTATTACCATAAATGAAGAAGAATTACCAGAAGCACGTCAATCATTATCATTTGTAGTTTCTGAAAATGTAAAAGAACTTTATATTATATCAAAAATATCTTCGTTTTCCAAGTTGCAACGCATATGTGCTTGGCTATTGAGATTCATCTCCAATTCAAAGGTAACACGTGTAGAAAGAAATACATCCTTTTTATCAAGCAACGAAATTCAAGCCGCAACACGCTGCATTATTCGAATAGTTCAACAAGTGAACTTTAATAAAGAAATTCAATGTTTAGAAGCTGGAAAAGAGCCACCTACAAAATAGCAGTCTCGTTTGTTTGTGTCCAATTTTAGATGATAACAAAATATTAAGAGTAGGGGGAGGATTGAAAAACGCACAGCTGTCAGAGAATGAAAAGCACCCAATCTTATTACCATCAAAGCACCATGTAACTAACATCATAATTAAACATTTTCATGAAAAATATTTCCATGCAGCTCCAGAGCTTCTTCTTTCTTTAATTAGACAGAAATTTTGGATCATTACTGCTAGGTCTGTTATTCGGAAAATAGTAAGAACTTGTGTTACATGCTGCAGATATAGAGCTCAAACTGCAAAACAAATAATGGCTAATCTTCCGGCATCTAGGGTAACACAGTCACGACCATTTCATCGAGTTGGAACAGATTTTTCAGGACCATTCATGATTAAATATCGTGCAGGACGCGGACTAAAATCATTTAAATCATATGTGTGTGTATTTGTCTGCTTCGTCATCAAAGCAGTCCATCTTGAAGTTGTAGAAGATCTTTCAACAAAGGCACAACACCAGACATATCTTAAGTGAATTAAAACGATTTATCGCAAGAAGAGGGAAACCTTTTGAGATTTTTAGTGATTGTGGAACCAACTTCAAAGGTGCAGAAAAAGAAATCAACAAATATCTTTTGCAGTGCAAGCAGAATGAAGAAATAAACAAATTTTTGTCGTCAGAGGAAATACGCTGGACTTTTAATCCGCCTTCTGCTCCACACTTTGGTGTACTTCGGGAATCTGCAGTAAAATCAATGAAATCGCATCTGAAGAAAACCGTTGGTGACACTGTCTTAACCTATCCTGAGTTCCAAACCTTGATTACGCAAGTTCAAGCTTGTCTCAACTTTAGGCCACTGTGTCCCATATCATCTGACCCAACAGACTTAACTGCTCTAACGCCAGGTCACTTCCTAGTTGGAACTTCTCTAACTACCATACCTGAACAAGATCTAAGTCACAGTGCTTTGAGGCATCTTGATAGATGGCATGTGAGACAGTTTATTCTTCAGCAATTTTGGAAAAGATGGAACCGGGAATACCTGTCTCAATTTCAGCAAAGACCTAAATGGCAAAAAAGTCAACGAGATTTAGAAGTCAATGACTTAGTCCTCATCAAAGATGACAACCTTCCACCACTTAAATGGAAGTTAGGACGAATAATAACTGTTCATCCAGGTTCAGCCAATAAGGTCAGAGTTGTTACGATCAAGACTAGTAGTTGTGTCATCGATCGTCCAATAGTGAAACTGTGTCCTCTTCCTATAGAAACTAAAATCTGTGAACTCAGAACAGTCTGATATTTTCTATTTTTTGTATTAATTTGTTCGTGTTATTAATTGTTCTTTCATTATAGTTATAAATTGTAAGCAACTAACTACTTGTTGAAATCCCAGGGGATTTCAACGGGTGCCAGAATGTTTATGCAAGTATCGTCTGCTGTATATTCCATGGTTTCGTGTGCTCCGAATCCATGTAAGTTTCTTGTTCTTTTTTTCCGCATGTGGCAACACTCTGTGTTTTTATTCTGTTTTGATTCGTGTTGTTGTAGAATGTGAAAAATGATGGAATGTAGTAAGCCGCTGTTGGCTCGCAAATATTTAGTGTTATAATAAATTCGTGTTAACAGTCCGCTTTGGTGTTTATGTGAATGAACCAGCAATAGTGTAAGTGATTGTAGTTAAAAACGCAATATATAAAATAAAAATACTTTACTGTTTTTAAAGTTTTAATCTTACATCTTTTTAGATACAAATAATTATTACAAGGTGTTTTATTGTTATATAAATACCCACTGTTGAAGCTGATACTGATTTCTCCGTAGGAAATCAACCATTGACCACCATCCCTTAGGGATCGAATCTTAAAAATTCAGTATTCAATTAGTCTGTTGCACTCAGAAATGCCTATATATTCCAAAATTTTATAGTTATCTGTTAACAGGAAGAGGGTCAAAAAATAAGTCACATGATTAGACTGCCATATACAAACAAACAAAATTGCAAGTTAACACTTAAATGCCTGATTTTTCCAAAATCATTGTAATAATGTTTTTCTGCTTTCATTTTTTAAGTAAATCATGGGAAAAATACTTTAAAAAAATCATTGTTTTAAGTATGGTTTACGACTAAAAAACAGTTTGTTACTAATCGGCAATACTTGTGTTTAATTGAAAAAATAATTTTGTTAATAAAATTCTATAATATTAAACGCACAAGAATTTTAAGAACTATAATAAGAAATAAATTTTGCTTGCTCACTGCGGAACAAAATAGGGTATTTCGCAAGCTTCCAAACAAAACAAAAAGAACAAGTAGCAGCAATTGGAAAAATAAATCTATCTTTATTCTTGAACAGCACAGGCGTTGCCATCTACATGTTGAAAATAGATTTAATAATATTTTCAGAATGTATTTTATTGGCAACATTAGGCATTATAGCTTCAATATTATTCTAATAGTATTTTAGAAGCCTAAATTGGGTATGTTGCGAAAAGCAACACCAGGCATTTAAGGGTTAAAAGAAAGGAATGAAAAATGAAGCGTAATTTTCTGTTGAGCATTGATTGCTTATAAGAGAGCATTCATAAAAGAAATATTTTTTGAAGGTATGTACTTATTGTACTTATGTTTGATGGTTTTAAATAATTATAGAAGATGATTTTAAATTTGCGCACACATCCATCACGGAAGATGAATCCATATGCACTTATAATTTATCATTTGTTTCCGTGTCGTATTCGTTAACGAAATTGTGAAACGAAAATTAAACTGCACCCATAAATAAAAAAAAATAATTCAGCAGATAGGTATTCAAATGGCGCGTTTAATCGCTGAAAGAATCCATCACAAAAGGTTGATATCAATAGAACAATTTCGAAACCGGTTCCGAAAATGAAAGCGTACTCATTAAAAATATCTGTAAACAAAATCGAAAAATTAAAACACGGCTTTTGTACAGATCGATCTCAGCTATTCAATGCAAAAAAATCATTTAAAAATATTGAAATGCGACCGAGATATCGTTATAAATTTCTCCCATAGGATTAGCATTAGCGAACGGGTCTTTTCACTTGACTGAAGTAGCCTCTTAAGTTGCTTTTGTTTTGGTTAACAAATGGAAAAATTATCACATTTTGTTTCCCATGATGCTAAAGTTAGCCATTACGTTTGCTGATGTTAAATTATAAATCATAATCTTGTTTTCTTATTCAAGTGTTAGATTTTGTTATAAAAAAGTAACCATTCTTATTGGAGATTCTCACATCCGTGAATTGTAATTCAAAATGGAATATAATACTAAGATACATGCTTATATATTGCTTATGTAATTATTTCAACAGATGTTGATTTAAAGAACAAGTATTTTTTCTCAAAATATACATATGTATGGTTAATATTTGAAGCATGTTCCTCACCTCCAAGATATCACCTCTGTGTATCTCTCAAGTTTGAAAATGTATATATAATTTTTTTTTTCAAGAATTTGCAATGACTGTAAATCAAAAAGATACAAATAATAAAAATTTCTAAATTTTGAAAGAGAAGAATTGATAATATATAAAAGATGGGTGACGAAAAGAAACTCAAGATGGGAGAGGAGATTTTTTTTTCTTTGGGGGAAGGGGGGGGGGATATTCTCTCCAAATAAAGTCAATGAGCATTCTCATATAGAATATCTCCTTAGTTATATTTCTAACAGAATAAAGAGCTTTATTAAGTTTTGCCTCACTACAAAAACATAACCATAGCATAAAGCTCACCTCCGTGAATGGTGTTAATAAAACAATGTGTTTTTCAGAAAAATAAATATAATATAGTTGGACTAATGCTGATTTCTACTTGCAGTAATTGGCGAGTTTCTAAAAATAATAATATTTGTCTTTAAAAATAACATTTTTTACAAGAAAATTTAGTATTGAATATGTACACTTTTGAGAGAATGACCCAAATAGTGTCAAAAGTTTTCGATATAAATTTGTAAAGTAAACACACTTATATTTTTGAAAAATCTATTTTGGACGTTTCCAGCCAATTCTAATTTGACAAAATGAAAGAAGTTCATTGTAGCAAAAACGATGCGAAATGACTCGAATGATCCATAAAACTTTGGCATGAACAATGAACTGAGTATCGAACGTCTGTTGAAAATTCTATGAACACTTCATATAAACTGATGTGTTGGGATATAGCATGAATTTATAAAATTGACCTTTAAAGCCTACAGTGCTTATGACATTATAAGACGAGTAATGAATTGGCGCACTTCTGAAGAAGGCAAAATATGAAACAATTTTAGCGTGTATATTTAAAATTGATCGTAGAACGTTTTCTTTTATAATTTCTAAATTAAAATTACATTTTATTAAAATCTTTTATTTTTTTAATGTAAATAAGGTGATTATTATGAAATTATAAGACCACCTAAGGAAATTAACATATTATACGTCACATCAGAATCATTATAAAACGTACGCGTTTGTATATCGTGATAGTATATTCGAGAAAAAAAGGTGCAGGTTTAGACAGTTTACACCCTTCAATTAGCCTAAATATAAATTTGCATGAAATTCGTATGATTAGTTTACGAGGAATTATTTTACATTGGGGTTAATTTAGGGGCTGTATCCAAATTGAAGATCGGTACTCGAAAGCTGTTGAAAAGACTAAGTCACTTCAATCAATTTAGTTTTTCTAGCAGATATGACCATTTCACTCACTTTATATGCTTCAGGTATTGTTATGTACCGTAAAATCCTCTTCAATATTCATTTTATATTACTTACAATTGTTGAATTATCCAATTTAAAAAACATAAGATATCGGTAATAATAATAGTTTTCGAATATGTGAATGTAATTGGAATTTTATAAGTGTTTTTATAATACTTTTTCTCAGATTTTGGATTTATTTAACTGGTTTTTTTTGTTGTTGTTGTTAATTTATTGTCAGAAATGTAAAGACTATCGTACAATGAAAATTTAGAATAAAAAATATTATAAAACAGTACAAGAAATCAATTTATTAAAAAACAGAAAAATTGCTTTATGCCTGAAAATAACTTCCTAGGAGATTAAAAATGCCGTATTTTGGAAAAAAAAAAAGTTTTTGAAGAATAGGTAGGAAGGATTGATTCATGTTAGATTTTTCTAGATATGTTCACATTGTTCATATTCAGATTTATTTGAAAAACTAAAATTAAATCATATTCAAAAGACCTCAGAATAACTTTACATTCGCTATTCTCATTTGAAATAAGGTTAATAATTCCATGATTAAACTTATTCTGCTATTTCATTTGAAAATTTGGAATTAACTCATAAATGCAATTTCAAGCTATGGAATAAAAGGTTTAATATTTTAAAGCTTTTTATTGATGGGTTAAATTTTAGGTAGATTTCGTATGAAATATTACCTATTACATTCTCCCCTATGTTGGAATTTCTGAAACATTTTTGCAGATCTACACCGATCATGACCCCTAGAACCCAAAACAATCCTCAGTAAAAAACTATTTACCTATCTCTCTCTCTCTCATATATATATATCACTTTCTTCTGGACACGACAACTTCCACAATTCTGCACAAATCTCTTCCAAACTGATACATAAAATCAAGGAGCATAAAATCTCGGTCAAGTTCGTTAATGGGCAAAATCGGACCAAGGGGATGGAAATAGGGGGCGGTTTTGTGAAAACCGAAACACCCCCCCCCACCCCCCATCACTTCTTAATTTTTGTACATATCAAATCAGTTTAAAGTTTTTATTACTTCTAAAAATAGGGGCAAAACTTTATGTACCACAGATTTTTGATAAATTTAAAAATGGGCTCAAGGGGTACAAAAAATAGGGTTTTTGGGAGAAAAAATTCATAACCTCGTCAATTCGCCAGATATCAAATCCAATTAATTTTATTATAAATCTCCTTAATATTATCTACAACTTTTATATTCACAAGTTTTTGCTAGGTCCAATCCGTACCGCAAAAGAAAAAAAAGAAAAAATTAAAAAAGAAAGCAAAAAGGGGGCTGAAGAAGAAAAAAATTCATAACTCCGTCAGATCACAAGACAAACTCCCACAATGAATTTATCATATATCTTCTTAATACTATCTACAACATTTATATAGACAGGGTTTTGATAGGACCAATTCTTACAGCAAAAACAAATTAAAAATACATAGCGGTTGAAGAAAAAAATCATCTTATTAAGGGTGTATTCAAATCCAAACTGCTTATTTTGTGACTCATTTTTAAATTCATTTTTGATCTCAGACGCATCTAATTGGTAGATTCTCTTATTCAGAAACTATATAATGTACAGTAATGATTGATTTTTTGATAGAGGCAGAATACATTTCAAAAAATAATGTCAAAGTGGGTATTTTCAACAGAATTTTCCGAAGCGATTGCGAAAAATATTGTTCTGCTGAGAAAATTGTTTATAAATCAAGTTTTAATTAATTGAACAAAAAATAAAAACACAGGTCGCTTATAAATTTCTTCAAAAATCAAGTTCAGCAAGTTTAATATTTTTTCTATTAAAAAGGAATCTGAAAATGTGCCAGAAAATTTCGAGTTGTGGAGCATGGAAAAGTAATTTTTTTTTTAATACAGCTTTAAAATGATTCTGATAAAACCAGCTATTATATAAAAATGAAATAAAAACTCGTCAAAAGCGACCAGATGAAATTGTTAATGTGGGTTTATCTCTAATCATGATTTAGTTTTTGTTGAGAAAATTTGTATACTTAACTTCGAAATCTACCTCCGCCTGTAGGCTGGGAGGGATTTTTTTTTTTTTTTTTTTTTTTTTTTTTTTTTACATAGGTACATATTTGTAACGATTATAATTTTTGATTGATATAGAAAATTTAGTAAAAGACTAAATTAGCAGTTTGATCCAACAAGAAAATACTTTCGTGGAAATATTTTATCTAACAGATAATCAGTGTAATACGGAGAACAATTGAACAAGATTTGAGTAAATTTAATTAATAAGTATAAATATAACAATGACTACATAATGTGGAGGTTGTAGTGTACTATGGATATGATAATGCTTAAATGAAGTAAAACTTTTTTGACCAAAATTCTGCAGATATGAAATGCTATAATTAGATTAATCGTTATATCGTAAATACATCGGTATCGATTAAAAAAAAAAAATATATTTCACGTGTTCTTTCATTTTGTGGAAAGCACTGAAATGAATAATTTCGTGTTTATACTATCAATTAAGCTTTGCTCTCTGAAATTTCATGTTAATGTGATCATCACAGTTTCTTTCATTAAAATTAAACATAAACCAAACGGAAACATGTATGCACGGGCAAACTTGTCAGCATAATGAAACTTAAAAAGCAATAGTTTTAGAATCTTACTACCAAAATTTTAAAATAAGGAAATCCTTATTGGCGTTATCATTCGCGGGTTTTGAAATAGAAAAAACAGAACATTTCAACATTCGCAACACTTTTTAAAAAGAACAAATATTTTACATACGTGTTGACAACATTTGCAAGAAAAGTACAATACAAAATGTATTTTTCAAAAATAGTGGTGTGAACAGAATATAAAAATAGCGGTCACGGTTTTGAAATACTCAGAACCTAACCCTCGCGAATGTTAAGGAATTACTGTACTAAAATTTATATAAAAAATATGTATAGGAGAGAGTGGTGTGGAATGTGACAGTGGAAGGAATGAGACAGTGGGGTTTCTATCTTTGTATCCTTCTAATCAATTCATCAATCACGCATTAGATGAAGCAATGGTACCCCAAGCTTCAACTGAAAAAAAAAGCTGATCTTCATAAGCTTTAGATTGCATAAAGAAAAGGATTATTTCAAGAATCAAAAGTAAATATGCTTCATATATTTTTTTATTTTTTTTTTTGTACATTAATTACTTGTTTGTGCATAGATATAATATTTTACCCATGAATGGTACATTATAACGTATATTATCCTTAACTTAAACTACGCTTAAAATCAGCATTTTTGTTTATATAAAAAGTTTAACATAAAAGATAGTAGTGGGAGGAATGGAATATGTCTAATTCCTTCTTTTTAATAAGATGAATGTTCCTAATATGCAAATATTTTTCGAGGGTAGTATGTTAATTTTAACATTATAAATAAATGCATTTACTTCAAAATGTAAATAAATTGAACTGATGACTTTTTAATGTCATCTCTGACTGGCAATACTCAATTTTCCTTCCAGTGATGAAGGTAATGGAATTCGATATTGTAGAACAGACATTATCAACCTACAATCTTTGTTAGACTGTATACATAGCTAACACTAGACTATTTGCGCCTTATACTACATTGTTTTATAGCTATCCCATACCTCCCTGTTAGTGATGAGGTATGGGACACATTTTGAAATTTATAGTTTCTTTAATTATAAAATTGTTTCAGCAAATTATGTTTCTATATTGTTCAAGGACATTAGAAAGTGTTTCATTTTGTATTCTATATATCGAAATTTTTGTTTTCGTGTCAAACAAAGTTGATTTTCTTATTTTTGTAAAAAGTGTCCCATTCCTCCCCATTCTTCCCTATATGATTACGCCAAATAAGAGAAAATATTGCAAATGATAGAACTTTAACAAAAAAAGTAGCAGAAAATTATGGATAGATTAGTGCCCAAAAAATGAGAGGGAAAAAAATCCTCCCCCCTCCAATAAGCCACATGTTTTGGTTAAATTTAAGAGAGGATCTGTTAACTTAAGGTATAGAAACCACTTTCATCCAGAATCCCTTGTAATCTCCAAGTCATTGATTCAATGAGACTTAGCAATATCAAGATCATTTTTGGTAATTCGAGTAGCACGTGAACGTAGAAAGGATTAAGGATAGCGTAAGATCGTTAGCTACTGAAATAAGTTTTATGCTTTGCTTACACCTAAGACAGACTTCTGCTCTAAGCTGATCTTAAGCGAGGCACCGCATTTCCAGCCTAAAATGTTAAATAACATGCGTATTTTTTTTTTCAAATTATGTCTTTGTGCACATCATAGAACGCCCCTTAAACCAGCATTTTGAAGGTTTTTAAACATAACTTGTAAACTACTCGGAAGAAAAATTTGAAATTTTGGATTTCCATAAAGCAGGACACAGTAAACATAAATCCACCAAAAAAATTGTAGGTTGCAATTCTTTTTTTTTCGAATATTAATTTAAATTCATATTATAAAATTTTAAATGAAGTGTATTTATGTTTGGGTTTTATAGTATTATAACCGCACAAAAAAATGTCACATTAGGTTTACAATTTCAGGAGATATTAATAAAAATATGAAAATGTAAATTAACATCAGAAGCTCTAAATTTTGAATGTATATAATTCAAAACTTATTATCCAAATGACATGAAATTTCGTTTTGAGGCATAGTTTGAACTGAAGAACTGAACTGTCTTGTCAAAATTGGATATAGGCAATGAAAAAAAAATAACAAAGTTTGATCAGGTTTTGATTAGTAGATAACCCCCTAAGCAAATTTTATATGTGTCATTTCAAAATAGATTTAATTTCCAATCGTTTGGCACTAGTAACTTTCTTCTAATATTATTTGTGGCACAGTTAGTAGGAGTGTTTACTTTTTTTCCACGACTGTACATTGAATACGTTATATTTCAGCTTTTGTCAGTAAGGGAGACCGGGGGAATGGCGCCACTCGGGGTTATGCCGCCAAACTGCCTAGTTTAAAAACTAACGGCAGTTTGAGATAGTGAATGACCTTGCACTGTATCGCCCAACAATAGAAAGAGTGTTTAGAGAGTGATTTTTTTGTACGTCGTTTGTTTGTTCTAGTGAAAAATTTACTTTTTTTCTAGTTGCTTCTTATTTTGGAGCTTCAAATGAGAAATGGAAAACACCTTTTATTGTAATATTAGGTACTTAAGATAATATTACCCGTAATCTACACGCATTCGCCGACATTTTGATGCCGTTTGAAAAACAAGTTTGGTTCTTCTTTCGGCTTTGCTGGGGGATTTCCGCTATATTGCCCCTTCGGGGTAATGCAACCACCATGGCAAAGGGTGACTTTTGCAATTTGAGTTAAATTGTAAGCTTAGTACATTAATAAATCGTGCTTAAGGAACATTGTAATTATTCATTATTCTGCTGAATTGCATTGCTTTCTTAATATTTTCACTAGGTTCCGTGTTTCCTAGTATCCATTTTATTTATTTACTAGGTCATTAAAGAGAGGCGTCATTACCCGATACAGTGGCGGAATTTCCCCAATATCCTGGATAATCCCGACATTGTACAGAAGTTGAAAGATTTTTTTTAATGAGTGCTCACTTTACAGTTATGATTACGGTTAAATTTATACAGATAATAAAGATGATGATGATTCAGCTTTAGAATTTTTACTATTAAAAAATAAACATTTTTTGAGATGAAACAATTTAAATTCTCTTAAGGTGCCGCCCTTCCACCGGTCTCCCTTATAGTAAATTAAATAAGTAGGATAAGGTAGGATACAATGAGTGGGAAACACATTGTTTTTCAATTCTGCACTCATATTAGCTTAAAAATTTTTAAACATTAAAAATAATTGAATGGGATCATTATCATTGTAACTAACGAATTTTCAAACCTATTTTTTTATGTCTAAACTTAAAACTTTTTCTTTATAACTATTTTACTCCAAGCATGGAGTAATTGCTATAACTATTAAAATCATACTAATAAATAAACATCATTGCATCTAGGTTAGAATAAATACTTCCTGTAAAAAAATGGCTGTTCAATAAATTAAAGCTATCTTTTATATATTGGTACTTAACCGCATTATGGTTTTAAATGTAAAACAAGGTGTGATGGTAAAAGGAAATATTTGTTTATAGGAAATAGTCTTCAAGATTACTGAACCCATTTTGAAAGTTCTTTCACTTTAACGATAGATTATAAATATAACTTCCAAGTAGACTTCTATGCAAAAGTTTCTTAGAAAGTGTGGCTACAAATAGACTGGTATGATGGTTCTCATTCATTAAAGTAACCTAAAGCGGTCATTTAGCCAACCATTCAAACAGTTGTTGAAGGGGTCCGCTGCTAAAAATTCTCAAAAAGCTTTTTTTTATTATTGACTTAAAAAAAATACTGAGTTTTTAGCGTTAAATTGTCGCAAACCGCATGCTTTTATCTTCATTAGATCTAGAGATATAACTCCTTTTGCCTTGAGAAGCGATGCATCAGCTACGACGAGAACTAACTTCATGTATCTCAGAATAAGTTTTTTCACGGTTTGTCAGTTGTCAAGGAATATATTTAAAGTTCCTTGCAAGATATATGTGAGAAATTTTCACCAGAGGTTTTATGCTATATTTCCACCAAATTGTATTCAGGATTTTAAATTTTGAATGATAATTGTGAAAATATGCTAATTTTATGAGTAAGTTTTGCTTTAATTATTTTTTTTAATTATTTTTTGAAATAAAATTTATAATCAATATTTTAAGAAATCCTGAAGATAAATTACAATGACACATTTTTGTACACAAAATTGTAAAAATTTTGTAAATCTAATAAGTACTTCCAAAGATATATATCAAACATTAAATACGTTTAAAATTTTAACATTTAAAATTTTAACATTTAAATAAAAAAAACACTTAAATTTTTTTTATATGTAATATTCTTAATATATTAAAACGTTTCAGAAAAAAACTTCACAACAGAATCTCTATAAATAAAAAAAATAGAATTTTGAGCCCTGGACCCCCTTAAAAGTGAGATACACAAAATTATTTTGGTTACACATATTTATAGCTCATTTTTCATCATTGTGTTAAGGTAAATTCTGGAGGATTAATTTTCAAGGTTAACTAAAATTGAAGTTGTTTTTTAATTTACTTAACTTTTGACTTTTTAAAGAGATTAATTATTTTGCACACACTTTTTTTTTATTACAGTATTGAAAAAACCTCAATAAGGAATGGCTAAAGCGGCCGTTAGAGATTAAGGTTTCCTCCAGATTTGACTTAATTATCAATATTTAAAATTATCTGCAGCATTATAATTTGCCCCTAATATTAGTAGTACACAAATAGCACTGGACATATTTCCAAAACCTCGCGTCCAAAGTGTTGGGAATATTAACATACTAAATAAACTAGAATAACAGCACTAGAATCGCTAAAGAAATTCTAGTTTTCTAGAATTCTAGTACGGCGGAGTAAAAGAACCTCTAAAGAAATCGCATATTACATTATTGGCTTTAGATATTCTAGATTTATTAGAATAAAATGATAGACATGAGTTTGTACATGCTATACTTAGAAGGTTAATGCAATGCTTAAATGCATTTGGTTGGCGTGTTTTTGTTTTTTTTTTTTTTGTTTGTTTGTTTTTAAGCATTTAAATGCCTTTATCTCGATGATATTCCACGAAATTCCTCATACCAAAATCGATGTGTCTAAATTTCTACGTGTGCCAAAGTTACACTCTGTACTATGATTTTCAGTTATTACGTAGGTGTATATATATATATATATAATAAATTGTGTTCGCAAATAGATTGTTTTTAAGTTAAATTTTGAAATATGCCTCTTGTACTAATACGTGCTCTCAGAAATTTCTAAAGTTATGTCAAATGATGATGATCAGAAATGTCGTTCTTTTTTTTTCTAAATATCGTAAACAATTTAATATTAGTTGTTTTTTCTATACTGAAAATAAACTGTATGCAAAAAAATTATCATTAAAAAAAGTAAAAACTTAAGCAAATAAAAAAAAACTTCAATTTTAGTTAACTTTTAAAATTATTGCTCTAGAAGTTAATTTTAGAACGGTTAAAAAGAGCAATAAATATATGTAAAAAAAAAATTGTTTTTCGTACTTTTGAATATCGTGCAACATTTTAGAGCTTTTCTTTTAAATGTGGCCTATACATGGCATTGTAACCAAATTATTTTGAATAAGTTAAATAATGGGATAATTTATTTTCCTATGAAATTATTCTCTAATAGAATAAAGTCAATATAATTTAAAGAATTCAAAATGCAGTGGTTTATGCAATAAGAAGTAAGACCCTCTTTTTTGGGGGGCGGTGGGTATAGGGCATAGGGCGGTTCGAGAAAATCGAAATTTTTCAGATCAACTTCTAATAGTGCGGAAAACTTATTTTGTATTTAGAATAATAACGCAAAAATTGTTTTTAAATTCGGTTAATATCTTCAGATCTTGAATTTTAGAAAATGATAAATAAGGGCAATTTTTGAAATTAATGCTAAAATTTTAAAAAGTTCATACGTATTTCTAATAGTGCGTAAAATCCATCCATTGTAACTTAAAATATGTAGCAAAAAGAAACATTTAAATACTTTAATCACTTTAGGTCGCGCATCGGCATTGAATTTGGAAAAATATTATCAAAATTGACGAAGTTTCGTATAAGACTTTTTTTTTTGCAACATTAACGTTTAATAATGTAAAATTATTGTTTTATGCACATAGAAATTCCACGTAAAATTAATTTTAAATTGTTTCATATATTTTAGTTTTAAATTATGAACATTTTTCTAAAACGATATTTTTCAATTATTTTATTTGTATAAATACTAGGGGGCTCAGCCCCCTGCAAGCTACGCTCGCCACCCCCGTTCAGACACCACAGAATCTAAAAGCACGCTAATTTGGTCGGTATTAAAAAGATTAGAGAAGATTGAATTATACTGAAAAAAGCTGTGCAGATCTCCCTGTAAACGGGTTTCCATTCAATTCCCTTTGATTGCCAAAATTTAAGGCCGAATCATTTGCTGTTAAGACATCCAATGGTTGTCTTCGTGTTTGATTAAAAAAGAGCAGTTAAACATTTGAAAAGTGCTTCGTAAAGTAAACAAACTGAAAATTAAATGTTTTACCTTTAAATATTGTCAAGTAATCTATTTAAAACAAGAAAAAATGATAGTCTTACATTTAAAATTTAATATGTCAAGCAAAAGTTAGAGATACCATCTCGGACAAGAAAATTAAAGCAAAATTGACACTCTCTCATTATATCTCTCACTCTCAAAATTGACATTTTCACACGCGCCCAAAGCGCTTAGTGAACAATTTTCTGCTTACTGGAACTGTTATTACTATATACTGATGTTTAAGAGAAGTATTTGCTACTGTTTCATTAAAATACCATTGCCAATGCATTCAACGTGTGTTATAATTGGGACGCAAATCTATGGCACTTTAAAGTACCGTCGGCAAGTGTTAACAAGTTGGAAATTGCTCGTCAAACATGGCAATTGAGGTGCGTTCGTACTATAACTAGTTTTATAATTAATTTTTGCACCCCATATTGTACTGAATGTATAATTTTTTGCACTTCATAAAGCGCATAGTCTGATACATCATTAAAATGCACTTCCAATAACTTTTTCCCATTCCCCGTAATGTAACGGAACACTTTTGACTGTCCCTGTAATTAAACTATACATCCGATTTTCCTAAAATTTGAAATGGCTCGACAAAATTTTGCAACAGTTATATCTTTAAAATTTCAGATCATTCGGAAGGCTCTAATATCATTAAAATCCACTTGCAATAATTTTTCCCATTGCTCGTAATTTAAAGAAAAACTTTTGACTGTCCCTGTAATTAAACTATACATCCGATTTTCATAAAATTTGAAATGGCTCGACAAAATTTTGCAACAATTATATATTTGAAATTTCAGACCATTCGGTTGGGTAGTTTTTGCTCTGTTACATGCGGACAGACAGACGGACGGACTGAACGACGACTATAGGTGCTACGTATTTATATAATTACGAACGCACCTAAAAAGGGATTGAAATTTTACGGATGGGCGACGAAGAAAAATATTCTAGATTCTGAAATCTTGTTTGTAACAATGTCATGGGATATCCCTTGTCTGTCGTCACTGTCTGTTTCAAGTTATGTTGAAATACTAGAAAACAGAACTCGTGTTCGTCTGCCACAGTTTTAGTGGGGATATTTTTAAGGGGAAAAGTTTACCTCAAAATTGATCCAAGATTCGATTTTTTCTTAAATATTAAATGAAAACTTGTTTAATTGTGAATTTTTTGACACCTCCTTTTTAGCCATACGGCAATTATATCGCAATATATAGTAAATTTTGTTAACTCAACGCAATGATCCATACAAATGAACTTTAAATGGCTTTTTCTCAGTTTTGTGTATTTTTCAAAATTCACATTTAGTTCAACATTGAAATGCAGTGAGAATGCCATTTGAATCATTTTTAAAAACAACCAAAATAGTTGAAAAGGTAAATTGTCCGCTCAAAGAATTAATGTTCTGTTTTTTGCAGAGGGGTCGGTAAGAAAAATCTATTTCAAACTCAGGATTGTGAAAATGACAAAATTTCGTGAAGAGGGAGTATTTATAGAATGAATACTTTTTTTTTCAAATAGAATTTCAGTCATGAAAAAAATCATCAAAATCCTATTAACAAAATCGTTTTGGAATTCTGATAAAACTCTACAGATTGGGGATTAAACAAGGGATTAAACAATCGATACGTTGATTTGTTTCGAATAGAATTTTAAGTGATTAAAATGCAACATCGACGACATCTCAAAAATTAAAACGAATGGAGCATTTTAAAAATTTAAGTTTAAAAATAAATTCTTAAAATTATTATAAGATTAGATATTTCTTTTAAAGTGTTCTATATACTTATGGCAAAATGTATATATATCGAAAAAATTTCATATTTCTGTGATAAAAATTTTTAAAAAAATTACGTCCTCCATCTTAATGAACTGCAATTTCTAATCGTAGAGCATATTTTAACAAAATGGGATTATGCCAGTTCTAAAAAACTATCTCATGAATCTCTGTGTGTTTTATATCTCTATAATAAAAGAAATTATAACAGAAATAATGTATAGTATACTAGTAAAATTGTTTCGTTTGAGGCCCTAGTAAACTTTTGAATGAGTGAACTTTCTTTCCCCCAATAATGATATCGTTATCGATATCACGATATTCATTTTGATTTGTCGATTTTTGTTTCTTTTGTTTCCAGCAATATACAGATATGCATTTACATTTATTTTTCGCATACCTTACTCACTCAAAGGAAGTAAGTCAATAAAATATCACTTTATATATGAAATAACTTTTCAGGCAAATAACATTTAAAAGAGATTATTACAATTTAAAAGAATTTAATAGCTTTTTTGTTAGATAGTGCATACAACGGTAAAACTCTTCTTGCACTTGCACCCGCACTTGTAATGGTTGGTAAGAAAGAACTTATTAATAAACCAATTCTTCCTCTTATTTACTAGTAAACACAAGAAATATAATTTGAAACGTACATTGCTCATGGTTTCTCGAACAGCTGATTGTATATGAATACACATATGACAGAATAATAGTAATGCAATACGTATGGACATTCATTTTTGGAATTAAAAAATTTATAATCAAAGATTTTAATAACGTATTTTCATAACAATAGATAACATACTAAAAATATAGCATACAATTTTGATCTAAAGATCAAGTTACAAATAAAAAGATAAAATTATGTTTGGATGAAAAATTATAACGATATCAAAAGAAAAAACCACCCCCTCCCTCCCCCAATAATATCTTACAATATCATATTCCAGAACCCCTACCCTAAAATGATAACGTTATAAATTCACAGCCCCACAGTTCTGTCAATAACATACAGAAGTGTTAACTGAGCATCTCTCATCTTTTTTTCAAGTTATCTCAGAGTGTGATCACATTAACTAAGCGCAAATCCTGTCACAGCATTGAAGGGGACTTGACACCCAGCTTCGGAATTGTCCTCAGTAATGTTAAGTCTATAGACTTTGGATCCATCGTATATTTAAAATATCTCCTCGGGATATTCATATCTTTAACATATTTTTTCTGTGGACTCTTCTTAAAGGATGTGTTTTTTCTGAGTTTTAGAAATATTTCTAAAATTTTTGCTGAATTTAATATTTTATGTGTTAAAGGCGGGCGAACGTGAGTGAGATTTTAACACTCTATATAAAATTAAGTCTACACTTCAGAATTAGTTTGAGAACCAAGAAAAAAATAGGTCATCATTTAGGAAGTGTACACAAAAAACAAAAGTTCAAGATATTAAGTTTCCGAGGAGGTATTTTAAATAAACGAAAGCATCAAATTCCCATAGACATTACAATCGTGAAGGGAAATCGAAAGCTGAGTGATTAGCCGCCTTAATGCGAACACGTCATATTCAAAACGAAACAAGCCATGGTAAACAGCTTTAACATATATGAATTGCATGTAAATCCAAGTATATTTACGCAACTTCCGTTAAAATACACCGCGAATTTCTAGAATCCCGAAGTTCTAAAAGAATGTCAAATATTTCTCTAGATATTCGATAAAACGTCTAAAAGCATACCGTAACATTTGAATATAAAGTGAATATGGAAAAACACTTATATTGAAGAAATGAGTAAAACAGAAAAATAATAAACTAAAAATCAAAATTATTTACTTTGATGAGGACAAAAAAAAAAACGACTTCAATAGCGCACAACTAGGAGAAAAAATAGTTCTAACTTCAATTTTAACAAGTAAAAGATTGTAAAGGCGCAAGCAATAGACAATTATTAGAATGACTATCAAGCTCTGTCATCCGATCATTTCAAAATCTAAGAGCTTGTTCACAGACGCCAACCGGAGCGCCCGGGCGAAAGAAGATATTCTGTATGGAGTGGGTCTCCTTCAAAGCACGGAAATTTGAAATTAAATTATTTGAATTAATTACCTGTTTCTATGGCTCAGAATAAATGAAGCTAGCGACTATACGTCTTTATTCTCCAAAAAAATTGTTTTTTGGAATAGGAATGTATGTTTTTTTTCAATCACGCAAAACCCCAGAACATTTATCACGTGATCTCATTTCGCCTGATCAACGCTGAAAAACAACAGATTTTCCGCTCGGACCGCGATCACTTGGCTCATAAAAAATTTGTGGGCGATTTGATCACGTGATTGGGCTTTTTGTTGAGTTGTATATTTACCTGTACTTTTCTTGTTATGGCTACGTTAGAGATTTATGCAGTGTAACTAAACATCCGTTTGGATTTCTTTTGAATCAATTTATTAAAAAAACCGCAGTTCTGTTGGCTAATATTGTGTCCATAACCTTTTTGAATTAAAAATTGTTTTGGTATCAGTAATTATGAACAATAATAATAATTTAGGTTTTCTTTGCGATGTCTGCTCAACGTTATTTCTTGACATTGAAACTCTTCGTTCACATGAATGTAAGAATGAAAGTTGTCAATTGTAAAAATACATTAAGTATTTTTTACACATCATATATTTATCTTAACAGAAGGAGTTCTGTACATATCTTATTAGTTTTTAAATGCTCTGGGAGTGGTTTTAACTCTAAAATTTGCCCATTGGGCCAAAGCAAAATGTCCGCTGGACCCCTAGTATGGTGAAATGTTTCCTTAGCTTATATCAAGAACACGAAAAAAAATTTTACCAAATTACATACAAAACAAGACAGGCGAGTAGTTATTGAAATTTTTACTTAACCTTTAACTGATGTTACAGAAATTGTCGCGTAACTAGTGTGAAGCGGTCTGTGAGACCGCTGCAACGAAAGATGAATAAAAGGAACAATTAACTCATAGGATGGTGTTTTTGTACTAAACTTTTTGCACAGGACTGTTATAATTAAAATTCACCCATTCAAAAGCCTCTGGTGATAGTACTGAAGTTCCAAACGGAACAAAATTTCGGTAGTGTTTGTAGTTAAACTGAAAAATGCAAGTTAAACTATAAAAATTGCAAAAAGCCGCGGTCTGAGAGACCGATAACATCAGTTAAAGGTTAATAAAATGATCAATAGTATATAATATACTGTATTTTTCTTGAAATTTTTTTCAATTTTAGGTAATATGCATGCACTTGCACATGCGTGCTTTTATTGAGATTAATCTTAGAATTTATTCACATGCACGGTGAGCAGCCACAATCCACATCTGGGAGGGATTTCGAATCATTGTTGCTTATAAAATGAACAGGTTCATTTATTTTATATTTGCATATAAGGTAATGTTTAAAAAATACATTAAGTATTTTTTACACATCATAAATTTATCTTAACAGAAGGAGTTCTGTACATATCTTATTAGTTTTTAAATGCTCTGGGAGTGGTTTTAACTCTAAAATTCCCCCTCCTTTCTCTTTGCTGTACCAGTGTAAATTATTAATATATTGCGTAAGTTTTGTGATATCTTTTAACTAACAATATGTAAACTGAGAAGAAACAGATATAAATAATTAAAATGTTTGAAATTTAGATAGTTAATATTTTGAATTAAACTGTTAATTTAATAATGAAAAATCAAATATCTTTAGAAATTGTTGATGGATGCCTGGCTATATTTCATTCCATTGAAAAGCTATCGTGCTATTAATGTTCAAATGTCGTGTATGTGTTTTATGAAATTATTTTGTTTTCTCAGGATCTAGAAAAAAAAATCTATAATAATAAGGAAAGAAGTTTGCGTGTGAGTGTATCGACGGTGTTTTGAAGAGACCGCTGCACATAGAGCTACAAAATTTGGGGAAAAGGTACGTCTATATATGAAGTTTTGCACCTCGAAGTCCGATTTTAGATTACATTTTTTTTATTTAATTTTTTATGCGATTTTTAGCGCTTTTTAAAGTTTTCAGGCGGTTTTTCCACATTAGAGAAATAATACTGTTTCTTTCTTTTAATCCAATATAGTAAATTTTGTTCTCTTTTCAAAAAAGTTTATTCGGAGTTCTTACAGCGATTTTTGAATTTTTAGCGAATTTTTTATGTGATTATTGAACAGCAGTTAATGCATCTTCATACCTATAAGGGGGTTACCGTAGAGGGAACAGAGTTCTGTCGCCAAATGCCGCCAAGTTTGTCGCCAAAAGTGACGCCAACTTGGCGATATCTTTAATATTTCGCCAAATTCTCATAGACTTCCATTGTAAACCAATAAGGATTACTTGCTTACAGATAATCAACAAATTGAGATATTTTAATGCAAAAAAAAGTAATATTAACTTACAGTATTATATTAATTATATTTAAGTGAATCCAAGTAAATTAAATTATGAATAAAAGTAACATCAAACAAGGCTTGGCATGCTTTCCCAAACAAAAATTTTAAGAGAGCCCGCAGGTCAAAGGAATTAGATTTGAAACTTTTATACAATTATAGTAAATTTTGACTTTCGTGATTTTTGAACTTTTTGTGATTTTTAATTCGATTTTTACGTTTCTTCGCGATCTGCTGCAATTTTTTGAACTATAATACTAAAGTAATTTCTGCCCTCATTTCAATAAAGTTTATTCGAATTTCGTATTGCAATTTTCGAATTTTTCGGGAATTTTGCATGTGATTTTTAGTGTATTTTAGCGATCTCCTACCATTTTTTCACATCAGTGAAAGGAATCAACTTTCAATCTTCAAACACAATGTATCATTTTTTTTTTTCGAAATTTGTGCAGCGATTTAAAAATTTTTCGCGATATCTTATTGTGATTTTCAGAGCTTTTTCGCAATTCGTGCTTTTTTTTTTTGACGTACCCGGGCAACGCCGGGCAAGTTAGCTAGTGAACTAATATTTTTTATGTGATTATTAATTTTGTTTTATCAACAAATCCAAAGTATTAAAGGCAGTGTGGGACTTTTGACATCGAATAAAGTTTAATTTTTAATTAGAAATGGGAGTCTTTAAACCTTAACTAGTAATGTCTCGATATTGAAGAATATTTCCGTTCAAATCAATAGGAGTATTTTATTTTTCATAACAATTTCTATATTTCGTCTGTTTATTACAACTATATTTCACAGAGAAATATTATAAATACGGGTGACATTTTCTATGATTTAAATAAATGCTTCCAGTCGTGACGTCAGTCATGACGTTTTGCTTGTAAACTGACTCCAAACAAACGGTTGTTATGTTTGTTTAATATTAATCGTAGAAAATGTTACTAATGCCTATAGAGTATTAAAGCAATTAGTTGTGAGATATAGCTATAAATTATAACTACAACATACAAACGAAATGAGAGCACAAAGTAGCAACCGTTTGTTTGGAGTCAGTTTTCAAGGAAAAAGTATGACTGACGTCACATGTGAAAAGGTCTAATTCGAGTATTTGACTAGTTCCGTCTGGTGACAAAATAATTTAAACTACTCGCTGTCAGAAAAGCTTGATTAAACACATTGAATTATAGTAAAATTTATAATCTCGAATCAATTAATCGCTGTTTTAAAAGGGTTTAGTACTTTTCAGGACCCAATTTTGCTCATAATAGCACTTTTTTCAATTCAACGTAAATAAATAAGTTTTGCATATTTTGAAGTGAAATTTTTAAGAGTTTCAAGCATGGACCCTATTCTTCATTTCTGTTCGAGGCTATTGGGACGTAACAGCCTATAGAGGCGCTGATCGCAGCCTTCGGTACAGGAAAATTGTCCCTTTAACTAATGCTAAAGTGGCAAAATTGTCGAAACTAGCCCTTTTTGCACCCGGGGCAAACATGGATTTTAGCGCCCTCCCTCCCCCCTCCTCAGCAAAATATATTTACAAAGAGAATTTTACTAATTTTCTATTAGCCGACTTATTTTAAAATTTAAAATATGTAATACTGAACTACACAAACTGCTTTGTCAAACATTGATTCATTGAAATCTTGAAAACGGAATCGAAAAAAAAAATCCGCTTTATCAGGATCCTTATGCCATATCATCCTTAGATTCTTCTATGCTTTGACATACCCCAGACAGGACGAATTTAACAATACGGTGCTAAACATAAGCGTGAGAAAAATCGACAAACAAAATTTTCATTTGCCGCCCTTTCGTTCTGGCGCCCGGGGCGCATGCCTCCTCAGCCCCCCCCCCCCGCCCCCCGTTAGTTTTGGCCTTGAGTGCCATTGAAATAATTATTTATTGTAAATTCATTTGAAAGCATTATTCAAATTAGGATACATTTTGATTTGTCATATAACAGAGAACACAAATATCACATGAAACCTGAAATTGTGCAAAAAAAAATCATTCTGAACAAATTAAAAATACATGTAATGCAATGTGCTTGCACGAAGTTTTCCTGAAGCGACAACTTACACCTTTTCTCCATCAGACGGCATATTCAAGTGCTTGAATCACCTACAGACGACGGGCACAGTTACAAATTAATGATCATTTTCACTACTTGGGTCATTTTCCCTATATTTTCATTATTCACTTCACGTAGTTATCATTTAAATCCAAAGATATCTTTTCGAAGTAATCGGGCTGCGATTATTTTCAGCAAAATATAGACTTGTCTGATACTTTGCTTCGCACTTTTTCCACCCCACCCCATTTATAGAAATTTGAAATCTTTATTCTTTTTTATTTCTGTGGCATAAATATTCTGCATTATATGTTACTTTCTAATGATAATAAATCAATAATTTATTGATTAATCCATATCCAAAATTTACACCCCCCTTTCCTCCTCCTCACAAGAAATAGAAAATTATCTAATATATCTTAACTTCCGAAAATCACGCTTCCCTCCTTAACCCCCTCCCCATCATATAAGAGAGTAAAAAAATATTTTTAAATTTTTATTTTGATATAAAAAATCTTCTGTTCTATTAACACATTCTATGACTATAAGTAATCAGTCATATATATTATTCCCCTGTCCTCAAAAGTTACATTAATTCATTTGACCCTCTACAGCATACAGACTTTCAATGATTCAGAACATTTTATTTAAAAAAATTGCCACATTTATTTGTCACTATCAACTGTAAATAAATAATCCTCTAAATTTTTCCCTTTGCCCACTCCAAACATACAAACAACTTTTAAATCGTTAAGTTATAGATCGGGAGCCGGTTGCACAGACAATCATCTCATCTAGTTCACGGATTACATTCTAGGATTAGTTAAATGTTGATTCGCATATTAAAACGCAATCCGTCTGCCAGTCATATCTTGGTGGAAAACGCTGGAAAAGCCGATTTTAGCGGCTGACTCATAGGTTTATCATTATGTTTTCCTGCCCCAAAGGTATAAAAACATGAAGAACTGGGAGCAGGAAAACACAATGGAAAACCTACGAGTCAGCCGCTAAAATAGGGTTTTCATGTGTTTTCCACCAACATATGACTTGGCAGACCGATTGCATTTTAATATGCGAATCAAGATTTAACTAATCCTAGAATTTCATGCGTGAACTGGATGAGGTGATTGCCTGTGCTTCCGGTTCCCGGTCTATTAATTAAGAAAAAAAAAACAGTTACCCTATTTATTAATCAGTTCCAACCACGTGCTCCAGTTTTCAGTTAGTCAACTAAAATCACTGGTTTTTTAGCGGTTATTATCGCACAATCAATGAAATTAGAGTAAAACCAATGGGCAAACAAAATGCTCGCGAGGTTGTCAAGTTGATTTCCAGCGAGACTAACGAAAAAGACAGGCTACCGCGGTGGGTCCGATGAGGGCAACTAGAACTAGTTCTCTAGTGTTGCCCAGTTTCAGTGCGATGTCTTAGCGACTCCAAATAAACGGTCTCTAAATTGTATTTTCTATTTTTTTTTCATAGCTTTATATTATACTTATTCTCGGAGCTAAAAGTGTTTTAATGATAACCTTTTCAAAGATTTACATTTAAAATGAAATATGGCAACCGTTTGTTTCCAACAAATACGTCATGAATGAAAACGTAAGCAACACTCCAATGTTCCTGACTGGTAGCAGTAGAAATCTGTTCGCTCGATCCACAGAACGGACAAAACAACAACAATACAAATTCACTCCATATGCCCCAGTCTCCTTCGCGTCCGGTCGACCTGGTGGTGGTTGCTGAACAAGCTCTAAGATTTCCCTAAAATTCCCTTTTTCAAACTACTTTTACTTCATGTTGAATCGAATGCTTCCGCCATCTATCGTTCAAAAATCCAATGAGGTATCACGATTCACTTCTCATCTTGAAGGTGTTGGTTTTACTTATGGCGGCCGATTATCTACACGAGTGATATAGGACACAGTGGGAATGCCCTTTGTGGAGGTCTTTCTAAGGAAACCTAACACGTATTTATTGAAGGTTATCCAATGTTCGAAGAAAAGTACGGTAAACTTCGAATGTATAGGCTAAAGAGCGCGATTGGGTTCGAACGCAGCTCTTCCCGTCTACCACTTTTGAGAGCAGAAACAATCGGCTACTGGTGGGGACTTCTCATCTTAAAGGATAGTATTAATGATTACTTCAGTTTTTTTATAAAATAAGCATGAAAAAAAAAGAAGTTTTATACTCTGTGCTTTCTACTTATTATATAGTTACAGACTGAGAAATAGTCAAAATGCCGAGATTCAGTGTTATAGAAGCAAAAGTCACTCCTGAAACATAGTTTTAACACTTTTCAACGAAGTTGAAAAGTGTTTATGCATTCGGTTTTTCTAGCTTTCTGTCCGTCAGTCCATCTGTCCACGCTCTAAATACCGTAAATATATCGGATTTTCATGCAATTGATAAAGGTTTTTTATGGTCATCAAAGCCAGTTTGATATTGTATATGAATTATGTAGGATTAATAGTTCATTTACAGGGGCACTCAAAAAAATTCCATTACATTATGGTACATGTGGAAAAATCGTTTGCAGAGTATTTAATGAGTTTATGCTATTTCAAATGTATTGAAACAGATATAAATCACTGAATTTCACTACGATCACGTTAGAACAGGGCATTCATAGCACTTTTTATTCATTTACAGGGACACACAAAAAAAAATCGGTTACAGTACTGTCTTTGAGTAATAATTGCTGGAGTGTGCATTTTAAAATTCGACATGTGCTTGTCAATTTAACTAATTTTTTGCATGTTACTCGTTATATATAAATTCTATAAACACATATACAGGGTTGTACAAAAGTATTCACGTACCATTCTCCTCATTCGAGGAAGTTGCTGAAAGGGGATTTTCAACAGAGTTATATTTATTTATTAAGTGAACTACATTTTGGCATACCTGTAGTTAATAGATACAAATCAATATATCATATACAGGGCTGCTGAAAAAATTCGGATAATTTTCCGATTGTAGACGGGAACAGCTGAAATTGAGTTTTAAATGTGTTATGCGTTTCCATATTGTTGAAATAGACATAACGTTTTAACTTACTAAACGGTGAAGTTTTGTTGCATTATTCTCAATGTGTTGGAAAGAGTTTCATAATCTATGCTTGACGCATGATTTTTTCATTCTTGTTATTTCCTGCATCTAAAATCTCTGCTTGCAACTTTCTGCTTTGAGTGACAAAAATGGGGTCTATTTCATCTTTAAAGATGCGAAACTCATTTCAAAGCGGAATCGAAACGTATAAAATTATTGCTTCACTTTCAAAAATCTGTGTCAAAGAGTTTTAATGTGGAAGTGGCTAGTATAAACTGCATGTACTCTTAAATTTTGTACTAGATACTATTAACATCCATACACAGAGTATCACAAAAAGAGGGTCGCAAGTTTAATAAAGAATACCAGTAGTATAACAGTTGAAAAAATGATGTTTTGTTTAACAGAAGTAGGTTTTTATTTGCAAACTGCATATGTACCTACATTATAAGATGTGCAAAAGAAAATGCATCCAATGGATAATCATTAATAGTTTTAGCTTGACTCCTTACGATGGAAACATCAATAAATAATTACTCGTGAAAAGAATAGTATGCTATGTTATAATATTTTTTTTTGCTTTAGTTTTCTAATGATATAGTTTGTTTTTTGCGTCGGTGGAAAGGGTACGAGAAGAAGAGAGAGTAAGGGGACAGCGGATTTTATACAACGCTCCTTACTTCTCGAGAAACAGGGTGGGAGGGGGTCTAATACTATAACACAAGTTAAATACTTACTTTTTAAGTAGCTAACTACCTTGATCTTAAGCTCAGTTGATACAGCGTTTGCTTGTTTTGTCGCGGTATCGGGTTCGATGCCGGAACGCGCTACATTTGTTTTTCTCATCTTTTGTTTTATAATTTTGAGCAGTTTACTTTTTTTTGTTTATAACTAAATAGTTGTAAAAAACCATCACAAAACTGCTATTTTTTTATCACTTTTAAAATATATTTCATATATTCTTTATCGATGCAATGATATTGAATAATTGTGTAAATTCGCTTTTTAAAAGAAACATCAATTATGTATTTCCTTAACAAGGGAAGTCAATAGTTAATACAATGACAATTATTACCCTGTTTTTAAAGTAAGGAGCATGGTTTTATTAAAAATTGGCATAAGAATTAAATTTCAGCCTATTTTTTTTTACATATTAAAGATTTTTAAATTTGTAAAACTTGAGCTTTGAATTATTGTGCTTTCCCATTTATCTGTTTTCTGGATCTATTTTATTAGAATATGTTTTATTTTATCATAACTATGGGAGGCCAAGACAGATTTTGAAACGATTTTGAAATTTTTATTAGTCAATAATAGATCCAATTTTTTCCTAATCACTTAAATGATGAGAAATGTTTAATAATGGTTTAAAAATCAAAAATCTTAAATAAAATTTAAATATGTTACATTATGATTAGTGTACGACATTAATATTTTTAGTTGAGATTATTAAATTATAATAGTAAGAATATATATAAAACAAAAAAAGAGAAAAACAAACGTAGCGCGTTCAAGTATCGAACCCGAGCCTGTGTAATGACAAGCAAGCGCCGCCGTATCAATTACGCTACGACCAATGTAGCCATCGCGTTACAAAGTAAATATTTAACTTGTGTTGTAATATTTTACCCCCCCCCCCTTACCTATTTCTCGAGAACTAAGGAGAACTGTATAAAATCCGTTGAACCTGAGACTAAGGGGCCTCTACTCTACAGCATATAATCAAAATCTGTAAATACCAGGGTTGGCCCTCTCCTTGTAAGTCTATGATTCGTAAGACACTGAATATTATATTCGGGATGGTGTATAGGATCTTTACTTATTTGAATTTCATGCCCGAGAATTGAATAACAAAGCATTTTGGGGGGGGGAGGGGGGGGGAATCTTCTAATACAGTATGTCCAACCTGGTACGAGCGGGATATTACTATTACCTTATGGTATTATTAACTTCTTTTAAACTTATAAATTCCGCGATTAAATTAAGTAAAAATATCTATTCGAAAAAAGTGGTAAAATAGGAAAGCCAGACTGGACAGGGCTGCTCTCAGTGGGGATGTAAGATTAATTGTTGCCATCCTGATTCTCCGGCAATCAAGTTTTTGTTTCCATGTTTCCAGTACTTCATTTACGTTTAGTTCGAGATTCGAATTTTCGTTTCTGAAGAATCCAGTGAGCAACTATGTATTTACAAATAAAATTATAAAAGAATTTAAGTTTTTGATACTCAGTAAAATTCGTGGAAAATGTGCAGTGATTTATATAATTAAAATATTTTAAAATATCAGACTTATTTTAAAGTGCAAATTTTTCCTCCTGATTTATCTTGTTTTAATTAGTCTTAATAGGTATTAGATTTTTTTTACATGCATAACTCTCTGAGATTTATACTGAATTTCGCTAAAAACTCTGGGACAAGGCAGTCCTGCAATAAAGTAGTTTATTCTTAAAACCCTGTTTTTGATGAAACATGAATAGGGAATTCTCCCTATTGTAAAATCCCTGCCTGTTAGGCGTCCAGGAGGATTTTGAAGTTAAGTACTAATTTCACCAACAAAAACTAAATAAATATTAGAAATAAACCCTATTTAACAATTTTAGCTGGCCGCTGTTCACGTGTTTTTAATTTATTTTTCTGTAAGAGCTGGTTTTATCAGAATCATGTTAAGGCGATATTAAAAAAAATATTTTCCCACGCTCAACAACTCGAAATTTTCTCACAGATTTTTAGACTCATTTTTAAAAGATAAATATGAAACTTGTTGACGTGATTTTCGAAGAGATTTATAAGAGGCCTGTGTTTTTATTTTTCGTTCAATTAATTAGAACTTGATTTATAATCAATTGTCTTCTCAGTACGGCCTTTTTTTTTTGTTTCCAGCACTATTGCTTATGGAAATTCTTTTCAAAATGCCCACCTCGACAGCATTTTTAGGTAGATTTCGTATAAAATACTACCTATTACATTCTCCCCTATGTTGGAATTTCTGAAAAATTATTGCAGACCTACACCGATCATGACCCCTAGAACCCAAAACCACCATCAGTAAAAAACTTTATCTATCTATCTATCTATCTATCTATCTATCTATGAGCCCCTATCTGAAAAGTGGCAATTTTATGTCCCAGGGGTCTTGATTTTTAAAATTACAAAAATAAAAAGTGATTTAAATTATCAATATTAATCAGTTATATATATAAATTGTAATTATTTACTTACTGAAATTGAAATTTGATAAATTTAATGCATTTTTTAATGTAAATGTCATTCCCTCACTATGTCCCCATTCACATATATAGGAAAGAAAATGCTTTCTCTGCCATTGCAGCACGTATATTTAAAATTATTTTTTTTTCAATCCATTAAACACACTTAAATACATATTTAACCATTTAATTATATTTATATTTTATATAACTAGTAAATCTGCAGATCAGGAGCCTCAACGTCATGTTTGCAAGTCATTGTTTTTTAACCCTCATTGGGTAATATTCAACTTCCTACAAATCGCTTTTTAAAGTTTTCAAATTAGATAAATATTTATAAGAAAACAAAATTTAACGTAAGTTTCACTAACTTAATTGAACGTAGTTTCACTAACGTAATTGAACGTAAAGTTTCAGAAATTAAAAGTGCTAAACAAGTGGTTATACAATGATGTTTTGAAATTCTGATGAGCTACTTATTCTGGTAACTTTTTAAATCAAAAATTGCATTTCTTCAGCAGAGCAGAGCCCCCCTGAACCCCCGTAGTCTATTTAAATTTACATTCGTAATTTTTTGATTGAGCGGATGGTTATAGTATATATTAGATTTTTTTTACGCTGTGATTTATAAGGATAAGCATAAGTTTTTTTTTATATAAATTAATAAAATTTAAATTTAAAATAAAATCATGTTAACCATACGCAGACAATAAATCTTGAAGTGACGCAAAAAATGTAACCCTAAATCCGCTACATTCGGCACAAACACAACGACGTGCTTAAAAAAAATATATTTTTAGTAATATAATTTTTTATTCATAATACAATCAAATGCTACCTTAGAATGCTTAAATATAAGCAAATCATTTTCATTTTACAGAAAAAAGGCACTGATGAAGTCAAAGAATTCGGTTCCTGATCCACGTGCTTGTTTTGTTTGGGCCGAATGAGGGCATTTAAATCTGAGCGATAACGCACATTATATTGCAAACTGTTTTTACGGCATACTGCATCTCCATCAATCTCTTTCCTCCGTGAATAATAGTAAATTTTATTTTACCCACGAACTTTTTATTCCAGCATCTTTGTTATCGAAAATGACGTCTAATTCACCTGCTATGCGTACTTACTCAAAACTTTTCATCTTGTTATATTAACAAATACTCGAGAGTTTTCTTTTTATTTCTAATATGCCGCCATATTAATTTTTCTATTCTTAATTTTTTTTCCTGTTTCACGTCAAAATATTTCAACTGAAAATTGTTTAAGAGAAAATATTATTCCGGGTTTTGATTTTCTCTTGGCAACAATTAAAGAAATATTGGTAAATGTTATGGAAAAATGTCACATTCTCTATGAAAATAATGAACTTTCCTATTTTTAAGCAAAATATTTGAGTAAAATAAATAAAATATTGCCTAGTTTTATTTCTGTGCTAAAATCCATCTATATGCAAAGATACAAATGCATTAATTCCTCCGTTTTGACGTTGGCTTTTCTCAAACATTATACATGCAATTATACTAATATTAGGACCAAATACGTTGCTAGGCAACAAATGAAAGAAAAGAAAAAAAATGAAATATGTATTATGTCAAATTGATAAAACAAAATGCTTTATATTATTGGAAAACATGCATAAAATTCCCCCAAAAATTATAAACCTAATTTTAAAAAATCTCGCAAATATATTGACAAAATTTCAAACTAATTGCAATAATATAATTTTATTTAAAAATTTCAGCATCCAAAATTTACCATTTAAATCCATTTTTCATATGAGCCATTTCTTTTAACAAATGAAAATCTGAAAATCGCCTGATTTGCCATAGAAGAGCATTATAGAGCAAAATAAAATGTTCTATATATTCCGAACGAATGAACCAAATGTAACAAAAACTATACAGCTAAATTCGGGGACCTCACCAACATACATCCTTAATTTCAAGCTAATCGGATGCTTTTTACGGCAGTTATCGCGGGACAGACAGACAGACTAACAAACAGACAGACGGAAACCAAAAACTTTTCGGGTCTCCACAGTAAGCCTTCACTGACGTTTCGGCAATGGATGAATTAGGGCACTTCTTAATTATGTCCCTAACATTTGCCGCCATTCCCTCACATAACTATAAATTTGCCCTATTTAATTAGTAGAAAGCAGCACATGTATTATATAGGTCTAGGACAGTTTGTACATGAGTAAAATGAAGCAGTCTTCTTTTTGTTTGCTCAAAATCCTTCCTGAATAGCTAGCACATGTCTTTGAAGTACTAGATCAAAGCAAGTATTTTTATTACCCGCCATTTCCTCATCTATTATAAATAAATAAAAACAAATGAAATTTTTTTAACGATGTTATATTATTAGAAATGTGTTTTAGAAGAGATTTAGTAACTGAAAATATACATTAGACTAATCATTTTTGTATAAAATGGTTTTTAGAAGTATTTCGTAATTCCCTCACAGTCATTCTCTCATAATTTTAATACATGAGGGAATGATCTAAATCCATTTATATATGTACTAAACAGTAAATAAGAAAATCTAATGAAATAAAATACACAAGTAATAATAAAAAATATTATTTATTGACAATGACTTCTAATTATAATTTATTTTCTTTTTTAACGGTTTCAAGGATGGTGGTATGTTTATGAAACCGCTTAATTTAAATTCTCAAGCGCCACATTGGCACCAGACATTTTATAAACTTTTTTCCATGTAACATGTATGTGAAATATAGCATTTTTCTTACTTACATATAAATATGTTCTTAAATTCCGGTGAAATTCATTTATTTGATCATTTTAGCAACGGAAGTGCTTTGAAATTAAATTCTCAGAAGATCTATCAGGTACAGTTTGGTTCATATTTTTTGATAAATATAGCAATAAGGTATTTGTAGGCTAAATTTTCAGATTTTTGAGGCAATTTTATTTTGCCGCAATTAAAAAACAGCCACTTTTCAGAGAATGACCCATATATATATATATATATATATATATATATATATATATATATATATGTGTGTGTGTGTGTGTGTGTGTGTATCACTTTCTTCTGGACACGATAACTTCCACAATTCTGCACGAAACTTTTCCAAACTGATACATAAAATCAAGGGGCATAAAATCTCGGTCAAGTTCGTTAATGGGCAAAATCGGACGAAGGGGATGGAAATAGGGAGCGGTTTTGTGAAAACCGAAAACCCCCCATAACTTCTTAATTTTTGTACATATCAAATCAGTTTAAAGTTTTTATTAATGCTAAAAATAGGGCCAAAAATTTATGTATCACAGATTTTTGATAAAATTAAAAATGGGCTCAAGGGGTGCTAAAAACTGGGTTTTAGTGAGAAAAAAATTCATAACTTCGTTAATTCTCAAGATATCAAAATCCAATTAATTTTATTATAAATCTCCTTAATATTATCGACAACTTTTATATTCACAGGTTTTTGATAGGACCAATTCGTACCGCAAAAAAATAAAAAACAAAAATAAAAATGGGGGGTTGAAGAAGAAAAAAGTCCATAACTCCCTCAATTCACAAGATATAAAATCTCCATGAATTTGTCATATATCTTCTTAATACAGTCTACAACATTTATACAGACAAGTTTTTGATAGGACCCATTCTTACAGCAAAAACAAATTAAAAATACATAGCGGTTGAAGAAAAAAATCATCTTAGTAAGGGTTTTTTCAAATCCAAACTGCTTATTTTGTTACTCATTTTTAAACTCAAACGCATCCAATTGGTAGATTCTCTTATTCAGAAACTATATAATGTATCGTAATGATCGATTTTTCGATAGAGGCAGAATATCTTTCAAAAAATGATGTCAAATTGGGCATTTTGAACAGAATTTCCCGAAACAATTGTGTTAGAAACAATAAATATTATTCTACTGAGAAAATAATTGTTTATAAATCAAGTTTCAATTGATTGAACGAAAAATAAAAACACAGGTCGCTTATAAATCTCTTCAAAAATCACGTCAGCAAGTTTCATATTTTTTCTATTAAAAATGAATCTGAAAATGTGCCAGAAAATTTAGAGTTGTTGAGCATGGAAAAGTATTTTTTTTAATACCGCTTTAACTCCTTAATTCTCGCTCCCGTCAATATCACGGGCTTAGGTGTCGTTCGTTATTTCTCGTGCCCGTTATATTTCCGGGGTGGAGATTTAATTGCTGTAAAAAACTTCTGAAACCAGAAAAATTTAACTGTCATTTCCGTGTGAAGTCTTTGGATATTTCCGCTTGGGTTTGGCTTTTGACGCTGATTGTAATGCTGGGATTTGTATTGCATGTTTCGAAATATATAACACTCAAAAAAATTATTAATAATCAAAATATAATGTATATATATTATTTGTAAAAATTTGTGTAATGATGATAAATAAAGATCTAAGATGTGAAAAATAAAGGTGTTATTCGCATTAATTTGTAAGGTGTAAGGCACATTAAGACACAGAATTCTCGCACAATGGGTTTTCTACAAATGTGAATTTGTTCTATAATATCTTTATTTTTCGCCTTAAAAAAAAATAATAAATAAAATAATAAAACTAATTGCATATTTTATTTAGAAACCTTAAAATTATTCAATTTCTGTAATAAAAGAAATAGGTACTTTTTTGATGGTTTTTCCAAATATTAAGCTACCGTGAAGGGGTTAATTTACTGTAAGAATTGGTCCTATAAAAACATGTCAATATAACAGTTTTAGATAATATTAAGAAGATTTATAATAAATTCATACGGATTTTATATCTTATGAATTAACAAAGTTATGATTTTTTTCTTCTGCAAACCCCCTTGTTTATTTTTTTTTATTTTTTTTTTTTTTTTTTTTTTTTGCAACAGCAGCTGGTCCTATCAAAACTTGTCACTATAAAAGTTGTAGATAATATTAAGAAGATTTATAATAAATTTAATTGGATTTTGTATCTTGAGAACTGAAGAAGTTATAAATTTGTATCAGTCTAAATATTTTTTTTCTTCAGACCATTAATTGTGTCAAAAATCTGTCAGACAAATTTTTGGCCCTTTTTTTAGAAGTAATAAAATCTTTAAATTGATTCGATATGTATTATAATTAAGAAGTTGTTGGGTTTTTACTGTTTTCACAAAACCCCTTCCTATTTCCACCCCTTTGGTCCGACTTTGCCCATTAACGAACTTGACCAAGGTTTTCTGCCCCTTGATTTTGTGAATCAGTTTGGAAGAGATTTGTTCAGAATTATGGAAGTTATCGTGTCCTTAAAAGAAGTTATATAGATAGATAGATATATAAAGTTCTTAACTATGTTTGTTTTGGCTTCTAAGAATCATGACTGGTGTAGATCTGCAAACAATTTTCAGAAATTCCAACATAGGAGAGAACGTAATAAGTATTATTTCTTACGAAATCTACCTAAAAATACTTCTACGTATGTGATACGATAGACTGCTGGCAATACATTTTCAAAAATAAAATCGCTGTATACTTTCAAATGCGCTTTAAAATTTCAAAATACTTTTATTCTTGTCCCGTTCGAACCTCTTCCCACTTATTAACTGTTCAGAGAATGTTGTTCTCTCACCTTGAATATAACTCTGAATTCTTATCTTAGTTATTAGAGAATAAGCACAATCTTGGATGTTCTGAAAATTTATTGTTTTCTAAATATTAAAATAAATTATTAACCCGTAAAAATATTCCAAAATGATCTCGAAACCGCAGAGGTCGTCTAAAGTATTAAACGAAAAATTTAAAAGCTAAATTCAAATGCATCCCGGGTTTGGCCGGGACGTTTGATACATCCGACAACGAGATCAAATCTTGGCGGCGATCGGTGGTGGGTTGGTGGAAAAGACAGCCACTATAATAAATATTCTACAAATCTCTGGATTTGTTACACAAAGATGCCACAAATGTATTTTTACGATTTTACTGAAAAAGTTTATTTTTAGTATTCGAAAAGACAGGAAGGGTCGTTAAGAGTGCTCTCGCGGGCCACCTGCGGCCGACGGGTCTTGCGATGAAGATATTGACATGACAAAGGTTTAAAAGAACTTTTCAAAACACTGTAAAATTATAGAAATGCGTGAGCCCTTTGGAAAAAATTAGTCTTCTTTCATCAGCCACCAGGAATGCGTGTTTCAACTTTGAAAGCAGGAGCAAAACTGAAAAGTACGTATTTTTTACACCTGATGAAGGAAATCTCAGTTCTCCGAATGGCATCGCGTATTTCTATAATTTTATGGTGTTTTGAGAAGTTATTTTTGACCTTATCGTATCACATCAGATTATTTTATCATTAAAGGTTAAGGCATTTTAAAGAAAATATTTGATAGTTTTAAAGAAAATTAAATGTACACTACTGGGAATGAAAAAAAGAACTCGCTGTACTCACTTTGCCGCAAAATCATTCTGTAAACATATTACTGGTACAGATCGGTTAGTGTCATAAGGTCTATTAACGTATACATAATTTTTTCTTTAAAAGGTCGTTCATACACAAAAATTCAACAAACTTTACATTTTTCATTTCGAACACTTTACATCCTATTTCATAATTTTTTATCTTCCGATACCAAATAAGCCGTCCTTCGGTTTAGATTTTATAAGCGTTTAAAGTTTCGTAAGCTTAATGCTAAATTTGTTTCGAATCGTTGCAAAGCATAACACAAACAAGAAAGTAAAATCGTGCAAGCATAGAATATGAAACATTTTCCAACACCTCATAATACCCTAACAAAATACCTAAGTAAACTTTTTATGAAACGCATAACACATTTGAGAAAAAGATTTCAACAGTAGCCCGAAAGGTACTCCAATTAATTTGTGTAGCTTTTTTGCGATCTATACCTTTGTATATGTTCTGCTCAGTATGTTAAAATTTACTTTAGTTAGAAAACGCATAACACAATTGAAAATTGCATTTAGCGTTTTCTACTAATAGACAAATGTATTTGAACTATTTTGTACAGCGCTGTATATTGCCTATAGATATTTATACACGCCACATTTTTAGCTGATATATGCAGTTTTTTTGCGTATACCTCTGTCTGATTTTATTTTTATGCTACAAACGTCTCTTAGTGTTACTAAATAGAGTTGAGCTTCAAGATTCATAACTCAAATTTAAAAAAAAAAACACCTTTAACCAATTCACGCTCATTATCTTTCTTCCTCATTATTTTTTTTAACCCTCTATAGGGTCTATAGAAATTGTACACTCTATTTAGTGTGCAAACAACTTAAAATGCATACCATAACAGAAAACGGACTTTAAAAAATCATTCCTAACTTACATTTTTTCACATTGTATCAGAAATTTTTATGTATCCCTGTTAATGAACGATAAATGTGATGCACATCATATTCTATTGCAAGCATCTTGTAGTAAGCCTCATTAATGTACAAAATGCGTCAAGTATTTGTAAACAAATCATTCACTGCTTTCACACGGTAATATGCACTAGAAATGGAGCATTTTTTTTTTCATTTTGAAGTCCTGTATAGGTGACTACATACACACACACACTGGATGATATCATTCATTGAAATCACTGCCAGTCGCAATAACCTCCTCTAGAGGCTCTCAAAACTGAGTGCGGGCAATGATAAGACGAGTGCGGGGAACATTTGACAATGCATACACAACAGCTGCCTTGAGAGCCGCAACATTGTTGTGTGAATGACTGTTGGAGGTCCTGTCAACTACGCCATATACTGTCAACTTTTACTTTGTGCCGATTTTTTCTGGTTCCATTATTAAAAAATATTATATGTGATTTTTCAACGTCGAAATGGGGTTGTAGACAATTAACATGAAACAGTGAAGCAATTTGTATGAGGAAATGTTTTATTTTTTTATTTTTTAAATATTTTTAAAGTTTTGTAACAAAGTAGCCCGTGCTGTGGGCTTCTTTGGTCCTTTCAATTATCTACCCTATATATGTATAAAATACTAACGAAACGAATTTATGAAACGGAAGTATGAATCGACTGATTAAACAACTGATTATGTTTCACGGCGATTTCTCCTAAAATATGGAATACTTTGCGATGAAAGTAACACCAAAAATCAATATTGATCCGCAGATTTCAAAACTGGTATTAGAATTTTTAAATTCGAATTAGTTTTCGAAATATTAATTTTTTTCTAATTTTATATACATTTTCTAATGATGGCAACTCAAATTTTAATCAAACAGATATATTTTTTAATATTTCAGAAAAGGTTGACATGGTAACCAGGCTATTTTTGTTTATTTGATAATAAATGTTTATTTAATTTTATTTATTTTTATAAATTATATAAATTATTTTGTTCTATGATTATTAATTATTTTTTTATATTTCCTTTAGAAAATAATAGAAAATAATTAAGAAATACAGTACTACTTATTCCGTCGACCAATTTCGCCAAATTATATAAATCGCCAAAATACTCGCCAAATTATACAAATTGACATAATTTTTATTTTAAATAACGAAAGAGCAAATAAATTAGTATAACATTAATAAATATACGAATAAAACGTCGAAATAAAAATCACTTGATGACGTAAACACGTGTAACTTGCTTAAAGTCAAGTGAATGTGACATTTACGATCAACCATTATTGGCATTTAATCTTATAGTTTGGCGATAGAATTTTGGTCGTCGGGATATCTAAGAAATACCAAAAATGCATATGTAACTGGTATTTGAAAACGAGGTTTTCGCCAGACTTTCGTGAAAAAAAAATAAAAATCACGCCAAACCTGTATATCTGTAACCGTGTATATCTGTAACATGTATAACCGTATCTGGCCAAATATTACCCCTCGGAAAAAAAATGCTAACTGGCGAGTTGAAAAAAAGCTATTGGAGAGATTTGCTTCCTGCTAGAGTAACAGTACCTAGAATTCTTTGCGACCATGGCAACTTTTATGTAGTTTTATTCGAAAGAAAATTTTGACTTTTTAATCAAAATGGAAAACTTACGGTCCCATATTGGCGCGATTTTTTTCTGGCGCCAATGTCATATACAGAACGGGCACATAACTGGCGCGAAAGTATCGTTATTTTGCTTCATATGGTAAGCCGGGTGTTGTTGTTTATGCTGTTGATGCGTTCCCCAAATTGGCGTCGTTAAAACAATTACGCCAATATGGGACGTATATGACATCTTTGCCAAACTTTCATATGAACGGCGAAGGGATCAGACCGTATTTGTTTATGGCAGTTGATGGCTTGAATTATTATAATATAGATGAAATGATTGCGATAGAATAATATTTGGCGACTTATCACCTGTGCCTGGCTAACATTAAAGTACCGAAATGGCACCTAGAGTATAAAAAGCGAAGTGGTCCGCCTGGAACTGTTGATGAATAGTCACATGACTTAGGCTATTGTTATAGAGATTGTTTTAAAATACCGGGAGACAAAGACTCTTATATTTAATTTATTTTATTTTCGCTTCTTTCAAATGTTTAACTGATCCTCTTTAATCAAAAACGAAAACAACCATTGGATGTCTTAGCAGCAACTGATCCGCCCTTAAATTTTTGCAATCAAAGGGAATTTAATGGAAACCCGTTTACAGGGAGATCTGCACAGCTTTTTTCAGTATAATTCAATCTTCTCTAATATTTTTAAAACCCATCAGATTAGCGTGTTTTTAGATTCTCTGGTGTCTGATCGGGGGTTGGCAAGCGTAGCTTGCAGGGGGCAGAGCCCCCTAGTTTTATTATAAAATGAATACATTTCATAAGTAAATGAATACATTTTTTTAAACCCCCTTGCAATAGCAATAACTGATAAATTAACACTGCAAACTCGATAAACGAATGTTTTTTTTTTCTTCTTACACTTAAACGCAATAAACCAATTGCAATTATTAAAGAAACGAGAAACAGTTTTCGCCATATTATCCTCAGCAACTGGAACAAAAACAATTAATGTAACATTTTGCTACAGTAACGTTTGAAAAAAAATGTTACTTAAAACAAGTTTAAGAGATTTGGTTGTATTAAAGGCATTTATAAGTAATTGGGGCTATTTTCGGACCAAAAAAGACCTGGCACAAAGTAGCATCGAAATACTAGTTTTCATGTTAACTTTATGAAAATGTAAACATTTTCTGTCAAAATAAAAAGTTACAGGAAAAATTATGATCACACATGGGTTACAGGTTACTAAAGGTAATATTTTGACACTTGTCTTATTTGTAGCTTGTATCCAGATTGTTTCACAATAGAAAGTTTGGAGAGTTAAAATTTAGACACGAAAACAGTGTTTTACAAACACATCTAGTGTTGCCCCCAAAAAAATTACCTCCAAACTATTCAAATACCCTATTAGTAGGGTATAAAATATTTTTCAAATCAAAAACTCCAAATTATCTTGTATTGTTTGTTGAATACAAAGAATAAAACCTTTTTTTATGGGATGGACCAAAGTAGCCCAGGTTGACGGTACGCAATAGGTCATTCGGTTAATATCTGGGTACCTGGGAGGCCAACGAGTTGAGGATGACATCGTCATGAATTCTTTGGCCATCCATTTTTGAAATACATATAAAAAACACAAACAATTGTATAAAATTTACTTTCAGGTGCATAAATATAATATAAAGCTATTTAAAGTACATTAAAAATATCTTAAAATACATTAGAAAAACCCAGAACGTTTTCAGCCGTTACAAGGCCGTAATCAGTGGGATTTAAATGTTATTTTCTTAGTGCTTATTCGAGGATCCTACAGAAGAAAACGGTGTAATGGTTGAAAACATTCTGGGTTTTTCTAATGTATTTTAAATTATTTTTAATGTACTTTAAATAGCTTTATATTATATCAAGCACCTGAAAGTAACTTTTGTACAATTACTTGTGCTTTTTTATGTGTATCTTAATTATTTAACTCAAGATGAATGTAGCACTAGAATTTTGACTTTCATCCATTTTTGGTGCCGAGTCTTGTTAAATCGCGAACAGTCTCCCCGTGTTACAGAAGTAATTTAGTGCTTTATCACCTCAGTGTAAGCAACGGCGTTGACATTGGCACCTTGAAAAAAAGTGTGGAGGAATCAAATCCTCTTCACTTCTCAGAACCCCCCAGAATCATCAGCGATGCTGGAAATTTTCTGCACTGTCTTTCAGAATCTCTTCGAGGATTTTATATCATCACCGATCTTTTGGCGGTTTACTTTCTTGACCTCAGCAAAGTTTTTCTCATGGTAAAGAATCAAGAGCATTCCTAGCTTCTCTTTATGTTTCAGTATGTTAAGGAGGCGCATGTTCATTATGTTTTTTGGTCAAGCAGTTATCACTCGCTCTCTCTGGAAAGAACTGTACTCTCCTCATCATGTACGACCTTTAACAAAGGTTCTCATGAATCACAAATCAAATTTTAGCCTCATCAACCTGTGTCTACCTAGCGGGTGACCTCTTCAACTTCGTAAGATTTTGATCAACTTGACTAACGAATTCTAGTGTTTTGATGACTTCATATTACTGACAATGCCGTTTCCTGCATGGAACGTTTGCCACATGAAACCTGTCAGCCTTCAGTTCTCCTCTTACATTAAACACGAGTGACCGGGCGAGCTTCAAGAATGTGGCAATCTCTAAATTGAAATGTTTTTCAGTGAATGGCCAATGGTGGCATTCCTCTTCCTTTCCTCAATTTATCTAGGTTCTGTCATGTTTACATGTAACAGAATTTTTTTTAACTATGATATGCAGGGTGATATTTCACCTATAACATGTGTTCTTAAATACCTGACCTACCCTGTATTTTCATTTCATCATGTTTGAAATAGCGCAACATAATTAAATTACACTAACTTTTTTCATCATGGACCATTATATAACCAAAATCTTTTTGTGTGACCATGTAAATGAATGATAAATTTTTTGCACCTCATATTCTACAGAAAATATGTTTTTTGCACCTCAGAAATTCATATCATTTTCATTATGTTTGTAACAGAGTAACACCGTTAAAATGCGTCGCAGTCTATTTTTCTTCATAGACCGTAATATTTTTGAGTTTCCCTGTGCGTCTGCTGTAAATGCTATATATAATATATTCTACAGTAATCATCTTCTAGTGCACTTTTATAATGTATATAAATTGCATTTTGTTTAAAATTATGTAACACTTAAAATTCATCGCAAATCATTTTCCCCCATAGACAATAATGGTACGGAATAATTTTGAGTGCCCCTTCAAATGATCTATCACTGCAACGCACTTCATTTGCACAACCGAATATTCCATGGCAAACCTCAATTACATGTCAATCTAAGTATATTTACGTGAGTTAGAGCTCGGGCAGTTAGACGGCAGATAGACAAACAGAAGTCAAACACTTTTCAACAATCTTGTTGATAATATGAAAGAATACGTGGAAAATTGAATGATGGCATTTCATAGACCGTGCAATTTTAGAATATTTTTATTTATTTGTTTTGAAAATGACTCGGGTAGAGACGAAACATGTAAACAGTCGAAATAAACGTATTTTTACTGGTTTTAAATTATTAATTTACGCCTTTTAGCAATTGAAATTAGTATATCGCGGAAATCTTAACGAATGCAACATGGCAGCACACATATTGGCGATTTACACCAAAAACTAATCAGTACTCACATATATCAAGGTCTAAGTGAATCTAAAGTTTGTTTAAATTCCGTGCATTAGTTCCAGAGATAGAGCCTCCACAATATGTTTGTCACATACTTACAGACAGGCAATCAACACACAATCAGACCACTCCAAGAAACATTCAAATCATTATCACCAGAACGCTCTAAAACGTTTAAAACCGTCGAAAATCGGAAGTGGGAATTTTCTACGATTCCAATAGTTTTTGCATATGGTTAGTGCTGCATTTTCTTATAACGTAAAACTTAAAAGAATGAAATTTGAAAAAAAATGTTTAAATTTGCAGGAGATGTGCGCTGATAGGGATCGAACCTCAGAACCCACGGTCAGAAAGCGAGATCTTACGTGTACAGCAAAAGGCTAGCTCTATCGCTTCCTGCCAGATACTCGTTTTACTGACCACGCAAGGGGACGTTGCCACAGTACTCCACCCCCAGTGAGAGGAACATCTCGTTGATGTTGTACGAGCAATGTGTACTCATGTTGCGCTGGCGGTTGCCAGAGTGATGCTGTCGTGCTGCCGTGCGCATGTGTGTGCCCCCGAAGATGCGCAGCGTGACAGGCTTTGTGCTATGAGAATTGTCATAGACTTTGCGTGCTGTGAGCGTTTCACAGGCTTTGCTTGTGTGCTGTGATAGATTCACAGGCTTTGATTGCTGGCTGCGTGCTGTGAGCGTTTCACTGGCTTTTGCTTGCTGGAGGTGTTTTTAGTCCTGCCATCTGTTGGTGTCGAGCGGAGATAGTGAAGTGCGTGTTCGTTTGTCCAAGGTCAACAATGCATGAGATGTGCGCCGATAGGGATCGAATCGGAGAACCCACGGTCAGAAAGCGAGATCTTACGTGTCGAGCAAAAGGCTAGATCTATCGTTTCCTGCGAGATACTCGTCTTACTGACCGCGCAAAGTGGCGTTCCCCACAAATTAAACCTGACTGCTATCAGAAATAAGTTTTAACCCTTAACGGATGTTATCGGTCTCATAGACCGTTGTTTCTTTTTTTCAATTTTCACAGTTTAACTTATAATTTTCACTTTAACAATAGATACTCCTTAAATTTTGATTCTTTTCGAGCTTAATATTATAACTAGATACTTCTTAATGGGTGAATTTTAAGTAGAATAGTCCTGTACATAAAGATTAAGAGGACATTGGACATTAAAAACCAAATCCCTCTATTTTAAATAGATTCTTTTGAAAATTGGCAGATTTGTTAAAGGTATGCTCAAATAGTTGTATTAAAAAATTGGTGATAAAATAATAAAAAGTTTTTAAATTATTAATTTTTTAAACTTTTAAAATAACAAATAATTGTCATTTTAAAATGTCTCATCCGAATTGTTTTTGCATAAAATACGACAATATTTACTCATGAGATACTTTTTAACACTTTAAACAAAGTTGAAAAGTGTTTATGATTTCAGTTTATCTGACCGTCTGCACGCGCTCAAACTCTCGTAAATATTCACTGATCGCCCTGAAATTTTTGGATCTTTTTAAGATTCACCATAGTACAACCCCTATTTGAAACGAAGTTTGTAGCATGTATGGTTCATTTGCGGGGACAGTCAAAAATATTCCGTGGCATTAAGGTCAATGGGAAAATACCGTTTCAAATGATTTTTAATGGTGTTACACGCTTTCAAACATAAAATAATTGATATGCATTTTTGAAGTGCAGTAAAAGAAGCATTCTGAAGAATATGCGGTGTAAAGAATACTTATTCATTTGCAGGACCACACAAAATAATTTCGTTACATAATGATATGGGAGCAGGGTTTTTTGCGGCGTATTTTAATTATGTTAAACTATTTCATATTCAATGAATTTGATATACGTCTCTAAGGTTTACTATAAGTTATTTCATGAATAATAAGAAGTGCATAGTCTACAGGGTCACACAAAATATTTCAGATACTACATAGTGCCCGAAGTACTCTACATAAGCGATGATTGCTTGAAATGCATTTTTAATTATGATGTGCGCTTTTATGTTTCCCTATATTTATGCATACTGTACGGTGTGTATAAATGCTATAGTTCATATACAGGGCTACACATAAGAATTCGTAAGGGTTACTGAGTATGAGCGTAAATTTCTTAGAGATGGTTATTAAATGAGTTATGCATTTATACGCTGAGCTGCATTTAGTTTATTAAGAAGTGTTTGTAGAATATATATAAAATGATATACCGGGTCACGCATAGAATTGGATACAAAACCGTCTATGGATGATAATTTCTGGAAGCATGATTTTAGAAGATTTAAGAGTGTTTTAGTTTAAATTAAATTTTAGCTAAATAGTGGAGTGTAATAAAAGTACTATTGGCTATGGGCGGTAACAACTGAAATCAATTTTTAATATTTTTATGCGTTTTCAAAAAAGTTTACTTAGTTATCTTATTTACCTTATTTCCCTAAATAACAAAGTTTTTTAAAGCTTTCAGGAAATGTTGGAAAGTGTTTCATAATCTATGCTTAACGCATGATTTTCCTTTCTTGTTATATATTACAATGGAAGTTGGCATGAATTCAAAAGTTCGATGAATATACAGTGTGTCCACGTATAACCTGACCTACCTTTATTTTCGCAACCGTTGGTCCTAAATGCATACTTCCAATTACAAAAATGGTTTAAATAAGGTAAAGGATTACTTTTAAAGCGATTTGGATCAAGAAAAACATTTAATAAAAAATTACGAAATTTAAATTTTTATACGGGCCCCTGGTCCTATAAGTGATATTTAGTAAAAATTTACTGTGACACTAACAAGACAGACAAAAAAAATCCCATTCAACTAACATTAAAATTGACCGAGTTATGAAACTTTGAAATGCATGACTTATACCACTTTTTTGCATATCAAAACAGATGATTTCGACTATGCTTTCAGGGGTCGTGTATAAAGTACTTACTTATTTCAAGGTATCTGCGCTTTGAAAGAAATCGTACAAATATTACGATTAACTTTTATTAGTTAAGTTTCAGATTAGTTAAAATAATTGTATTTTAACATAATGTTTTATTTAGTAAAGATTTGAGGCTATGATTTCTTTTAACTAAAATTGTGTTATTTTCATAAGGTTTTAGGGGAAAGTAGGGTAATGACGCCCAGGAGGGTAATCCCGCTCACCCAATATCTCTAAACAGAATAGAATTTAAAACGTGCGATCGGTGCCGGCACCTAGCGAACTTCATCGTAAGTTCCCAGTAAGGATATATTGACCGTCGGAAGGAAAATATTTTTGTGTCCTCGCGTTATTAGTTTACAGTTGTTTTATTATAAAATTCTATAACATCTAACTTGAAGGTAAGTGTACACTCTTATTTTCAAATGTCAATTTACTCATTATGTCTAAAAAATATGTACATTTAGCTGTGCTTTCATGCTCTTATTTACTTTTGTAGTGTGTTGTTACGCCAATTATAATGCATTAAAACCCAACATGGCCATATCGGGTAATGGCGCTCGCGTGGAATTCGAGAAGAAGTGTTGCCAGTGGGCAACTTTTTTTAAATTCAAATTTATTGATTAACACCACTTTTTTGAAATGGTAAAATTCCCTGTTATCTGCCTTAATTAATATGTCATTAAACAGAAAGCATTTTACAATTTCAAAAGAGTGGTGAAAATCAAAAAACCTAAATTTAAAAAAAGTAACCCACTATATGTGTAACACAACATGTGTGCACAATATGTGTAAAGTGGTCGCAAAAAGTCTGCAGTGGTGTGAGCAGCCCATGCAACTACATATGTGACTTTTGTTTTTCTTAAACGTTGTATTCAACCTCTGAGCGCAATTACCCTACCATGTCGGGCATTACCGCTCAATCGATGGTCATTTAAATGAAACGATAAAAAAAATTCCTAAAATTTTTATGCAAATTAGTTGATTGCAAACTGTTCCTTATGCTTTGGAGTTATACTTCGTTAATAAAATATTGATTTTTTTGTCTAAACTTGACTAGCTATTCATGTTTTCCCTTAAGTGAGCGCCATTCCCTCACTTTCCCCTACTTAACTTGCACTGATCGTCTTTCCAGTTTAAAATTTGTACTCGAACTTTAACTTACTTTCAAATGTCTGATCGAAATTAAATTTTACATACTGAATTAAATCCGATGACAATGCTATATTATTATGATTTTCGACGATTACCATCTTATACATACTTATATTACTTATATAACGCAAAAAAATTCTTATAGATTACCATCAACAAGTTTAAGAAAGAGTTTTAGATTAGATAACATAAACCTGCGATAGTTGTGTTTTTTAACTTTTATAAGTACATTTTATGTACTTTTTAACTCTGAATCAAAAAATTACCTTCACTTTTAACTATCATGTCAAGATTTTTCGCAAATCGTAAATTCCAAGGTTAAAAAATAGCGAAAAATCTGATACTATAAAACAGATGTAAGACTTTTTTATTCAGTTTAATTTTATTTAATTCAATAATTTATTAGATTTTTTTGCTTATACTGTGTTTCTTACAACTAAACAGCTCGGAGGTCCGATGAGGTTGGGAGGGGAGGGGGCACCAGTTTTAACTTTTAGCTTTTTAACTTTGAAATTGGCGATTTGAGAAATTTCCTGTCGTGGCGGTTTAAAATGAAGGTAATTTTCGGATTCAGTGCTAAAAAAAACATAAGAATCAATTTTTAAAAGCTAAAAAACATTCCACAACCCAAAATTTGAAAAACAGTTTAATCTAACAGCATTTAAAAATATGTATCATTTTGTAAAGAATTGAGGCTGTTGTTTTTCATTCTTTTATTTAACAAAAAATCTGTTATTTTTATCCTCTTATAATGTTCAGTACAAATTGTACATTTTGCAGTAATATGCGAGATTGATTAAATATTTCAAATTTATCTTGCAATGCTAATTTTACTCTCAACCATTTCTTTAATATATCTGACAAAATTATATTTCTACTAAATTTATGAATGTCCCCTAATTTGCAGCAAAAAATTTGCTCCAACTTTAAACAGCTATTACTCGGTCAATTTTAATCGTAGAATAACGGGACCTTTTTTGCCTTATTTGCTAGTGTAACAGGAAAATTTTACTAAATATAAGTTATAGGAGGGGGGACCGTATAAAAATTTAGATTCTGTAATTCTTTGCTAAATTGTTTTTTCGCTTCAAACTTTTTTTATCTTAACTCTGCACCTAATTTTGACCATTTTTGTAATTGGAAGTATGCATCTAGGACCAACGGTTGCGAAAATAAAGGTCGGTCAGGTTATACGTGGACACACTGTATAAGTAGAAAAAAATATTTTGATAATTATACTTCGTTTTTCCAAAAATGTGGCTATATATTTTCACATTCACATAAATTTCAACATTAAAATTTTCCTGAAATGCAATTTTTATGCTAACGTTTATTCATTGTTGTATAGAGGATATAAAGTATGAATTCTAAAAGAATCTGATAATTAGAAATACGCATTTGACGTTTCAAATGTCAGAAATGTTCGAACTTTTCAATTTTGAGAAAACAGCATTTTAAGTAAAACAAACTGCATAAAGATATACAGTTTTTACAAATATAAAAGCTTATACCTCTTCGAAGAAGCATCATAATTGAAAAATTCTTTTTGCATCAGATAAATTTGAGCATTTAGTTTCATAATTCTCGAAAAGAAAAAAAAATTGTTAAATTTCGTGTTTTTGAATAACCTCTATCGCTTTAATACTGAAATAGTATTTTATGAACCAATGTAGCCTTGTATTCATATGTAGATTATGCGGTCTCACCGAATCGCTCACAGTAGTTTTGCGACAATTTTTGTCACAGAAGTTAAGGATTAACACCTGTTTACAAAGATGACATTCCCTCACTTTACCCTTTCTTTTAAAGACAAAAGATTGTAAAAACGATATTCACCGCCTTATGCGAAAACAAGTTTCGCAGCGTAAGGCTTCGTGCAGATTGATGAATTAAAATTGTTTGGCAAGTAAAAAATAGAAATATGTAGTTACAATTGGAGGATGCTTGAATATATGTACATAATTGCAATAGTAAAATATCGACTTACTATGGAATAAAGGGAGAAAAGAACTAAAATGTTGATTTAGAGAAAACAGGGGAGGTTTTTCTAAATAATTTATGATTATTGGTAGATTTCATGTAACGTAAAACTACAGAGGATAATAAGGAAAGTAGAAAAAAATGATAAAATTAACTCTGATTACGATCAAGAAATAAGTTTTCACCTATTTTTAAAGAAGACGCTTTACCCAAAAACTACCATCAGAATAAGACCTATTTTTTATTCTACTGCTTTATTTCTTTAGAAAAAAAATTAAATGAAACCTGAATGGAAGCTATTCCATTTAAATACATCCCACCTAAGTCCCACAAAGTGTCCCCTATGGAATACTGTGCATATGGACTTTTAGAACGAACTTTTAATTAAATTTAAAAAATCAAAAAACCCGACTGCGTAAAAAGCGAACTAATTAATTATTTCTCATCAATGTGAAACTATTTTTTGTATTACTTACCAATTTTTTTATTTACTTGTATTGATGACTTTTAAATTGTGTTTAATTGTTAGTTCTTATCAATAAACACTGTTTTGATGAGGCCTATAGATGTCTATGAAGGTTAGAGCTGCAGTAATGCTAGAGATCCTACCTACACAACTTCCAGGTTGTGTAATATTTAAACGGAGCATCTGACTGTAAATTGGTCAATGAAACATAGTCTTCATTCTGAAAGGCCTATCCGATGATATGCTACTCAATATGGTGCGTAATTTTTTTCTTTTCGAATGTACCGCCATTTTGTATTTTACGGCCACCATTTTGAATTTATAAAAACAAAACCTAGCCTATAACCACTGGACGATTAAGACGAATCGATAGAGACCTCATTCATTAAAATCCATCTAGCCGTAGAGATGTTTCGAGGGTATAAAGAAATCCACATATCCAGATACGCGTGAAACACATAACCTTTCTTGGCAGTCGGGAAAAAAGCGGCCTCTCCAAAACATTAAGTAACTCTGGAAGGTTGTGGTTTATTTTTGTAATCAAGACGCAATTAGATGCGTCAATTAAAGACTTATCCGATTGAACCTATTAAGTTAAATTAAAAGTAACCTTTAACTGATGCGATAGAAATTGTCACATAACTGTGAGACCGCTCCATCAAAAGATGAGAAAAGACCGAATTAAATCACAGAATGGTATTTTTGTACTTATTTTTTTTGTACATGACTGCTATAATTCAAATTAACCTATTCAAAAGTCTCAGTTGATAGTACTAAAGTTCCAAACGAAACTAAATTTAGGCAGTGTTTGTAGTTAAAATGAAAGTTACTAGTTAAACTATAAAAACAGAAAAACACAGCGGTTTGTGAGATAGATAACATCAGTTAAAGGTTAAATGGAACAAAAAAGAAATTACATCTATTTTATAGTATCGGATTTTGTCTATTTCTTTTATATTTTAGCTCAGAAATTTACATTTTGCGTAAAATCCTGATGTGATGGTTAAAAATAAAGGTCATTTTCGGATTCAGAGCTAAAAAGTACATGAATGTCAGTTATTAAAAGTTGAACAGAACCATCGTAGGCTTGCGTTATGAGTAGTAAAGGACAACTTTTAATGATATCCTTGTTTAATGAAATATCCAGTAGAATATAAAAGTAATAGACATCAAATTGTTAAGAAAAGACTCATTTAATTATTATCAATACAACACTGACTATTTTGTAGTAACATAATGCCACGGGCGGTGTACTCCATGCGTAAACGACTTTTAAGGCCTCATTATAAACATTTGATGCAAATGACGAATGCAATCTAATATCTAGTTATAGCATAAAAGTAATAGACGTCACATTTATAAAAAAAAAAAAAAAATACGAATGTATTGGCGGTCTATCTCGTGGGTCAATGGTGTTTTACTAATTAATTTAATGAAAGAGTAAATCAAAATTGCGATCTTGAATTTTAAAGAGTGGTTGAGCAGTTCTCAAGGGTCTTTGAAAAGAGGGTAAAAGTTAAGATCGTTTGTTAATCATATCATTATTTTGAAATCCGTCACTGTTTTCTCACAGAGTGGCTCACTCCGTCTTTAAAGGTTAAAAATATTTAAAATTTAAAGAGATTTTTTTAAGGACGTTCAGCTTTTAAAATGAATCCTTGTAGCGACTAAAACAGAAAAATTACGTTTTAAGAGTTACAATTGTGTGAGATTTTTTGTTATTTTTTTAGTCTGTACGGTTCAATATCTCCGTTTAAAGCGGGATTCCTTTATACAGAAGTTCCCTTTTTTACAACTTTTACTTTATTATATATATTTTTCTACTTAAGGGGGCCGTGGACATATATATGAGCAAAAATCGGCCCCAAAATTGACATTTCTTTTTGTGTGTATTATTACTCTCCAATTTGTACTACGTCATTCGTGAAAAACCACATCCAGATGCGATTATTTTTCGCAAAATTACAAGTGTTTTAATTTCGTTCACAAACAATTTTTTGGGCCTTTTGATATACTTTAAATCTGTTTTTCTCAATACTGATGTTTCAGCTTCTATTTAATTTTTGAAATGCTCATTGCTGCTTTAAAATACAAAATCGGGGGAAAATCTAAAAAATTAAGAAGCAAGGGGCGTTTAAATTTTTTTAATTTTTTAAAAGATCTTAAAATTACAATAACATTGATAAATTCTTTTAAGGTGTTCTATGCACTTATGTGAAATGTATATTTGCACAAAATTTGAAATCTCTATTAGGAAAATTAAAGGTTTTTTTAAACGTCCACCGCCCCCTTAAAGAAAATCAAGCAGGACGGTCGTTCTGCCAAGCCAAGCTGGAAAAAAAATGCTAACCTCGCCAAACAAACAAACGCCAAGAATAACACGGCAAGACACCGTAACTGCTTATTATACTGAAGTCAACTTCTCCATGTTAAATCGACCAAACATGCCAGCGTAAAATTTCCCATATCAAAAGAACCAATCATCGCAGAAAAATAAAACCAAAACCAGAAGGACCTAATGGAAAAGATCTTCAATTTGAGACCAAATGCATCCTCATAAATTAATTATAAACAGAGATATAGATTTTTTAAAATAACGCCGAGAAACTGAAAATGATCATTTTATTTTCTTCGTCACAACTTATGTTTAAATCGAGGTAGAGACTTAATTAATGGACATAAAAAAGTAAGGATTGCATTTTTGGACAGATATATACTCAATCTACGTGCTTTTATAAATTTCAGCTTTAAAAACACAAATTTTCTATTCTTAATTAGCAAAAAACTGTTAATTCTAAAGTTTACAAATTATGCCAAACAGCGATAAACCCGCCAAAGCATTTTAGAAGTCTTATACTATTCTTTTATATTATCTTTTTGCATTGATTTCATCGAAGAAAACTATGGCCGAGATCCAGATAGATTTTTCGCTGTTAGCGAAATGAGGTTGACCAATCAGAAGCCAGAATGTTTGAGAATTTTTGCTATTTCTGGATCCCGGCTTATGTCATAAAAGTTTTGAGTCATTTTCTTAGTGCCATGGATGAAGTGCAATGTTTATAGAAATCTAGGCTGGGATCCAGATAGATTTTTCGCTGTTAGTGAAACGAGATTCACCAATAAATAGCCTGCATTTCTGCAAACAGCGAAAAGTTCACCAAAGTGCAAGCTTCTGATTGATGAATCTCGTTTCGCTAACAGTGAAAAATCTATCTAGATTGCGGCCAATTATGTTGAACACAATTTTGCATTTCCACATCTAGGAAGGGTATAATGTCATAACAACAGTGCATATTCGAAACTATTTAAGTCATTGATTATGAACTCCTTTGCTATACATTTCAATATTAAAGAAGAAGTTGTTTCAATAGTTTTAGTACTTTTCTCTATAGCTCACTCTAAAACACAAATATCGAAATTTAACCAACAGCGCTCAGAAACTATAGCGCATAGAATATATAGTGTTGAAATCGGCTAACCCTGTAATACTTAAAAAAGCGCTAAAATATTGTATCCCTTAAATGTGCAATGATACTGCTGCAATATGCAGATCGCAGCGACATCTGCAGGATATTTTCTACAACTGCAAGAAATTGCTAGTCTATACAATGTAATAGTAGTAATACAAAAATCCCGCAGATATCACTGCGATCGACACTTGGCATTTTAGCAGTATCGTCGCACATTTAAGGGATAATTTTTTTAGCACTGTTTGGATAGCATATTTGCACACTAGGTATTCTAGACGCTGTACTTTCGTTACCGAAAACAGATGTTATTTATCATGCAATAATCAAAATAACGCAGCATAAAATCTTTTTTGTCGTTTTCGTAATAAATGAGATTTTTTGACATAGGACGCAACAACATTTTGGTAGGGATCCAGGCAGAATTTTCGGAAGAAGATTGGCCAAACCAAAACCTGAATTTTGCGAAACTTTCAAAAAGAGAAAATTTTGCAAATAATTTGGTCCAGACAGTTTAATATTGTTCCGAAAATAGTGAAATATTTTCCTGGATCCTTACATTATAGTTTCTTTATCATCTGTAAAAGGCACTGAGCTCCATAATAGTACACAGAGGTAACTGATCGGTTCAATTTTTGCCGCGAACGCATTACGCTTTCAATGCACGTAAGTACGGTGTCTAGAATATATAGTGAAGAAATCGGTTATCGCAGTAATACATAAAAATGTGCTAAAATATTGGATCCCTTAAAAGTCAAACGATGCTCAAATCCAATGAATCCATCTCAGCGACATCTGCAGGATATTTTCTATAACTCTAAGACGATTGTCTGGACGTTTCATATAACACGATGTTTACTTTGAAATTTGAAAATATATCGCAGATGTCGCTGCGATCAGCTCCCTGGATTTCAGCATCATTGCACATTTAAGGGATACAACTTTTTAGCACTGTTTGGATAGTAGATTTCCACACTATATATTCTAGACACTGTACTATTTTAGAGCTCGGTGGTAAAGTCTAAGGTGTCTACAAGTAACCGACGACATACAAGGCTGGTTCATGACGTTTAAAATGTCACACGGAATGGATCATCTTTACTCGGGGATTCGTACAAAGTGGTGCACCCACCGTTTTGTGCCTGCCAATGTGTAAAGATAATCCACTCCGTGTGAGGTTTTTATATGTCATGAACTGGATTCGTATGACGTTGGTCGCGATCTACATGAGAGTGGGGACAAAAACTTTGATAGGTAAAGACGAGTTTGGATAAAATCAAATAGGAAGCCAAAGTTTGTTAACTTCTTTGATTAGAATCTTTCAGACAAGTATCCTCTAACTGTAAAAACTGGATTGCCGTACTTTGAAAAAAAACTTCAATGTGAGTATGCATCCTGTGAATATGTCACCAGTCCTGTATTATAAGACTGGTTCTAAACCCAGTTGCTTTAATTCCAGTATCTGGGAGTTACAGAAAACAGTAGTGAAAAGTACCACTGCATGGAAACAACGACTACTTCGATATCGAAATGTATAACGAAACAACCCTGAATCAGTCACTTAGATAATTTCAAAAGGATGAAAACCATAGAGCTAGGAATATAGAGGAGCCGACATAACGATCTTATTCTGTGGAAAATGGTGATGCCAATCCGCCATATTAGACTTTGGCCAACAGTAGTCAAATCAGCAGTCTCCAGTATAGGACGCGGTTACAGCGCCTAGAAGATACAGTGTGGAAAACGGCTACAAAATAGTGCTAAAAAATTGAATCCCATAAATGTACAACGATGCTGAATAACAAGATGTAGATTGTAGCACCATCGTAGTGATTTAAAAACTATAGTCATTCTAAAAGAGACTCTTTAACCTATTTCACGTCATTCCTTAACTAAATTAGCTTATAACAGACTAAAATATCTTATATTTATAGTTTCCGATATTTAACATTCTATAATTTTTGAAAACACAGTGTTTATATTGAAAAGAGTTACGAGATGGCGCTCGTATCAGCATATTGCCGCTTAGCATTGTTGGAGATTTATGGGATACAAGTTTTTAGCACTTTTTAAAGCATTATAGGAATAGACGTTTTCCACACTGTATCTTCTAGGCGCGGTAACGCGGTCATAGCGGACGCGGGAGAGGGTAGCAATGACATCAATTGACATCATTTATAACTCCCCCATCTATCCTCACTCCTTCATGAATGCGTTTTTTTTTTGTTGTTGTTATGCAACCAATACCTTTTCTTGATGTGAAAATGCAATATTGTTTTCCGCATTAGATTTCTACAAGCATTCCACTTCATTCATGGCATTAGTCGAGACTAACGAAAAAGACATGCTACCGCGTTGCATTCCACGTACCTTTTTTACAGACCGCTGGAGTCGCGTGATACTCGAATGCACCAATTCAGGTGTACGATTAGAGCAGCACGTCACTCTAGCGGTCATTACCAAAAGACACGTGGTATGCACCTCGGTAGCCTGTCTTTTTCGTAGCCTCAGTATTAATAGAGTGACGCAAGAGACGTACGGCCGGGATCCAAATAGATTTTTCGCTGTTAGCGGAACGAGATTAACCAATCAGAATCCTGCCTTTTTGCAAACAACGAAAAGGCCCAAAAAATGCTGGGTTTTGATCGGTCAATCTCCTTTCGCTAACAGCGAAAAATCTATCTGGATCCCGGCCGTAGTTTTATTCAATGAAAACGATGCAAAATGATATGAACGCTCACTTTAAAAACTGTCCCTGACTGTTTATTATATATTTGTAAAAAGAATTCTCGAAGAATAATGGGCAAATTGTCTTATAGTAAATATACCCATCTATTATATTACGAAAAAAATCATTTTTACTTACAAGACTTCGAAGACTTATGTAGGTAAATCTATTTTTTACAGATAGTTAAAATGCCAACTAAAAGGCAATTAAAAAGACTTTACAACCATGCTTTTTACCAAAAGTCTGTTCAGTTATCTAATCGGAGTTAAAAAATCTGGTAGCTTAAAAAGTGATGTTGGACAGCAATCGCAATTGGATGATAAAAAAAGCTTTAAAAAGAATTACTGGAAAAAATACTCCAAGGACTATTATATAAAGCATAATGAAATTTTAAAACGAACCAGGAAATATGCAGAAAATCCCTCTCCTGTTAAAAAAAGAATGCGATTAAACTATTCAAAAAATCCATCTCCGGTTAGGAAGCGTGTGAGATTAAGTTATTCCGAAAAAGAGTTTCGTTACGACAATAATGTCCAGAATGATGATAAATTATTAGAGGAAAAACTAATGGGCAACCACTCAGAATTAGTAATTGATCCTCCTATAAAACTTACCGATGATTTAAGAAAACCTAATGAGATAGCAAAAGCAAATTTGACAAATTGCATAACCACAGAACAATACAAAGAACCATTAACCAAAAAATTAAGTACCGAAAAAAAAATACCATTGAATAATGCTCGCATAGAAGCCGAAAACATACTGAAATGGACAGTAGCTTCACGAAAAGAACACGTTCATAGTTTAAGATCAAAACTTCACCGAATTAGGTCAAAAATTGAAGTGATACTTACAAAATCCAATTTGATGCAAGATTCAAAAGAAAAGTATGAAGTATTAACAGGTTCATCTTTGCATTCGTGTACTTTTGAACCATTTTTCTCAGAGCCGACATACACAAAATTTAATGACAACTCTTTTCCTTTACAAGTACATACAGATGGCAAGTGTTATAATTTATTTCCACCTGCAGTTGAAGGTTACAAAGCCGATAAAAAATGGAAATGTAATCCTAAAATATGTAATATAAACGATAATGGAAAATTATTTTGCCGATTAAATGATATTATGAAGAATATATGTTCAAATACACTATTTTTGTCTTTAAAATTTATCAGCCTCATGGAAACGCACAATATGATAAATACCCATAGTAAAAAAATGGGCTATCCATTAATGTCTGATATAGAAAATCTTACAATTACAGATATGCAATTTTTAAGAAGCTTATCACCACATTATCCGTTTTTACGAGCTATATTAAAATTACTTTACGGCATAAATAATTCAAAAAAGCACATAAATGGAATAGAAGATGCAATACGCAATTTGGAAATTTGCCAAAAGAATTCATTTGTTGTTATTGTTTAAAGTATTTTCGAAGCCTTAAAATGCCACCTACTTGCTTAATCAATAATTTATTTGTACAGCCAGTGCCAAATGAAATTGCCATTCTAAACAATTATGAAAAATTATTAATACAGAGAGCAAAAGCTTTTCAGGTTGTTACAAAAATGGGCACAGTGTCAGGAAATAATAAACCTTCAAGATTTTTACATCGTCAAGTGATAGGAAGAACATTTCATCTTCCATTACCATTAGAAGAAACTTTGGCGAGGTTACCTAATCCTCAACAATGCATAATTCCACAACAAGATCTATATGTAATAGTACGGAGTATTCCAACAAAACAAAGAAATATTTGGGAAACTTTAGTTAACATTACAAATGTTTATAATGCATTAATGTGGTTAAAGAAAAACTATACACTATACCAAAGCATAGATTTGCCTAATTGTGCTGAAAAATTATTTAATGAATTAGACAATGTAAATGCTCAGTTCGAAGCAAACTCAGAAATCAAATGCGATGAATTTCTTCAAAAAAGCCACTCCCATAAAGAAAATTCTATTGAGTTATCTAGAAAAGAAAATGCTTTGTTTGAGGACCAGGCACTTAAAGATTGCAAGGACCCAAAAGTTTCAAATAATAAATATTCTAGAGCAATGTTAACACAAAAAAACTTTGATGATCAATACTATCATCATCTTACAATTAATTCCATAAATGAAGAAAAAATTAATAAACCAGCTAAAGAATTGTATCAACTATTGAAGGTTGATGCGGATTGTATAGATAACAGAAATTTAGAATTAGATGTTAAATGTTTCCCTGATTTGTATCCTACAGGACGGTACGGAATGAATGAAAAACGATTTACAAAACTAAGTGTTCATGAATACAGTAAGTTGCGTGTACTGTCTTATGATAGTCGATTTAGACTTAATCTGCAATATTTGTTCTTTCTATTAAATTTGACAAATATACGGCAACTAGCTGCAGGTATATATCAAAAAATGAATACTGCATCCGTAAAACTTACAGCAAGAGAATATCTACTAATGTTAAATGGTAAAGAAATAGATGGGTCGTTAAAGTCGATATTTGCCTGACTAAGAAATTAACCGTCGTTTTGGTACAAACCACGAGCTGAAATCAATAGAATGATCATGGCATATGGGCCAGCTACATTTTTTCTAACTTTAAGTCCGGGAGAATATAACTGGAAAGATTTAGATGCTTACTTAAAAGAAGTTAATGTGGGAAAATGTAAAGGAAAATCTACATCTGCCTTGATAGCAACGGACCCGGTGTCTACATCACGCTTTATTGATAACAAATTTAAAGCTGTAATGGAATTTATAAGCAGCAAAGATGGGCCATTGGGCGAAGTGATACATTATGTTTGGCGCGGTGAATACCAATCGCGGGGAATGCAACATTTTCATATTTTATTATGGGTCAAAAATGCTCCTGTTATCGTAATATCAAGTAATAATGAGATATCACAATTCATTTCAAAATATGTTACATGTAGCCTGCCAGATGTAAAATTGTTTCCTACATTAAACAATCGAGTAACAAATTTTCAAACTCATCACCATAATAGTTACTGCATGCGTTTAAAAAAAACGAAAAAGGGAAAGGTAAGGATATGTAGATTCGGATTCCCACGTACGGAAACAAAAACATTGACTATTCGTACTGTAGCCGCATCTATTTACGGTCGTAGAAACCTTAGACCTAATAGTAGACTATACGATTTACCACGAACAAAAGATGAAAGGTATATTAACGATTATAATGCACCAATTATGTTAGCATGGGAGGAGAATATAGACTTGCAAGTAATTTGTGAAAAATCCACAATTTTAAGTCACTACATAACAAAATATCAGACAAAGGCTGAAAAAAGTTTTAATGTTGATGTATTTAGTGACATTAATTCCAATAAATCTCTTCAATTACGTTTATGGAACATTGCAATGAGAAGTTTAAATAGCCGAGAATGTGGTGCTTTAGAAGCTGCGGATACTCTGTTAGGTATTCCCCTATATGGGAAAGACAAAAACACCATCATCAAATATATAACGTATATAAAAATCGACAAAGAAAAGTAAAAAATTATAAACAGATGCAGGAATTAGATGAAAATTCAACAGCTATATTTGAGTCTTCATTAGTTGATGACCACTATCCCGCACGTCCACAAGAATTAGAGAATGTATGTTTATACGATTTTGTCAAATGTTACGATATCCTTCTATATATGAAAAAAGTTTTGATTTGGAAATGGACCAATGAAAATCTGCGTAGACATTCCGGGTAGATCGGCATCCAATTTGAATGCTTAAGCATGGCCTTTCATCGTTAATATTAAAAACACTGTTGCATACAAAAATAGGAAAATCGGTGGTATTATAGAGAAATGTTTGATAAACACGCTGATGCAGACAGTTCTCAAATCGAAGAATTATTTTAAGAGATATTTAATGCTAAAGTTGGACAAAATCGATCCATTAAAAAAGTTTTATTGGAGCAAAAACTATACATGAGAATTTAAAAATTTTTAGATCATTTTATACGTTATAAGTTCCCGGTGTGAGGATTGCATTTATTTTTCTTATTTGACTCATTTTTTGAGGTTTTATTTCAATTTTAAATTCAAATTTTCAGCATTTCGAGAGATATTTTTTACAAATTTTAGAAAATGTTATTAAATTAAACTGTTGCCAGTAGTATAAACAGCGCAAAAATAATGTTTACTTCAAATTAAAATTTTATTTACACGTGACTATTACAAACAGAAAAAAAACTTTAAAATTAGAATTAAATGATTACATGTTAAAAGCAGGAAAATTACGTCATAAGAACCATAGGCACATATGTCATATACGCCATTCATAGGTGGCATAGGTGTCATAGATGTCAATTGGCGCAATTTCTTTCCGACGCCAATTTGGCGAAAACATCAATAGCATAAACAACAACATCCAGGTTACCATATCAAGCAAAATAACGACAGTTTAGTATCAGTTAAGTACCCGTTGCGTATATGAAATTGGCGTCAGAAAAAAATTGCTCCAATATGAGGCGTATATGACATCTGTGCCGAAACATATTTACTCTTGAATTTTAAAAAGAGAAACGAAATCTTAAAATAAAAAAAAAAATCATTATTATGCATTAAAACTTGTAATTTGAGGAAATTACGTCATATTTAAAATGGCAAAAAATATAGCAAAACAATTTAAATTGAAAAATGTATTTGCGCGAGATATTTTGAGATAATCTTTTCAACTATTATCGTGAATTCGAAGACAGCGTAAATAATATTTCCTTCTAACAACAAAAGTATTTTCACGTGAATATATTAATAAGAGAAATAAAACTTTGGTGTAAATTACGTCAGATTTGAAACGATGCATTTAAAATGAATTATTTAAAAGAACTATCTTATAGCGCTGTTAAAAAATACCGGGAGACAATGACACTGTTTACTTAATTCATTTTACATTAGCTTATTTTCAAATGTTTAACTAATTTTTTTAATTAAATACGAAAACAGCCATTGTATCTATTAACAGCAGCAGATTTGGTCTTAAAAATCCCCAATCCAAGGAAAACGAATGGAAACCTGTTTACAGAGAGATCGCTACTGTTTTTTGTTTTTTTAAATTTTAATTCAATATTTTTAAAGCCGATCAAATTAGCGTGCTTTTTGGATTTTGGTGTGCCTGAACGGGGGTTGGCGAGCGTAGCTCGTAGGGGGCAGAGCCCCCTAGTTGTTAAAGAAATAAAAGATACAACGGTAGCTTATAAGTTCAAATATGGATTCATTAAAAAAAGGAAAATAGACTGCTTGATTAGCCATAAAATATATAATGTGCAGCAAAATCCAGAAGATTATTTTTATTCCCTTCTTTATTGTTCAAGCCATGGCGTTCTTTAAACAACATAAAAGGCACATATGAAACGTACTCTGAAGCGTTTGATGATTGCAAAAATGACTTGATTTTGGCATTTCAACATCACGAAAATCTACAAGAAATACGTACAGCTAGGGATGAAGTAATAACATTGGTAAACGATTTGGTGCAAAATAACAAAAGTACGCAAACTGAAGTAAAACAAAATAAAACAGATGAATTTAGCATTATTGAAGCTGCCGGAGCAATGAATGAATTCCGTAACGCGCTTCCCAATAAAATCGAAGATCTCCATATATTAATAAATAAATTGAACGAAGATCAAAAAAGAGTATTTCATTATGTCACAAAATATCTACACAATGATAAAAATGAAATTTTAAGACACTTTATATCAGGAGTAGAAGGCACTGGAAAGTCCTTTGTGATAAAAATTTTAAAATTATGGGTGATGCAAACTTTACAGAAGGAGGTAGCTGTCTGTGCACCTACAGGGATTGCAGCATTTAATATCGATGGTTTAACAATCCACAGGCTATTACAATTACCAATAGAACATCGAGGTGTCGATAGTTATAAAAACTTGAACGATGATGTGTTACAGATTTTAAGATCAAATCTAAAAGATGTTGTGTTAATAATAATCGACGAAATCTCTATGTTTCGAATGTAACATTAGTGTACATTCATCTAAGGCTATCAAAAAATTTTAATACAGTCTGTGAAGACGATGGGTGGTTTGGTAAAATTCATATATTATTGTTTGGAGATTTATTACAACTGCCTCCAGTTATGCAAAATGCACTATTTATGCAATTAAATCAATCAGAAATAGATAAGTACTTTTCATGCCTACATGCTACGAACATATGGAAAGACTTATTTTCATATGACGAGCTCACTATCAATATGAGACAAAAAGATGATCATACATTTCAAGCACTTTTATCAAGAATTAGATTGGGTATTATCAATCAAAATTATGTAGAAATTTTATGTAGAAAGCAAATAGATTTTAAAAGCGATTCCAGACATGATAAATTATTAGAACTTTGCAACTATATTCAGCATTTGTCAAACGATACTATATGTTTATTGCCAAAGAGAAGTCAGTGCGAAGACATTAACAAAAAAATGCTAGAATTAATTCCTGGAAAAATAACAGTGCTGATAGCTAAAGATGATATCGATTGTGAAAAATATCTGAAACAGCGAGCTTTAAAGAAATTAAATACTTATGAAAAGGATAACTCTAGGACTGCAGGATTGGATAAAAAAATTGAAGTTAAAATAGGAACCAAGATTATGCTTAGGCGTAATGTAGACGTTACCTTAGGATTAGTAAATGGTGCTATAGGCACAATTATAAATTTTGTTCAAGATGCTAATGGGGAAGTGAAAGCTATAGATGTACAATTTATTTCTGGAATCCATAAGATTGAACCTGTAGTTAGCAAATTTGAAATATTATCAAAAATATATGTTTATCGTAAACAATTTCCTATATTCTTAGCATATGGAATAACTATCCATAAAAGTCAAGGTCTGAGTTTATCAACATGTTTAATAGATATTGGAAACAGCACTTTTACACATTGACAGAGTTATGTAGCGTTGTCAAGAGTTAAAAGTTTAAACGGTCTTCATATTATAAATTTTGACCCCAAGAGTGTTACTGCTCACAGTAAATCTGTACAAGAGTACAACAGATTAAGGAAAACATATCGACCCGATTTAAATATCTTAAGAATTACTAAATCAATAAAACAAAAAACGAATGATCACGTGTGGTACAGCAGAAAAACTCGACTGTCAACAGAAATGTCCATTATTGATGATAATCCAAATAATGTAAGTTTCATCGAAAAGATGCCTCCTGGTTATTTGAAAGCGATGGGGTATCTTGGTACGCAAATTCTGTATGCCAATCTATATTTAGCTTTGAAGAAATAATTTTCAGTATAAGTCAGGCGAGTTCTGTTTGCCAAACTCTGAAAATGTTAACTGAGAAACATGTTGAAGGAAATGACAGAATGGACAGCGTGTGTCTCAGACAAGAACTTGGATTGCCATTTATCAGCAATCAACAACAAGATGCGGAAGAATTTTTAACAGCACTTATTAACCAAAATAAAATACTTAAAGATTTAACGACAAATATAAATTTAACTACTAAAAAATGTCGAAACCCAACTTGCGGATACACATCCGTACAACGTGACAAAATTTGTTTTATTCGTTTATACAGTGATCAGAATTGTAAATCAGTTAGCATCAAGAAATAAGTAACAGACTTGAGTCGATGGGAAACATCAGATAATCAAATACGATGCAAGAATTGTAATGATTTTTGCTCAATAAAAACTGAAAGAGAAGTGGCCGCTCAAATTGTTATATGTCAGATAATGATTTGGGATGAAACAAGGAATAAAAAGATTTTTAATATTACGAGTGTGTCTAATACCATATTGGAGTTCAATAATCAAAATTATAGAATTCAATCTGCAATATTTCATGAAGGTACAGACGTAGAATCAGGTCATTATAAATCAGTAATTCGCGAAGTAAACTCGTGGATAATGGCAAACGACACTGAAGTTTATAAAATACAAAAATGGCCTAGAAACAGCAAAGGTGCTTATTTATTATTTTACAAAAAATTTAAACACAATACTGTTATTGCTCTCCCAAACCATCGAAATATTTCATTTCTGCTATTTACAAAAGCTTATTTATATACATATATTGTAACAGTAACTTTTATTCTAAATATTGCTCTTATGTTAGTAAAATAACTAATTTTTAATATGAAGTTTTTTTTCTGAAGTTTGACAACAGGATGTAGTTGTTGACTTTCATCCAAGAATCGTGAGGATAAATAAAATGAGGAATTAATAAAATTCATTTAACCTGGATCGTATCTGTAAATTTATTTGCTTTGAATTCATTTTAAACATTAAATTCAGACTATGATATTTCATGTTATAGATGTACAACCTCGTCATAAAAAATCATTAATTCGTACAAAAAACTTTTAAATATTATCAAATGACTCTCAAAGTTATATCAAGCAGGGCGGTCGTTCTGCCAAGCTATAAAAAAAATGCTAACACCGTCAAACAAACGTCAAGACCGATTAAGGGGAATTAGACCTTTGAACATTCAAAATATTGATTTTTCAAAAATATTTTAAAAACATTTAGTGATAGAAATATTTTAAAACAAACCGAATCGAAATCTGACAAAAATTACGCCTGCAGCAATAAACAAGTTGAAAATTGCTCGTCAAACGTGGCAAATGAGGTGCGTTCGTACTATAACTAGTTTTATAAATATTTTTTGACCGCATATTGTACTGAATGTATATTTTAGTGCACTTCAATAAATGCATATCCATTTCATTCTGTTCGAAAGGCTGTAACATCATTAAAATGCACTTGAAATTTTTTTCCCCATTGGCCGTCATGTAACGGAAAATTTTGACTGTCCCTGTAATTAAACTATACATCCGATTAGCATAAAATTTGAAATGACTCGACAAAATTTTGCAATAATTATATATTTAAAATTTCAGACCATTCGGTTGGGTAGTTTTTGCTCTGTTATATGCGGACAGACAGACGGACTGAACGACGACTATAGGTGCTACGTATTTATATAATTACGAACGCACCTGCAAACGTAAATATAAACTGTGACTTGCTCTTTAAACACCTATATATTTAAACTTGAGTATCTCAGTTTCTGATTTTCATGCTTTCTTACAAGATTTAAGAAAAGAAACTTATAACGGCGGAGTTATAATATTTATTTCGTAATTCTGAGAAGCTCAGTTATGTTAGTGGGATCAATACTTTTTAATTTGTAGAATGAAAAATGCTTTAAATTTAAAAAAAAATCATTAGTTTTTGAGAGAAGTGTTACTTTCTAACATGTATGCATTAAGAGTTATTGGCATTTAAAATTTCATTTCTAATGTAAAAAAATCTTTTGAAAAGTAATCGAGTTAAATGTGATACTAAAAAGGGGGGGGGGCGGGGTAAACGATATTCACTACGTTAGCGAGCTGAGAGTCAAATCTGGAAATACTTTGACGTCATTTCCCATGAATGAAATACGGTTTTAGCGTGAACTGTTTTGTTGTGAGCGTAATCTCCAGAACTACAGCGTCTAGGATATTTAGTGTGGAAATCGGTTATCCCAGTAATGCTTAAAAAGGCGCTAAAATATTGGATCCCTTAAAAGTCAAACGATGCTGAAATCCAATGAGTCGATCACAGCGACATCCGCAGGATATTTTCTAAAACTCTAAGACGAATGTCTGGACGCGACATTTCTAATTCCACTAGACTTCTGTTCTAGCGTGCTTCAGAGCCGTTCTGATTGGCTGGCCAGCTCCAAATGAAGTGGCCATACACCCGAGCATCGTTTGCACATATTCGGATATTTGTTTTCAGCTATTTCGTTTCTGATGCTACCTAAGTTTGATTTGAATAAATTATTTTTCATTTTTAGATGATGAAACTATTTTCTACTTCAAAGTATTCAAAAATACCTGTATAAAACAAACCTCCGTCATTTCCATACTAAAACCTTTTTTTTTTTTTTTTTTTTTTTTCAAAACTTTTTAAGATAAAGTCATAAGAGCTGTTTCATAAATTTTAAAGTTATTTATATTAAAAATTATTTTAAAAAAATGTAATTTATATTAAAAACGCATTTTCACTTATAAAGCGCTGCAGTTGCAGGGAGAATTTGCATATCTAAATCATGAAAAAAAAATATATAAAATCAGAAACTTTTTTTTGGGGGGGGGGGGGGGGAGGGATACCTTCTAACTGTCCCCTGAATTTTCAACTGAATCCTCCTATACCTCCATAAAACATATTTAAAAATTCCATATTCAGTGCTAGAAAAAGAATACTTTTCAGGGTTATTTTTATTATCAGGGTTACAAAAATAAATTGATCAAAAATACCCTGGTTTTATATTTTTTTCATCGTTTAGATATGCAAATCCCCCCTGCAACTGCAGCATTTTATAAGTGACAATGCGTTTTTAATATAAATTATATATATATATATATATATATTAATAATTTTTAATATAAATAACATTTAAAAATTATGAAACAGTCTTTATCTTAAAAGGTTTGGAAAAAAAACAGTTTTAGTATGGAAATGATGGAGGTTTGTTTTATACAGGTATTTTTGAATGCTTTCAAGTAGAAAATAGCAGTTTCATTATTTAAAAATGGAAAATAATTTATTCAAATCAAACTTATACAGCATCAGAAACGAAATAGCTGAAAACAAATATCCGAATATGTGCAAACGGTGCTCGGAAGTCTAGCCACTTCATCTGAATCGGGCCAGCCAATCAGAACGGCTCTAAGGTCGCTAGAACAGGTTCTGAAGAACGCTAGAACAGAAGTCTAGTGGAAATAGAAATGTCGCTGTCTGGACACTTCAAATAACACGATGTTTACTTTGAAATTTGAAAATATATCGCAGATGTCGCTGCGATCGGCTACCTGGATTTCAGCATCATTGCAAATTTAAGGGATACAACTAATTAGCGCTGTTTGGATTATAGCGTCTAGAATACATAGTGTGGAAATCAGCTATTCCTGTAGTACTTAAAAAAGTGCTAAAATATTGTATCCCTTAAATACCAAACGATGCTAAAATTTAAGGAGTCGATCGCGGCGACATCGGCAGGATTTTTTCTAAAACGCCAAGACGATTTGGTCTAGACGCTGTTATAATACAATGCGTCCACTGAAATTTTAAAATATAACGCAGATGTCGCTGAGATCGGGTCATTGGATTTCAGCGTCATTGCACATTTAAGGGATACAATTTTTTAGAGCTGTTTGGATAGCAGATTTCCACACAATATATTCTAGACGCTGTACCGGAACTATAGCGCATAGAATATATAGTGTAGAAATTGGCTATCCCTGTAATACTTAAAAAAGTGCTAAAATATTGTATCCTTTAAATGTGCAAAGATGCTGCTGAAATATACAGATCGAGATACAGATCGCAGAGACATCTGCAGGATATTTTCTACAACTGCAAGATTGCTAGTCTATACAATGTAATTCGAAAATCCCGCAGATGTCACTGCGATCGACACTTGGGAATTTAGCAGTATCGTCGCATATTTAAGGGATACAAATTTTTAGCGTCCTTTGGATAGCATATTTTCACACTAGGTATTCTAGAAGCTGTAACAAAATCCATCCCAGCCATAGTTTTCTTCGATGAAATCATTTCAAAATGAAATGAACACACACTTTATTAAAAAGTTTTGCCAAAAGTCTAGCAACTGCTGAACATTGGCAGCTGTCGATTTTCTGTAATAAAACTATTTGAACTTAATTTTAAATTACAAATTACCCTTGTATTCGATAACAAAGGTAAACTTTTTAAATAAATACGATAAAAAAAACATCATGTGGTTAATCCCCGTCTGCGACAATGCAGGCATTTGTTTTCAGTGAAAGCGATGCAAAAGGATATAAACGGCACTTAAATTGTTCCTGACTGTTTACTGTATTTTTCTAAAAGGAATTCTGGAAGAATAATGAAAAAATTGTCTAGGAATAGCAAAGATACTCACTTATTATAATACGAAGAAAAAAACCTCAAGTTTCACTTTTGATTAAAACAATCAAAAGTATAAAATTCGATATGCAATATTTCATGAAAATTTAGATATTAATCTGATTATTACAAACCTTTAATTTGTATAGAAAACTAATAAATAGTTGTAAAGGACTCAAGTTCAAAATGTAGGCAAATAGTCTGGAAATATTAATGGTGCTCATCTAGTATTTTACAAAAATAATTAATAGTATCACATCATGTATAAGTTGATGCAACTCTTAGTTAATGAAAATTCCACAACAAGACTTATATAGGTAAATATTTTAAATGAATAATTCAGAAATCTAAAAACTAAAAGAAGTTCTTAAGGCGCCCTTCCTACCTCCCCCCCCCCCACACACACACACACAAACACACAAAATAAATCAGATAGAAAGATATAGGTATTTTGTTAACTTTATTATGTCTGTGTCCCTTTGTCAGAGATTAGAGATGGAAACTGGGTATATTTAAAAGAAAATTCTGGTGAACGATAAGACTCCAGGTATTAGGCAATTTTTCACTGGAAATTTTTTTATTCAGTTATAATGTAAATGCACTTTAATAATAGACTATTAAAGAGAATAAATTTTTTGGAATTTTTATATGAAATTAATAATCTCACATTTAGGTAAATACGTATGGATAAACAAAGTAGCATAAAATTACATGTTTAACCTTTCTTCTCTACAACACAATCTAAATGAAGATGAAGTATTAATTACAGTTTATTTTTTTAATCTTTTTATCCAATATATTTTTGTTCATTATGGATAGAATTGCTAGATTTACAGATCTTTAAACTAATCTTTGATGCTCTAGATGTCTGCTGTGGTTATTCTCCGATTAGCCATAGGTATTTATAGAGATAAAGTAATTTTGAAAAATAAATTTAGTACGAAATCATTTATAAAAAGTTATTATAGAACAAACAACTAACTGAGAGACTAACTAAAAATCAATATTTTATTTCGATTCTATCAATTTTTTACTAAATTTTCATCCTTCATAAATAATTTTATCGAACCTATAAATTGAGAAAGACAGATGCTTTGAGAAAATAATTTGACATTCCTTGCTTTTAAATTATTAATTACTCTAAAAAATGAATGATATGTAAGCAATATATGTGTTTGCCCACTGCTTACAAAGGCTATACGAGAACTCATTTTAATTTGAGTGAGTAGAATTATTCAAATTATATATAATCTGTTTTTTAAAAAAGGAAATGATATCCACTAAAAAATAACTTTTCAAAAGTAAAAAAAAAGCCAAGCTAAAAAAAGTAAAGTTGTGGCTAAAAAATGGTGTGATATCAAATTTCCAAGCTTAAATTGTTGTGCTTATTTAACATTTTCCATTAAAAAATTAACATATGTAAGTGGAGTGTCTACGTATACGTTGATAGAAAGCCTTTATACTTTACTAAATACATCATAACGTGTTTCTGAAAATTCAAATTTAAAAAAAAAATATCCGTGAAGGGCTTGGCGGCCATCTTTCCATATTTTACACAAATCCGTAGTTAAAATTCAAAGTTCTAAATTGTTACTCAAGCAAACATTTTATTATTTTCTTTTATGGAAATGTGTGCGTAGAAATTTGTATCTTAAGAAAATGGTGATGTATCTTGAGGATTCATCTTATGATTATTTTGGGGGGATAATTAAATTTTTGAAAATAGTGAAAATCAATTTGTTTTCTCAAAATAGAAACTTTTCTTAATTTATCTCTCCGTAGTTAAAACAAGAAGTTCGAAATTGTTAATAATGCAAACATATTACGTTATTCTTATACGAATTTGTATGCTTAGAAATTTGTGCATAATATAAAGATGGCCGCCAAGCCCTTCATGGATATTTTTTTTTTAATTGGAATTTTCAGAAACACGTTATGATGTATTTAGTAAAGTATAAAAGGCTTTCTATCAACGTATACGTAGACACTCCACTTACATATGTTAATTTTTTAATGGAAAATGTTAAATAAGCACAACAATTTAAGCTTGGAAATTTGATATCACACCATTTTTTAGCCACAACTTTACTTTTTTTTAGCTTGGCTTTTTTTTTTACTTTTGAAAAGTTATTTTTTAGTGGATACCTCCCTACTAACAGTAAGTAGGGGTAGCTATTAAACAAAGTATAAGGCAAAAGTAGTCTAATGTTGGCTACATTCACAGTCGAACAAAGATTGTAGGTTGATAAATCTATTTCAAATGCAGATAACAACCAGACTGCCTGAGCATTCATTTGGGGAACTGGCAATTTGAACAGAACATATGTTTTCTCAAGATAACTTTTGTCAAGTTGTCAAAGAAAATGAAATTTCCAGTTTTCATTTTTTTTCTTATAAATTGTACACTAAAACCAAAATTGATCTTTACAGCTTCAGTTATTCCTATGTAATTTATGTTTGCTTTCTTGGCATAATACTTAACAAGAAAAAAAAATCTTTGCACCAATGTCAACATTATCAATAGGCCAGTTGATTTTCTAGATTATAAAGTATTGATCATCAGTTGTAATGCGAAAATGTCTGTCACAATATCCAAATTCCAGTATCTACATCACTGTAAGTTTGTGAAAACAAAAAAGTATGCCTTTTTTGCTTCATTTCCTTGTTTATTTTATGTTTTTGGCTTAAGTTTTAAAATATTTTCTGTTCGAACTTTCATATATATATATCTTTAAATTTAATCTTTTTTATTACAGTATTTGCATTTTATTAGTAATTTACATTTATCTTATTCAAAATAAGGAATTGGGCTTGTCTCATTAATCCATTTGCTGGCACTTCCCATTCCTCCTCATTTACTACTTTATGTTAAACTACTTGTATAAATAACAATGATGCTTTAACGTTTGTTTAATTTATGGATAATACAGTATAATGTTCTATAAAAAAGTAAACTATTACACCTACACATAAAAAAGGTCATTAATATACAGCAAGCATAAACGGTATATAAAGCAAATTTACATTGGATTCTGGAAATAATCATTTTTTAATGCAATTGTAACCTTATGCAGATCAGCAACTTTTTTTCAATAGAAGATTGGGCTACCACTGTTTCATTTAGTGTACGATTGATGGAAATTTTAGAGTGATATGTAACATGAAAAGCCTGCTATCCCATTCCTCCCACTGTCCCATTTCAACCCACTCTCACTTGCATATAAGGGAGGATAGGGAGGAATGGGACACATTTTACAAAAATAAGAAAATCAACTTTGTTTGACACAAAACTAAAAATTTCGATATATAGAATACAAAATGAAACACTTTCTAATGTTCTTGAACAATATAGAAACATAATTTGCAGAAATATTTTATAATTAAAGAAATTGTAAGTTCCAAATTGTGTCCCATACCTCCTCACTAACAAGGAGGTATGGGACAGCTATAAAACAGAGTATGATAAGGATTCTATATTGTCAGTCAGAGATGAGATAAAAAGATAATCAGTTAATTTTTTTTTTTACATTTTAAAGTAAATGAATATATTTAAACTGTTATAATTAATATACTATTCTCTAAAAATATTTGCATGGTTGCAATTTACATTCATCTTATTAAAAAATGAATTAGACATGTTCCATTCCTTCCTTTGCTGGCAGTTTCCATTACTCCCTCTACCTTCTTTTATGTTAAATTTATTGTACAAACAAAAATGCTGCTTTTAGCATAGTTTAACTTGTGGATTATATGTAGTATAATGTTCCATAAATAGTGAAACTATTACATCTACGCATAAACAAATCATTAATGTACTGGAAGCATAAAACGTATATGATGCAACTTACTTTTAATTCTTGAAATAATCTTTTTGTTCATACAATCGCAAGCTTATGCAGATCTGCTTTTTTTTTCAACTGAAGATTGGGGTACCATTGCTTAATCTAATGTGCGATTGATGAAATGTTTAGAATGATAAATAAAGAGTGAAACCTACTATACCATTTCTCCCACTGTACCAGTCCACCCCAATCTCCCCATACGTTTATACATAAAGGTGAATATAACAATGAAGATTTTTTTATCAGAATTTTTCTAGAAACTGACAGGGAATCCTTTTGAGATCATATTCGATTTCTTTAAGAAATAAATATTCAATAAGGGAAACGAAACAACTACATACCCGCACTAAAATATAAGGTAAAAGGTAGTAAAAAGTTTAGTAAAATATAATTTTTTTTATAATTATACTTAAATACATATCTGTCTTTATTCATATATTGACTTTCATAGGATAAAAGTAAGTTAATAAAAATAGATCATATAATAAAGCTATTTAAAGTAATTACCTTCTTCTGTTCTATAGCAAAAAATCCAAGCGTATTACTACTAATTCAAAATAACTTGATAACAAGACTTTATAAGAAGATTTCAGAACTAAATCAATGTCAATAACAATTGATTCAAGTGACTGTATCATGCTCCAACATCAGGTCATTTCAAAAACCGAGATTTCCCTAAATTTCCCGATATTCCCTTATCAGTAGAATTTTCCCTAAGATTATGCTCCGAAGATTGGGGATTTTCACCAACATTTAATAGAGTGCTGCCTCCATCTGTTGTGGAATAATCCAACGAAATTTCATGGTACAGTCGTGGGAAAAAAGTAAACACTCCCTACTAACTGTGCAACAAATTATTGTAGAAGAAAGTGACTTGTACCTAACGATTGTAAATATAGACTACTTTAAGATGATATATATAAACTTTTTAATTTTGGCACTGTGATAGCAAATTTTGAAGTACAGTAAACACTCTGTAGGGCGGACTCTGTGTAAGACGGAATTCTGTCTAACTCGGAAAGATTTTAAAGTCCCTGTGGATCCCTAGACATAGAGTAAAATTTGTCTAAAGCGGAATATTGTCTACTACGGAAAATTTTCTTGGTCCCGATCGATTTCGCCTTAGACAGAGTTTACTGTATTTACATGCATAAGATAGATGAAAGTTTTGGTATTGGCATATGCGACTAGTAACTTACAGAATCCAAAAACTGCAAAAAATCACTTTAATTAAAAAGTGATTTCTTTTTAAAATAGAGGGCATCTACATATAAAAACAAACAATACCTAAGTTTTGCAAAATTAATTCAATAGCAATACCTAAGTTTTACAAAATTAATAAATTCTACACCCTTCAATTACAATTTTCATGAAATTCGTACGATTAATTTAAGAAAATTTGATTATTTTAAAATGAGCACATTTTAAAGGGTGTATCCAAATTGACGTTCAGTACTCGATTGTTGAAATGCTATGTTATGACTATGTTATGTAGATTGACTATGTCACTTCTATTAAGATTACACTAAAAAGTATGAAGATTTTCCCCAACGTTTAATGGAATGCTGTCTTCATCTATTGTTGAATAATCCAATGAAATTACATGGTGCTATCTCGGTAAAAAAAATAACAAACAATGACCCAGATTTCTATATAACAAACTGCACAAAAAAGAAGTTTAAAATTGTTTTATTTTATTAATAAGTATTAAATTGTTTTTACTTGTATTACATTTAAATTTTAATATAGGGTCATTTAAAAATAGTGAGACACAATAAAAACGCAAAGGCACTGTGATGCAGAAAGAAAAGTCATTGAAAAATTTATTTTGGTTACGTATAGCGTCTAAATGCTTTGCTAAATCTGTTTAAAATTAAATAAATTTGTGTGGCCTGTTTAGAGACGGACCATATCAAAACAGAATTGCAATATTAACTTAAAATAATTCCATACATTTAGTGTATTTTCCATTTAAAAAATCAGAATTCGCACCGGTATGTCATGTTATCATAAATCTTAGTAAGTACTTAGTTCCTTGACACAATATACAAAATATTTCGTTACATCACTTTAAACTGGAGTTACTCCAGATTATAGAAATTCATGAGTTTGGCACGTCATAAATCGATGAAGATTTTTAAATGAATGGTTTTTAGGATTTTTTCCCTTTGCATCTAGACATGCCAAATATGGTTGCCATGTTATATGGCCATATTTGGCATGTAAGACATGCCAAATATGGTTCTGGTTGAACCAGAAATACTCTAACATTTTTACTCCCAAAAGATATAGGGAACATTCGTTTGACCTAGAACTTTGTAATTTAGCACAAGGTAAGGTTTCATAATATATTCAAAGGAAAATATCCGAAAATTATTATTTTATAATTCTATGTCGGTATATTAGGTAATTTTCCAAAATCGGAATTTCAAAAGCTAGACTATAGAGTCTATATCGCCCAGCAGATGGCGCTGCTGTGGGGTATTTTTCACATTTTAACTCCGCAATAGCTCTATCTCAAGAAATAATGCATGAATTTTCATCTAACTTCAGATTCAGTTAGACGTTGACAGAAGTTGTTTCTCGTTAGTTTTTCATGTAAGTCATCCGAATAGGTTGTACTGCTATGTTGCATTTTGTAGGGTCTGCACGATTTTAGCGATAGTCCTATCTCAAGAACTAATGCACGAAATTTTATATCTTTAGAATCCTCATCATGGGCATAGATTTCCATTTAATTTTGGCACTTTGATAGTAAAATTTTGAAGCATTAACATGTATGAGATAGATGAAAAATTTGTTATTCGCCCATACGACTAATAACTTACGGAATCCAAAAACTGCAAAAAACATTTTTAGTTAAGAAGTGCTTTATTTTTAACTATGCATTGGAAACGGCATGTTTACAGTCTGTTTGAAACTGGATGATAATTTTGGACCTGGTTCAATTAGTTTCAGTATTGAATGATTTATGTCCTTTTTTAATTTGCAGAAATCAGAAAAGATAGTTGATTAAAAACAAGTACATAGTTATTTACTCTTTTAAAAAACAACATATGAAGTAGCAGCACACTACAGTAACTTTTTTATCGAACACAAATTCCAGATGCGTCAATCGATTTTGCTAACTCATTTTTGTTCTGTTGATAGAATTGGTTTAACTGCTGAATATGTGTAAATTTTGTCTATTAAGATGATACTTTTGTTGGTGGGCATTAAAAGTACTAGAAATTTACATTTTTACTCACTGCAGCGAAAAAGTAATTATTAAATTAGAATTTTCAAAGAATTAGAAGCGTAGATACCGAGATATTAGAAGCATTAGAAGCGTATTTTAGGGGCTATATGCAAATTGAAGTTCCGTACTCGACCTATTGACCTATTCCGACCTATTACGTACTCTACCGTGTTGACCTATTGAGCCCTCTTCTTGATCAAGGCATCTTAAGCGATACTCAAGCAGTCATTGAAGACGGCTAGATTACAGGATAGCATAAGAAATTTCAAAACATCGAGTCACTTCTATCATAGACGGCTCTAAAACCGTCATTTCGCCTTTTTAAAGCATAATTTGAAAACTACTTGGAAGAAAAATGTCACATTTTGGATTTCCATAAAGCAGGACTTAATAAATCTAAATCCATCAAAAAATTGTAGGTTGCAATTCATAATTTATTCGAATATTAATTTTATAATTCATGAGTCATATCATAAAATTATAAAAATTGCAAATTCAACGTATTTATGTTTGTGTATTTTAGTATCATTGCTACACAAAAAATTACCACATTAGAAGTATAATTTCAGGACATATTAATAAAAATATGAAAATTTAATTTAACATTAGAAGTTTGAATGTTTATAATTAGAGAATTATTTAGAATTTTGAATGTTTATAATTCGAAAACAGATCATTCAAATGACTTGAAATTTGGTGTCTAGGCACAGTTTGAAACGAAGACTTGAAATATCTTGTTAAAATTGGGTATTGCCATTGAAAGAAAGGAAATTTGAGTTAGTTTTAATATGTAGATGGTCCCCTAAGCAAATTTTATATACATCATTTAGAAGTTGACTTTATTTCCAATCGTTCAGTACAAGTAACATTCTTCTACAATAATTTGTTGAAGGGTTAGTTGGGGGTGTTTAATTTTTTTTTCCACTACTGTACGTACGTATGTATATACATAAGAATGTATGTATGTATGTAATGCGATAACTCTTGATAAAAATATCCGATTAGCTACAAATTTTGTAAATAGGTTTATTCTGATAAGGCGCTTCCCTGATTAGTTTATGAGGTTCATTGATTAAATAAAAAGGAGTAAAGAAGGCTATCACCCACTTAATTTAGATGATTGGGTTTTCCATGCAGATTTATTTGATTTGCTTTAAATTTGGTATACCGGGTTATACTGATAAGGCGCTTCTCTGATTAGATTTGGCGGTTCATTTGTTAAATATAAAAGGGAGGGGATTGGCAGGGTGCTAAACCCCCCTTAAATTATTTACCGCTTTACTCTAAATGAGTGAGTTCCTTTTATGATTAACAGACATAAATTAGAGTTATAATATACAATTAGTGTGCATAGCCTGTGAGCTCAATGCCATCAATTTAAGTGGGAACTTTTCTTTTATGTATTTAAAATCTAGTATTAATATTCTAAAGTCACGGTTTGCCGGTTTTATTATTTCTAAGGAAAGGTAGCAAGAAGAAACATTTGAAAACCTCAATAGGGCGCCGCATTGGTCTAACTTACTCTATCCATCCTTGCTCTAGTGGGGTGTTTCTATTTCTGAATGGTATTATTCGCTTTATTTAAATGTATACGGTGAAAATCAATATTCGGGAATAGTAATACACTGCTGGCCATTAAAATTGCAACACCATGAAAGATTGAAAATACAAAAAAGATATTTATTGTACGTAAACGATATGGCAGGAAAACAAAATGATTAAATTTGTAAACAGTTTGGGGGTTTACAAGGGTGCGAAATTGGTAGAAACATCTGCTCCCCCTGGCAGCTAAAACGGCCCTTATCCAGTTAGGAATGCAGTCAAACTGGGCTTGGAGAACAGAAACGGGCTACTTATTCCATGCTGCTTCAAGTCTATGCCACACTGCATCAAACGTATTAGCTGGAGAAGGGTGGTGGACTAGTCTCTAAGCAATTCATGACCAGATGTTTTCAATGGGTGACAGATCAGGAGACCATGCAGGCCAGGGCAACAATATAATACCCTGTGTATCGAGGAAGGTCAGAACACGACATGCAACATGTGGTTTTGCGTTATCTTGCTGGAAGATGACGTTTGGCAGGTCTCGAAGACAGGACACAACCACTGGACGTAAGATGTCAAAAAAGTACCGATCTGCGTTCAAATTACCGTCGATCCGAATTAGGGATGTGCATGTCGTGTACCCAATGCCTGTCCAAACCATCACACCAGGTGCAGGGCCCCTATGCCAATATAGAATGCAAGCAGGCAACAGGCGTTTTCCTCGGAGCCTCCAGACAAGTATACGGCCATCAGAATACTGCACGTACAACCGGGACTCATCAGAAAAGACGACATTGTGCCAGTCCTGCATCCAGCTTTGTCGTTCGCCGCACCAGAGTCGCCGACTCTCTCTATGCTGCATTGTCAAGGGAAGCCACAGTACTGGTTGCCGTTCTGACAGTCCACACTGCTGCAAACATCGTCGCACCGTACGAGCGGATATTTGGCGCCCTTCAAACATTTCCCGACTAATGGTTCATGATGTGGTTGTATGGCTTTGCAAAGCCGACATCACAATATGTCTGTCCTCTCTGGCGTTATTCATGGGAGGGCTTTGAGATCCTGCATGCCGTTCAGTATGAACCTCAGCAATCCATTGATTCCATAATTGCATTAAAGTGATTGGATTTCGATGAATGCAACGGATGATACCATAGAAAGATAATTCACACTCTCGATAGGCAACGATACTGCCTCTAACGTATACCGACACTTGCATTTCTTCATTTCTTCTTATTATTCGAGGCATAACACGATATTCTGAGCAAAGGCTGACTTTATAAAGCGCGCTCCGAATGAGAAATCCACTACGCAACTTTTCTTTTATGCAGTGCTTCAGATGTCGTTTCTTTCGCCTGCCTCGTCTAAATGCGATGAAATACTAATCATCTGCATATTCCAACCTCTTCTTCCTTTCATGTGATTTTGACGTTCGTCAGATCATTCCTTCCTGGTGTTGCAATTTTAATGGCCAGCAGTGTAGATTGGGTGTGCCAGACAAGACGGCTCTGCTCCAAATGTTAATATTTTGAAAGTTTTAAAATGTGAGATTTGGAGACAGGTTTTCGAAAATATTTCTCCACGATTTTTAACACTTTTCAACATAGTTGAAAGTGTTTATGAACTCGGTTTGTCTGTCCGTCCGTCCGTACTCTAACTCGCGTAAATATTGTCCGATTGCTACGAAATGGATATATGTTATTGGCTTTTACTAGGGTATGTTCGGTATTGAAAATGAAGTGTGTAGCACTTTCAGGGCCTCTCAAAATACTTCCGTCACATTACGGTTGATGAGATATAAATATAACCGTTTGCCGTGCATTTTAATGATATTACAGAATTTTAAACACATTGTAATTGATATACGTCACAGAGGAGTACTATAAGACTCTAGAATAGAGTATGCATAGAACTTACAGGGACACACAATGGAATTTGGCTATAGAAAAATATGAGTAACAATTGAACTATTAAAATCTTTGAACAATAATTGCTGAAAGTGCTTTTTCAGTTTAGTATGCGGTTTTAAATTTACCTTTAAAAAAAAAATATTACTTGGGGTGTATAAATTATTTAGATCATATATAGGATCACACAAAAGTTCTCAACAATATTCGTTTATTGGCGCGTTTAACTCAACTAACTTTTAGCATACTATGTAGTATTATGATAATTACTTCATTGCTACAAAATATGGAACATTTTCTTCATATTTTCCATTAATGTCAACTTTTGTAAAAACGAAATAATTAATACCTTTAAAGAATTTGAGACATTCCTTTGTAAAAAATTATTATATCTTTAAATAATTTTAATTGTCGTTTTTTTTTTTTAAATTGGTTTAAATTTCAAAGGTAAATTGAATGCAGGGGTCAAAGGAATTCATAATAGAAATATCGAAATATGATTAATTTTTCTCTCTATTATGAATTCCATTGATCCCTGCATTCAATTTACCTCTGAAATTGAGACCAATAACTGTCTTTCTTTCCTGGATGTCCTTGTTATTAGTTGTGATAATGGTTTTCAGACTACCGTCTTTCATAAAACTTTTGCTATCAGTCTCCCACCTCACAGATATTCTTCTCATACCCCTAACCAGAAATTCGCTGCTTTTAATACTTTTGTTTTTTGGGCTATCAATATTTGTTCCACTCCTCAGTTATTCAGCGCTAAACTTAATTATCTCAAAACTATTGCTGTTGATCGTGGTTATTCCTCTAATATGATAGATTCTATTTATAAGAAATTGACGAAACCCATCCATTCTGAAAAGCATTCTAATTCCAACACGAATACTTCAGTTCTGTTGCCATTTTTTCCTACAATCAGTCAGCAAGTTGCTAAAATCTTAAGAAGGTTTGATTTTAATGTTATATTTTTCATCTGTTAATAAAATCTCATTTTCAAATCTTAAACAACCCATTGATCGCCTAGATAACTGGGGTATTTACCAAATTTCTTGTAGTGTGGTCTATCTTATACTGGGCAGACTAAACGTGCTCTTGGATTTCGTTTAAAAGAGCATGGAGGTTATGTTAAAAATCAGAAGCTTAAACGTTCTTCTATTGCTCAACATTGTTGGTCTTTTCAACATAGGTTCAATTTTTCCTCAGCCATCATTATCCAGAAATGTTCATCTAACCTTGACCTTGATTTTTGGGAAGCATACCGCATCATTAAAAATTTTCACTCTTTAGTCAATGACTTATCTTGTACTTCTGATTTTCCAAGTATTTGGAAAACATTAATTTAATTTCCCCTTTTTTGTTTTCTTTTTTCTCGTTCTTCGGTAGATGTCGCTACTTGTCCACCCTGTTTGTTCCACTGCTTTTCTCTCATTGGTTGTTTCTGGCGCTTTCGCTACGCGCATAGGGTATATAAGGCAGCGCGTCTCTGTCTATCATTTTTCTCAGCCTTGCTTTTTCTAGCACGCTGTTCCTTTTTCCCTATCTTGCACTGAAGAAGAATCTCGCTGTCGATTCGAAACAGCTGTTTGCAGCTTTTCACGCATTATTTGTGCATTTTAAATGTTGGTTTACTGATTTTTAACACATAGGAAACCGTCAACTCAGTCGTTTCATCTGCTTCTGTCTCATTGGTTGTTTTTGGTGCATTCGCTACCCGTATCGGATATATAAGCCGGCGCATCTCTGTCATTTTGCTCTGCTTTGCTTTTTCAAGCATGCTGTGTCTTGCTCTATCTTGCACTGAAGAAGAATCTCGCTAGGAGATTCGAAACAGCTGTTTTCTGCTTTTCACGTATTATTTGTGCATGTTAAACGTTGGTTTTCTGCTTTTTAATATTCATGCACAAAGGCTTTAATTGCTATTTTAATAACCTGATTTAACTAAACTTTTTATCAAAATAAATTGATTTTATTTCTATATTTCGAATACATGAACTAGATAAATCCGCTTAAAAGTATTGACAAATAAAATTTAATGAAAAGTAATAGAATATAATTATCTTTCTGTTTTAAGTTAACTTTTACACATACTTGCCAACCTCCCGATTTATGTCATACTAATATTTTAATATAGAAACAGTTGTTTTATATAATCATACAATTTCTGAAATTAAATAAAATGAACATTTTTGTAATAATTTACTAGTAATAAAAAAATCGGGAGGCTTGCAACTATGCTTTTATATTTTAATTTCGATTATTATATGTTACTGTTGTTCACAAAAGAACATATAATTAAATAATTTATTGAGCAGACATTTCATATTGAAATTTCCTTTGGAATATCAGGAGTCACTTATTTTAATGAGTGGTTAAAACTTAAAAATAAATGCGTCTGAGTAAGCTCCGAGACGAAAATTCCTATGATTATTAAGGAAAAAAGTGTGATTTCCCCTAATTTTATACTATTCGGAAAGTGAATAATATTTTTACTTAATCCACCTGCTACATCCTGAAAAGTGGCATTTCTAAGTTAATTTCAATAAACAAAACAAAAAATATCATAAGTGTAACGCTCGAACAATACGCACTCCATCATATTTGTTCTCCTTTTCTTTTTTCTTTTCCTTCAAAAGAACTGACAAGCTGAGTAAATTAGACTTTACGAGAGAGAAGAATGTTTACAAAGTGGTTGCCGACAAGGCATTTGTTCTATGCCGTATTTTAAATTAACTGAGTTATTTTGTAAATAGTAACATGTAAATATGTTGTAATTATTAAACTTATTAATCTATGATAAGTTATCCAGTTTTATTTCGTAACATAAGAATAGTTTCCAACCCGGATTCTGAATAATATGTTACAGAAGTGGCTCCCCAACGTGGGGCACGAACAGAAGCAAGATATGAAGATAAGTATTATTTTAAATTGAGTTAAACTGTTTTAATAAGAATATTTAGATACTAAAGTACAAAAATTTATACAAAAGTACTTTTGATTCATCCGGAATCTGATGATTTTTGAAAATTGTATTTGATTCGTCCAGAATCGAAATATTTTGGAATTGTTCTATTCAGCTGAATGATATTTTCCTTAGAATTGAAATACGAAAAGTCATCTGCAGCTTCAAGTATTTTAGTATCTGAATTAAATGAAGATATTCATAAGAGAAATAATTCTAATAATTATTTTTGAAAAATAAAAATCGTTTGCTTTATTTTATACATTTATATAGTTGCACTGAGCTATTTATTATGAAGTTGTTATTGTAAATGAGTGCTTGGCATTATTTAATTATTATATGATTGATATTATTGTGTAAGAAAAAAAAATAAAATAAAGGCAAATAGTTGGTGTCATTATATTGAGTTTTGAAAGATATTGTATGTTATTTATGTTCTATATATGTTAAAAATTACGTATTTTGCTAAGAGTTATTCGTAACACGAATTAAGTTTGAAGTTAGCTAAAACATATTTAGTTCAAATGATGGCGTTTCTTTCAAAGGGTAAGAAAATTGATTTAATCACATTAGCTTCAGAATTAAAAGTAGAAGTAAGTAGCGATGATAAAGTCCTTGAATTACGTGATAAAATTGTAAATAGTGAGGCATTTAAAGATAACATAGATTTTGTACAGGGAATTTATGAAAATATCGTAGAAGAAAGAAAGACTCTTGAGGAAGAGAAACGTTTAGCCGAAGAAAGAGAATTTGAGCTACAGAAGCTCAGGTTAGAAGCAGGAACAAGAGATGTTGTTGCAAATACAAGCAACCCTCTAGAAACTTCTTCAATACGCGTTGACTTGAAAAAGGTTTTACCCGATTTCAATCCTGAAAAGGATGATATGAATTTATTTTTAATAACTTTTGAGAGGCAAATGAAACTTTTAAAGGTTTCTAAAGAACTGTGGATTACGTATTTAATTGGAGTCCTTCCAAATGAAATCGGTAAATTAATAGCGCGTGATCCGGAAGAAAATTTTGAAGATTATTCTTATATTAAAGATATATTGTTGCAGAGGTTCAAGTTAACTGCAGAAAGGTTTAGAGTTTTGTTTAGTCGACATCCAAAGCGAACCGATATTAGCTGGAAAGAATATTATTTTGAAATTAGAAGCTATTTTGAGGGATGGCTATCCGAATTATATATAAATTCCTTTGAAAAATTATCGGAATTAATTATTGCTGACCAATTAAAGAAAAAGGTTTCCCCTGATTGTAAAGAACATTATTTAGACCAATGGGAGAATTTAACAGATCCTGTTGAATTAGCTGAAAAGTTAGATTTATATGACAATCTGAGGTCACACAAAGTAGAAATAAAGAGATCAAATAAAATCAGTGAGGTCGGGAATTCTAATCGCTTTGAAAAAACGCCTTTAGATTTTAAAAGAAATGAGTTTGGTAAGATTGGCAATCAAAAGGAGTCCAAGAGAAATAAAATTAATTGTCCTTCGAATTTAAATCAACCAATGTTAAGTTGCTATGGTTGTGGAAACCAATGAGTTATTAAATCCAAGTGTCCAACCTGTTCTCCGAAAAATGTATCGGTGCACTTTCAATCACTAGAATTTCGTACATGTAATATGCAAACATCACCAACATTATTGGTAAAAATAAGCATAAATGGTCTCTCTGGCACAGCTTGTGCTGACACTGGCGCAACACATTGCGTTGCGGGTGAAGGTTTGTATTCTTTATTAAAAGACCAAGGTGTGAAGTTTGAAAAAACTCAAATGATCGTAGTCTTAGCGGATGGGCTACAAAACACTACCGAAGTTTATAAAACAGAAGTTCGTGTTAAAATTGAAGGTCGCGACATTAAAACAACACTTTATGCTCTGCCGAATGCCAGAAATAATCGTACAATTTCAGGAATCGATTTTTTACGCAAAGCAAAAATTGTTTTGGATGTAGTAAATCAAGAATGGTTCTTCGCTGATAGATGTAGGTGGAAGTATAGATTCGCTGAAGATACATATAGACCTCCGAGTGAATTAGCGATAAAATCTGTTGAATTAAACACCGTTTTTCTTAGAGAAGATGAACGTAGACATCTCTCTTCAGAGCAACAAGTTAGGTTGAATGAACTGCTTGAAAAATTTACTAGTAGCTTCCAACTAGGGGAAGCGACTACACCTAAAGTTAAACATTATATTGATACAGGATCACGGATGGGTATAATTTTATCGGATGAAATTGATAGTCCTGCACAGGATAGAAATGGCTATGTAAAAGATTGCCGTAGGAATTTCGATTATAGGGGTAAGAACAGAAATTTTAATAGACCAATTGTTAACAGAAGCAATAATAGATATGGCCAAAAATATGTTAAACAGTCATTTAACCATGGAAATTACAATAAAAATAGTTATGAGAAACATGGTTCAGAGAATTCTTACCAAGATGAATCAGAGATTCCTCAAAATTTTGAGACTAAAGATTCTTTAATATCTCAAGATATGACAGGAAGTGAAGGTTTGGTGAATAGTTCATCAGATATGGTTGAACCTAATGATGCATCTGAAACGCTAGAAAGTGCTTCACTTACTTCAAAAGTAAAGTATAATCCAAATTTTTCTCCTAGGTACAAAAATAGAGTCAACTATCATGCTCGAAATAATTATAATTATGATGGCCGACGATCGGGTAGAGGTAGCTATCAGGAGCAAAGAAATTCCCAGCCATCACACTGGTATAGTGCACGGCAAACTCCAGATTCGTCTAGCAAATTCGAAAAGAGATATGAAAATGATCTTAGAACTAATGATCAGGATAATTACAAATTGGATTATAGGTCTGGAAGTTACAGACATGATAATGGGTACTATGGAAAACAAAGATCTCCTACTTTTTATACCATTGTCACTAAAGAAAATCCCTTTTCTTCCTTAGGAAATTATCATATATCAGCTTTGTGTCCTTACACGCAAGATGATGGTGGATCTTCTAAAGGCTTTATTCGTCCTAGAGGCAGACCCGGGAAACGTCAGACGCCCAGCCAGCAAATATTTACGAAAGGATCACAAAACACGAGAACCATAGAGGATTTTAGGCACCAGAAAGCATCCCGAAGGAATCCACCCAGGAAATGCACACTGCATCTGAGGGACCAGTAATGCAGTGTGAGGGGAAGAGTGTAACGCTCGAACAATACGCACTCCATCATATTTGTTCTCCTTTTCTTTTTTCTTTTCCCTCAAAAGAACTGACAAGCTGAGTAAATTAGACTTTACGAGAGAGAAGAATGTTTACAAAGTGGTTGCCGACAAGGCATTTGTGCTATGCCGTATTTTAAATTAACTGAGTTATTTTGTAAATAGTAACATGTAAATATGTTGTAATTATTAAACTTATTAATCTATGATAAGTTATCCAGTTTTATTTCGTAACATAAGAATAGTTTCCACCCCGGATTCTGAATAATATGTTACATAATTATGAAAATAAGGTATTGGTTTTCACAATATAAGTTTTTACTTTACCTGAAAAACGTACTCGAAATTTAGACTATACAATTAATTACCAAACGTACATTGATATGAAATGAATTTTAATTTATAAGAGTTTAAGTAAATTATATAAATATTAGAATATCAAAATTGCATATATAGCATTAGGATATATGCAAATACAGAGTAAAACTGAAAAGAAAATTTAATTTTAATAATTAAAATTAAATTTTATTTGTTCATACTTTTAAGCGGATTTATCTAGTTTATGTATTCGAAATATAGAAATAGAATCAATTTATATCGATAAAATTGAAAAAAAAGTATACGGTCTGCCATTCGGTTAGAAACAGGGGCATTTTAAGCAATAATTATTGATTGACGTTGTTTAAGAAATGTCAAATTGTACTCTAATATTAGAGATTTCGATAAAACCTTATAATACAAAAATTACTGACATTTTGAAATGGCAAAGGAAGAAAGGAAGATTCTAAAAAAAATGTGCTACTGAAAGTAAATTTCAACATACAAAACATTTTGTTTTGCTTAAAATACGAAAAAAATAGTCCATCAGTATTACTGTATTACTGGGGGGGGGGGGGAGAGTGGCCTGAGCCAAAGCACCGCTACCAGGGGTCTATTGTGCTATCCCCCAAAAATGAAAGAGGAAACATCTTCACTTAGTCCCTAAAAAGACCAGTAGCTGACATAAAATTCAGCAGACATTTGATAGGAATATCCTGAATTTCCCATGGCTCAATCAGATATCGACCCATGTGTTCGAAACGGTAAGCAGCATATGCCTCACAGTTACAGAGCACATGTAAGGCAGTCTCCTCTTCATACTTACAACCCCTACAAAGAGGGTCATTAGCCACCTTCATAATACTAAGGTGTCCATTAAGTCTACAGTGTCCTGTTAGCAGTTCCACCATATTTCTTAGACTATTCCTTCTGAGCCCAATGAGTTCCTTTGCCCTTTTACTAGGGCATCCGCTATTGAGCTCTTTTGCTTGCCTCTGTCCACTTGAGTCAAGCCGTTCTTTATACTGCTGCTCTCTTAAAATTCTAACAACAGTAGTTCTAATGCTGTCCTTAGAAATGCCAATAGCTGGTTCTGGTCCAATAAATGGAGTAACCCACCCTTTCCTTGCAAGACTATCAGCAAGCTCATTACCCAGGATGCCAGTATGACCAGGTACCCAATGTATAGCAACATCATTACCATTACTGGCAAGCCTGTTCAAAGAGCAGAAACACTCCCAAACAATCCTAGAAGTAATTGTATGCTTCTGTAAGGCAAGCAATGCTGCCTGACTGTCAGAGTAGATATTGACAGACAGGCAACTATACCCCCTCTCAATGCAAATGTAACAACACACGAGTATTGCATAGACCTCTGCCAGAAAGACAGTGGCGTAACTACCCAGCGGGTAAAAGAAGGATGTACCATCAGCTGGGCAGCAAAACCCAGCTCCCGTACCAGTATTCATCTTGGAACCATCAGTAAACCAGATCATACCAGTCTTAAGCTTCGTTACAGAAAGAGTCTCCTATTCAGCTCTAGAGTGAAGACTAACCCTGAACGACTTATCAAATACATGCTTTAAAGGCATGCCGTCAGCCTTCATGATAAAGACTGGGTGCTTACTGATTTTACAGTTAAGCCTGCCCCAAGTAAAATACCTCGAGTACCTCTGCCACTGCCCATGTAAAATGAGTCTATAAGAGCAGAGCAATGCTTCTGCCTCAATAATCATATGCAGTGGGTACATACCCAACAGCAGCCCCATAGCAGATGTAGGAGTTGTCCTAAGTACCACCTGTCATGGACAAGCAGATCATCCTCTGCAGTTTTGCTAATTCTGACTTGGCAATGTCAGGTCCTTCAGTATAGATTATGGCACGGATTTTTTCGGAAACTGATTCAAATTTTAGATAAATTGTGCATGCTCTCGGCGCACACAGGAAAGAATCCTAGGAAGTTCTGACACATCCCATTCGTAAATCAGAAAAATTTGGATTTCCTGTACAGTGTGGAGTTTTTTATGTTTTATAGTATGTCTACCGAATGCATTCTAAACACGTTTTAGGAGAATTAGGCCCAGAGAGTAAGCCATATCAAACACTAGATATCGTTATCTGATATTCTGAGGAACATTTTAATTGTCGTTTATGGACGAGCATTTTTATGTCCGAAATGTTATTCCGGAATAAATTTTCCATTTTACATACGCACATTAATTTTGTAAACGCTTATGGAAAACTTCTGCGAAGTCACTATAGCTCTTGAAATTTTGTATAACGCCGAATGCTATCACTGTGATTGATACCTGCTATTGTGATTACTCCTTGTCCGTCAATAGCTTTCAATATCCTGGTCATTCTGATTGTCCAATCAAATTTCGCTCTATTTCAATATGGTATCTAGAATCGCCTTTTAAACTAAATCATCATTTAGAAAAAACGCGACTCTTAACCAATTTTTATAATTTTTTTAACAACATAAACCTTCTTTAAGATAGTGTACACCTATAAAATGGATGTAACCAGCCCCGACTGTGAAAGAATAATCAAACTCTGTCAAAGGATGTTTTACAAACATTTTCCAGTTAATAAATTTCATTAAAATATATAAATTTCATTAAAATATTCAATCTTGAGAAATCGATTGTATGATTATTCTCTCAAATGTTAATGCTTGAAATTAAAAACAATGAAAAAACGTGGGTGCACTGCTTTTAATCTGATATGTGGTCTCGTCCTACAGCCAGTGTATTATTACGTAGCTGTCTGTAACCCAATTTTACATAAATTAGTTGTTTCGTGTCGTTCTGCAAGTTGTGAAATCAAGGAACTTTCCTCTCTACATATTTCATTTTAAATTATGAAAATTGCAAAAGAATTCATTTTTACTTTTTTGAGTTCTATAAATTTGAAAATTATTTTGTGCTCAACAAAGTGTCCTCATTCTTTGAATAAAGGGAATGCTCTTGTTTTCTGTAAAAACGAAAGACCTATCTGTTCAAAGTATTAACCACCAAAAATTTGAAATTTTATCATGTATAGAAGTCACTTTTTGTTTTCTCCATAACAACAGAAAACCGCTATTTTAAAGAGGACACTGCTCTAGTGATGAAACAACGATGACCTGAAAGACCAACGTCTTATAAATACAGAGTGGAAGGAAACAACTGAAAGCAAAACGTTTCTAAAGTTTATTTTGGTGATGTTGCACTTTGTAACAAACAATTGTAATATTAAGAAAGGAACTTGTACGGATCGTTATTTTCATCCTTCATTAAAATTTATCACTTATTGCTAAAGCAATTTTAACTATGCATTATCAGATGTGGTTGAACTTTTTTTAAAGTTGTACATCCAGTTTCTTTCATCAGATACACAATGAAATCATACTGGTAGGAATTTTATTTTTTTTTACATCTGGTATATCACCTGGACACCACAGATGCTTTACCGTATGGACGATTAAGTGTGGCAATGTCGTCTTTGACATTAATGCTTCTAAAAGACCTAAAGTAAGATACTGATCGATAAATAACTATCACAGCAATATCTACAAGCTCTGAACGAGACGAATTGTTTTCTTAATACAACCCTTTTACGGTGTATTTGTTTTAGATGCCAGATGTTGATTCAATCAACATTTATTATTCGAAATCGTTTGACCTTTGCCAGATATTATTTTGTATAATTTGATTAACTACACAGTTACCACACTATACATTCTAAACATTATACCTATATATAAGTCGTTCTTGGTTATTATAATAAATACATTAATAATCCTTAAAATATGAATCTGATATACAAAGTCATCGCTACGCTGTCATTAAAAGAAATTCACTGATAGTTGTTAGGCTTTCCACATTCTTGTGGGAGCGTTTACATTTTTTTTAAACACTCCTGCTGCATGCAAACTTTGCGAAGGACTTTGGAAGAAGATAATGAATCGGCATTTCGCAACATCTTTATTACAGCAACGAATTGAGATTTCTTTTGGCAATATTCTTCTCCGAAGGAGGATTCTTAGTTGTACAACTAATATATTTTATTTAAAATCGAAGAAATAAAAGTCCCCAAATGCGATAGATATATTTAAAATTTAATAAACTTTTAACTATAATAAATTTAAAGATGAAAATTATTACATTTTTTTCAAGGAACTCAAACACTTTATAAGACGTTATTGTAAATTAATTAAAAAATAGGCATTATGCAGTTAGAAAAAATAGCATTAAAAATTGAAAACGAAAAATTATTTTATCCTGTTTTAACAAGTAAATGTAATAAATAGTAAAATGTATTTGACATTTGATTCATCTACGCAGGTTTGATTGAGAAAGCTTTTAGTTATCCAGAAAAGATAGTTCATCGGTCAAATTATTTTTTTTTCTTAACTTGTGCAATTAGAAGCCATAAGCTTCCTTACAGCAATGCCGCATGTACAGCGTGTCCGCTCTCAATGGTGTCCAATGGCTAATTCTTAAACCGTTGGTCATAGACATATAGTTCGAATTACAAAAAATATTTTAAATGAGATAAATAAATATTTTAAAAAGGATTTGGGCCAATAAAAACATTTCTTAAAAATTACGAAATTTAAATTTTTATACGGTCTCCCGGTCTTATAAGTTATATTTAGTAAAATTTTCCTTTTTCACTGACAAGTAAAACAAAAAAAAAAAAATCCCGTTATTCTACGATTAATATTGACCGAGTAATCGCTGTTTAAAGTTAGAGCATATGTTTTGCTGCAAATTGGGGGTCATTTACAAATTTAGTCGAAATATAATTTCTTCAGATATATTAAAACACATTGGAAATTGATCGTTCGTCAAACGTGGCGTATGAGGTGCGTTTGTACTATAACTAGTTTTATAAATATTTTTTGCATCGCATATTGTACTGAATGTATATTTGCGTGCACTTAATAAGTGCATATCAAGTTCATTATCTTCGAAAGGTTGCAACATCATTAAAATGCACATGCAATAATTTTTTATATTGGTCGTAATGTAACGGAAAACTTTTGACAGTCCCTGTAATTAAACTATACATCCGATTTTCATAAAATTTGAAATAACCGACAAAATTTTGCAACAATTATACATTTGAAATTTCAGACCATTCGGAAGGCTGTAACATCATTAAAATGCACTTGCAATAATTTTTTCTTATTGGCCGTTATGTAACGGAAAATTTTTGACTGTCCCTGTAATTAAACTATATATCCGATTTTCATAAAATTTGAAATGATGCGACAAAATGTTACAACAGTTATACATTTAAAATTTCAGACCATTCGGTTGGGTAGTTTTTGTTCTGTTATATGCGGAAACACGGACAGACAGACGGACTGAACGACGACTATAGGTGCTACGTATTTATATAATTACGAAAGCACCAAAAAATGGTTGAGAGTAAAATTAACATTGCAATATAAATTTGAAATCTTTAATCATTCTGACATATTAATTCAAAATATACAATTTGTAATAAGCATTTAAGAAGAAAGAAAAAACAGAATTTTTGTTAAACAAAATTATGCTAAATTAACAGCCTCAATTCTTTACAAAATGATACGTATTTTAAAATATTATTAGATTGCACTAGCCTGTAAAAGTTGGGTTATGTCATGCTTTTTAGCTTTTGATAATTGATTCTTATGTATTCTGTTCCGCTGAATCCGAAATTGACCTTCATTTTTTACCATCATATAAAGATTTTCACGCAAATCATGCGTTAAGCATAGATTATGAATCACTTTTCAGCACTTCCTGAATGCTTTAAGAAAACTTCGTTATTTAGGGAAATAAGGTAAATATGATAACTAAGTAAACATTTTATAAAACGCATAAAAAATTTGGAAAACTGATATCAGTAGTTACCATCCATAGCCAAATATGTATTCCAACTCTTTTGAATAGCCCTGTATTTGATCTGTAGTTTGATATATATACTATATAATGGGAAGATTCAGTTTAGCAAAAAAATGCATAACAGGTTGAAATTCATCTTTCAGCAATTTATGCTAATAGATGGAAACATACTTGAATACTTTTGTACAGCCCTGTAGTTTACCTAGTTCCTTTATTACATGCCACAATTTAGCTAAAATTTAATTCAAACTAAAACACGCTTAAAACTACTGAAATTACACTTCAAGAAATTAACACCCATAGATGGCCATGTATCGAATTCTTTGCGTGGCCCTGTATATCATTTTATTAATATTCTACAAATATTTCTTAGTAAAATAAATTCAGATTTGCGTAAAAATGCACAACTATTTTAAAACTCACCTTTAAGCAATTTATGCTCATACCCAGTAGCATTTACGAATTCATTTCTGTAACCCTGTATATGAACTATAGCATTTATACGCACTTTATAGTATGCATAAATATACTAAAAAAAAGATCATATCATAATTAAAAATGCATTTCGAGCAATCATTGCTAATATACAGTAATTCGGATACAATATAGTATCTGAAATCTTTTCAAATACACCGCAAACAGTTCCCCCTATAGCACTATGAACGGAATTTTTTTTTTGTGGCCCTTTAAATGAACAATAACTCTTCTTCCCAGATATTCAACAGAATGCATACTTTAGTGGACTTCATAAATGAATATCAATTTTACTATGTTTGAAAGAGTGTAACACCATTAAATTCATTTGAAACGATTTTTTCCAATTGGCCGTAATGTAACGGAAAAATTTAACTGTCCCTGTAAATGAACTAAACAGGCTACAAACTTCATTTGAAATAGGGAACGTGCTATGGTAGAGGTCACTAACATCAAAAAATTTCAGAACGATCCGAGCATATTTACGAGAGTTAGAGCGTGGAGAGGCGGCCAGACGGGCAGACAAACCGAAGTCATAAAAACTTTTCAACTTTGTTGGAAAGTGTTAAAAAAGAAAAATTGCGAAAATTTAATACTATAAAATACATGTGATTATTCTGTTTTTAGCTTTTAATGATTGGTTTTTACATATTTCTTACCGCTGAATCCGAAAATGGCAATCACATCAGGATTTTTCGCAAATTGCAAATTTCAAAGTTAAAATTGGACCTTCTCCCGCATCTCATCGGATCACTCAGCAGTTTAGCTGCAATAATACTAGGATAAGCAAAAATATTGAATAAAATATTGAATAAAATGAAATAAAATAAAAATAAAATTCAGGGCTAAATAATACATAAAAGTTAAAAACCCAACAATCGCAATCTTGTATTATCTAATCTAAAACTTTTTCTTAAACTTCTTGGCGGTAGTCCATCCGAAATTTTTTGTGTTATCCTGTAAAATAAGTACAAATGGTAACTACCGAAAATCATAATAATATCAGATTGTTATCGGATTTGCGCCAGTATGTAAAATTTAATCTCGATCGGATATTTGAAAGTGAGTTAAAGTTCGAGTACAAATTTTGTATTGGAAAAACATACATACGATCGTTGAAGTAACATAAAAACTTATAAAAATAACATAATTTTTGTTAAAAGAAATCATAAAAGAAACAGTCTCAAATCCTGATAAAATAAAATATATTTTATTTTAGCTAATCTGAAACTTAATAAATGTTAACTTAATCGTAATACTTGCACGAATCTTTTCAAAGCGCAGATACACATGAAATAAGATCTTCGAATACTTTAAGCTCTTGGCATGTGACCCCTCAAAGCCCAGCCGAACTCATTTATTTTCAGAGCAAAAGAGTGGCATAAATCATGCATTTTTAATGTTTCATAACTGGCTCAATTTTAGTGTTATAAGAATGGATTTTTTTTTTTGTCTTACTTGTCAGTGTGATAGGAAAATTTTACTATATATAACTTCTAGGACCGGGGGACCGTATAAAAATTTAAATTTTGTAATTTTTTCAGAAATGTTTTTATTGACCCGAATCACTTTTAAAATATTTCTTTACCTGATTTAAAACGTTTTTGTAACTGGAACTATATGTGTATGAATAACGGGTTTAGGAATTAGCCATTGGACACCGTTGAGAGTGGACACACTGTATACTTTTTAATTTATTAAATAAATATTTCCTTTGAATACTGCGTATAATTTTTTGAAGCATTTATAATAGATTTTTAGAAAAGGATATATTATTAAATGAAATCAACATTTTTTTTAAATATCATTAAAAATAAATTAATGCTATCTATAAATTTTATTAACACTAATTGAAACTTTCAAAAAATTTTATAAAAAAATTTTTAAACACTTACAGGTGTCTTGTACAGCATACGTTCCCTTCAATGTTTATTATCTAAAGAACATGTGTCTCTTAAAATTATTTTCATTTAAACGTAACTCTTTTTTCTTTTATTTGAAAAAAACCGCCAAATTACATTTATATTTTTCTTTAATTTCTAACCAGAAATACTTATTTAAGTGAAAATAGATGTTTATATATTTATTGTTAAACGCGAAATTATAATTATCTGCCATTCCGTAAAGAAATCCATAACTTATTAATTCAATTTGCTTTTAATTATTACTTCTGGAATTAATACCACTTCAGAAAATTAATGATTATCTACTTCCTTCCCTAGATCTAAGAAGTACAGTTTTCAAGATAAATGCGAATATAATTATGAGAAGATTTGTGTTGCCATAGAAACTAATGCTTCTTCATTAACAAGAAATATTAAATATGCTGTGGAAGAATTATTTTGTGATATTTTTTTTTAATCCGTGTGGTTGTTATTAAATTTTTACTATCAAAACATTTTAAACAATTTTAATGTGATACATAAATTAATTAATAAATTAATTCTAAATATTTATGTAGAAAGAATCTTTTATTATTGATTTATATAACATATTCGGTGAATATAGTTTTATAAATTCTACTTTTACAGGAAAATGTTAAAACATTATGTATAGAACGAATTATTCGTTAGTATGAGACATTTTAGTTTCATTGTGAGTGTTAAAAAATCACCCATTTAATAATGTTGAACAGAGAGACAAAAATATGTGTCAGGATAATTCGCGGATATACAGTCTTTAAACGAAATGATGTAGATAATATGTAACATCATCCTCGTGTTTGTCAGTTTTTAAATACGCAATAATACAGAAACAAACAAAACGAATTTTTTTTTATGATAAGCAGGGAATGTAAAATGTGATGTAATTCAGATGGTTGAAAATTACGCTAAATTAAGAAAACTTATATGTTGAAAATATTTTCCAATCTTGCAAATTTTTATAGAACTTAACTCAGCTCACATTTTCCCTACCGTTCTTTTTCATTATTTTTATTAGTATGTAAAAGTTATTTTAAATAAATAAAATGACAGTTTAAATATATAAAATCTAGTAACACTTTTTGCCATAGAAAATGATCTTCTAATTAACTGATAACTTTTTAAACTATTTATAGACTATCATACTTTTAGAATTTTATTCGTTATTGATATCAATTAGATAAATGGGTTCGTGTGTATGTAGTATAATTCGTATATAGGTGATGCAGGGGACCTGATAAAATCACGGTCCAACTGTGTCTTGCCCACCCCTCTCTCCCCCCAAATCTCGTATGCAATTTTTGTGAAGCTGATAACTTAACCCATTTTGACATTCTAACAGTTATAATCAACATTCAGGATAATATTAGATTAAATATATCTACCTATGTATATTGTATATACATACACAGGGTTCGTGACATATACCGGGTGTCCCAAAAATGACTGCTGGATTTTAAATTTCAATAACTTGCAAACGTGACAGATATTAAAAAAATTCTTGCAGGAGTGTTATGTAAGATGTCAGGAGTTTTTATGTTGCGATTCTCAGTTTTAGTTAAAAATAGCATCGATAGATGGCGCTGCAAACAATAACCGCCAAATCCGGGCTCGATTTTTCGGCCTCTCTCTTCTTCCATGCGGAAAAAGGAGATTAAAATGTATTGAATGGATCCCGAAGTACCAAAAATTGGGTCTGGACTGAGCACCTGTAGGGATCCTACATTAGAGAGAGATTGGACATTGAAGAAATGTCCACCATTTTCGTTACAAAGTAGATGGAACGCCGTACAACGCAATGCATTTTCATCAGCGTCTAACACTTTTTATTTTATTAAAATTGTGAAAATTTCATTTTATATACCTTTAAAGAGTCTTTCGGAATATAAATATAAGCACATTTCCATTTTAATGAGTAAGATTTCTCAGAAAATGCATTTTTTTTTTTTTTTAATGAGCTGTTTTACGCTACGCAGCAGTGCGATTTTACTTAGTTATCGGATTTTTATTTATTTGTAGAATTTGTTTTTCACATTTTTTAATTGTTTCTTTTAACAGCAGTGCTTCTATTTAACTTTTTTTCTAAACTTTCATTTAATGTTTTGATAACAATACTCATTCTAATATTATATATTTACAAGACTTCCGTATTTAAAAAAAAATATCAAAGAGAAGTAGCAGTACGTAGAAACTTATCATAAAATATTTTCAGCGCACATATTAAATTAACTTTAAATCACATACATACTTAAATAGGAGTGGTATATGATATGTTCAAATTTTAATGTTTCTGAAATTATCAATGCGAAGAGGGTGAAAACTATAATAATTACTGTTGTTTTAAAATTTGTTATACTTTATACCCGTAAGGCATGGTGACGTCACGGCGACGTCGTTGTGAAGTCACACTGTGATTTTGTGACCGTCGATGTGACGTCACGTGACGTCGATGTGACGTCACAGTGACTAGAATGCGAGGTCGTTATGGCCGTTTTAGAGGTCGTTTGTGACGTCACATTGTGACCACTCTGTGAAGTCACGGTGTGACAAATTTGTGAAAAGTGTGTCATTTGTGACTATTTTGGCATTAAATTTGTGACGAACCTGTGACGAAAGCGACAATGCTTTGAAGTTACACTGTGACCAATTTGTGAAATATGTGTCATTTGTGACGAACTTGTCATAAACACTGTGATTTCAAATGAAAATCAAATTTCAAATTAATTGCTTAAAAGACGCAAATAGTGAAAAAGATTCCATGCTGGGACTCTAACCCGGGCCATTAGTACAGCGCACTGGCATTCTACCGACTAAATCACATGGAACGATACCCAGGCTGGAAAATTTCTCACTATTACATGATTGCGAGGCTACAAACTCAGCACAAGATGGAATATTTAGCGTGAACCACCAACATGATGCAAACACGAAACTTAATTAAATCCAGCATCGATTGAAATTATATTAATACTTGGAAATTTTTCCAGAGAGAACCATTCGCCTTGCATACAATATTTCAAATGAAAATCAAATTTCAAATTAATTGCTTAAAAGGCAATTTTAATTTGAAATGTTGTATGCAAGGCGAATGTTTCTCCCTGGAAAAATTTCCAATAATTAATATAGTTTCAATCGATGCTGGATTTCATTAAGTTTCGTGTTTACCCCATGTCGGTGGCTCACGATAAATATTCCATCTTGTGCTGCGTTTGTAGCCTTGCCAACCTGTAATAGTGAGAAATTTTACAGACTGGGCGTCGTTCAATGTGGTTTAGTCGGTAGAATGTCAGTGTGCTATACTGATGGCCCGGCTTCGAGTCCCGGCATGGAATCTTTTTCACTATGTTGGCCTTTGCGCCTTTTAAGCAATTAATTTTATATTTGATTTTCATTTAAAATATTGTATATAATGCGAAGGATTCTCTGTGGAAAAATTTCTAAGTATTAATACAGCGATGAATTTTGAAATAACCTTTTCCTGTAAATATAAAATCTTATCTTTTTACCGTAATTTTTAGCAAAATATCGCTATTTTGGAGTCCTATTCTTCTAAAACATTTTAAATTTTTCCACTTAAAAAACAATGCTTATCAACTGACATATTTTTTTATTCAGTTCTATGCTTGATATTAAGTTCTATGCTTGATATTGAGTTCAAGCTTGATATTTAGAATGTGTAATTTTTTTTAATTTGTTGTGATTTGTCATTGCTTTATTAAATACGAACATGGAGACTAACGGATATTAATACAACTATTATTTATAGAGCGGCATGATAAGCGATATTTATTAAAATTTTTTATTCCCGTGTATATTGTATTTTGTGAATATGAGCTAAATAGATTTGGTATGTTTTATAGGAAAAGACTGATCTGGGAAATAGAAAAAAAAACGAGTAAAAAAAATCATGTGTTAATCATAGATTATAAAGTACTTTCCAACACTTTCTGAATGCTTTAACAAGACATCGTAATTTAGGGAAATGACGTAAATGAGATAACTAAGTAAACATTTTAGAAAATTCATAAAACATTTGAAAAATTGATTTCAGCAGTTACCGTCCATAACCAAATATGTTTTCCAATTCTTTTGAACAGCCCTGTATTTGATCTGTAGGTTGATACACTGAGAAAAATGAAGTACTCAAAAATAAGTAAACCGACGTACTCATATCGAATTGAATATTTTTGGATCAAAAATGAACCCATGCTTTCTCTATTTTGAAACATCACATGTTATCAAACCCAAACAAACGAATAGTTTTGTACCCTGTAATGGTTCATTTCATTTATGGCGGCATAAATGATGTTTATTAATGTAAATATTAAATTATGCACAGCATTTTAAAAATAATTTAAAAGTGCTTGGAAATAATGCTCTTGTCATAAAAATATTCGATTTGAGTATCTTGTTAAGAATTTTGCTATTTTTCTTAATAAATAATCAATTAAACATTTCTTGTTAAGAACTTTGAACGGGAAATAAATATCAGTACATTTTTACTTTAAATTTTAGGGGGTTTTTTTGCAGGGGGGGGGGGCAGTACATAACGATTCATATTTGATCACAACCAATGAATAAAAAATGAGTACATGTGTTTCTCAACTTTGAGTACATTTGGATCGGAGCTATTTTGAGTATGTGACGCATTTAAAATTGAGTACTTTTTACTCAATTTTGACTTCCCATTTTTTTAAGTGTATATATACTATATAATGGGAAAATCTAGTTTAGCAAGAAAATGCCTCACAGGTTGAAATTCTTTTTCAGCAATTTATACTAATGTATGGAAACATACTTGAATACTTTTGTACAACCCTGTAGTTTACCTAGAATCTTTATTACACGCCACTATTTAGTTAAAATTTAATTCAAACTAAGACACTCTTAAAACTGCTGAAATCACATTTCCAGAAATTATAATTTATAGACGGCCATGTATCCAATTCTTTACGTGACCATGTATATCATTTTATCTATATTCTACAAATATTTCTTGGTAAATTAAATGCAGTTCAGCAAAAAAAAAAAAAAGCATAACTCATTTAAAAACAACCTTTTGCAATTTGCGCCCATACCCAGTAATCCTTACGAATACTTTTGTGTAGCCTTGTATAGGAATTATAGCATTTATATACATCATATATTATGCATTAATATAGTGAATCATAAAAGCGCATATCATAATTAAAAATACATTTCCAGCAATCATCGCTAATGAACAGTACTTCGGATACAATATAGTATCTGAAATATTTTGTGTGTCCCTGTAAATGCTATATACGTATTATTTGTATTATACATGAAATAATTTATAGTATGTAAACCTCAGCGTATATGCAATATTAACATATATCAATATACATATATTAACATATATTAACATATATCAATTTCATTATATATGAAATAGATTAACATAATTAAAGTATGCCGCAAACAATTCCCTCCACCCCTATATCATTATGTATTTGAATTCCTTTTTTAGCCCTGTAAATGAACAATAACTATTCTTTGCATCGCATAGTAAACAGAATGCATATTTTAGTGCAGTTCATAAATGCATATAAATTTTATTCTGTTTGAAAGCGTGCGTAAAATCATAAAAAATCATTTGAAACGATTTTTTCCCATAGGTCCTAATGTAACGGAAAACTTTTGGCTGCCCCTGTAAATGACCAAAGCATGCTACAAACTTCATTACAAATAGGTACCGTGCTATGGTAAACGTCAATAACATCCAAAAATTTCAGGGCAATCCGAGTATATTTTCGAGAGTTAGAGTGCGGACAGACTGCTAGACGGACTGACGGAGAGACAAACCGAAGTCATAAGCACTTTTCAACTTGTGTCCTTTATTATGTATCCTGTATTATATGAACTTTTAAAAAATATATACTAAAGCAGTTTAATCTATAACTTCCCATAAGGCATGAAAAACACTTTGTTTCAATGCTTAAATATCATATTTTACTTTTTAGTGCCAATAATTACGCGTATCATAAACGTAGAAAATGAATTTACAATAGAAGAAAATTTAATAACCGATTCAGAATGTCTATAATTAAATGTTTGATTAAAATCACAAACAGAAAAAATGCTTACATACAATTTAAAAAAATAAATATACCAATTTGAAAAACACTAAAAATAATAATTAGTATTTATAATTGTACTATTAAACAACAGCAAACTCAATAGATAAATTAAATGCATTATTAGATTTAACAATATCTCAAAAATATTTCCATCTGGTATAAGGAATTCCTATTATTTTATAATTTCGGCAAATGTTAAATCTGAAAACATTGGTTTGAAGATTTAGGATTTTGAAAGATAATTTAAAATATTATTAGCACTAAAAGAAAATTCTTTCAAATGTTTCACTACTGTAATATGTAAAAATACTTTCCCAGTATAATGTTAATTTCTAATCTGAAACAGTTTCGTAATCTCATGATAATCGAACATCATATTTAACCCCAAAATAATAATAACTATAAGTGTTAGTAATCAAAAAATAGTAAGAAGCCGATAAAAAAATTCCAAATCATTGTCTCAACACATTTTCAATCTCAAGTAAGAGTAAATTAATGTTTATATTAATTCCAGTATGAATGTAAGCATGCACAGTCTCTACGCAGTTTTTTTTTTCAAGCGATGGCAGATTAAGATATTTTTCTTTACAGTTATCGAGTTTGAAAATATCGCTTCCTGACACTTAAAGATCAGTCTCTTACAAATATAACATAAAACTATTTAACTCATATGTACAAATCAGGAATAAAATATTTAAATTAAATAAAACTTACATATACGTTCTATTAATATCCGTGTATCCTAAAATGGTCATTTCCTTATCTTAAAGTGTTGTAGACGTGGTGAAGGTGATGTTCTAAAAACAGTGAACTATTTATTTCCCGCGTCTTCTCATGTTTATTTTTTTGTGGGCAGACGATTTTACAAGCAGATGGTCTGGTACAGATTATTTGTTTTTGCATGCAAGAGATATGAAACTTGAATGCGCAGTAATTTTCTGAAAGTATGGTTAATTAAAATTTTGTATTTGAAGAAATGTCCAATGTATTTAATCTTTTCTTTTTATCCGTACCAAATAATTCAAGTTAAAATGTATTGTAAAGTTCCTTCTTTCTAAATAATTATAATAATAATATTCATAATTAGAGTTTATTAGATATACCATTGTTTAAATTTTCAAAAGGTGTAAAAATTTAATGGTAATAACGAGACCCCCCTTTTTTTTTCTTTTTTTTTTTTTTTTTAAGTAAAGTTTGTTTTGCACAAATTTTGTATATTTCTTTTATTTTCGGAAAATCCTAATTTTATTTAAAAAGTCTGAAAGAAGTAGAATTTATGACTTGAATACAAATTATAAAAATATTCTAAAGCAAGAAATGCATAGATGACTAAACTCTGAAGACTCTTTCTACGTGCTCATTAAAAGGTGGAGATTTAACTGTAATAGAATTTTTTTATTTTGAAACCACAGAAGTGTTTCGAATAATCGTGGTCGGTAAAAAAAGAAATAAATAAATAAATTTCCTCCCAGCAAACTAAATATGTAAAGTGTATAAATTTAATATTCCTAATTCTAAATATATTATCCAAATGCTAGATAAAATTGAAATCATGAAAAAGTATACATTCACTATCTTAGATATCAAATTGATAAAATATAGCCTGAAAATTTAGTTTATTAATGCATGTATCGTGCACTTTATTTATTATGCCCCCCCCCCCCTCCCCTTTAGTGATAGAATTTACCATTTGCTATCCACTAATATATTTTATTCCTTATGCCATGTAACTCGTGACTGTTTAAAATATTTCTCTTCATTTTCAAAGATTTTTGAAGTTCATATTTTTGTCCCACTGTGACTTACAATATGGTGGTTTTTTTGTCACATGTGTGACGTGACGTACGTTACATAGCAGTGACATAACAGTGACCTCACAATTTTTTTTTAATTGCCAGAAAAACATAATTTTACAGTAAATAACACGTTTTAAAGAATTTTCGTAATTTTTTTAAGTTTTCTAAGAAGTTCACATCTCAGTCACAATGTGACATCACTGAGTGGTGGCATTTTGGTCACAGATGTGACGTGACCACAGTGACTTACAGTGACGTCACAACGACGTCACCGTGACCATGCATGCTATGAGGGTAGATAGTTTTAAAAAAATTGAATTTTATAGTTCATTTTCTATCTGATAATCGTTAAAAATTATTTTTTCAAATACTGTGAAATTAAAATAAGGTTCTTACATGCCCAATCTTCCTCTGCCCACTATTTTAATGAGTAAAAGATGTATTTCCTGAGAATTCTTACTCATTAAAAGGCAAATTTGCTCCTATTTATTTATTGAAAGACTCTTTAAAGGCATATGAAATGAAATTTTCATAATTTTAATAGATTAAAAAGTGTCAGACGCTGATGAAAATGCATTGCGTTGTACGGCGTTCCATCTACTTTGTAACGAAAATGGCGGACATTTCTTCAATGTCCAATTTCTCTCTAATGTAGAATCTCTAAGCACCTGTTGTTCTCAAAGCCATCTATTGTTTGACATTCGAACTAAAACCAAGAATCACAGTAACGAAACTCTTGACATCATACATAACCCTCCTGCAAGAATTTTTTTTATACCTGTCACAGTTTGCAAGTTATTGAATTTTTAAATCCACCAGATAATTGTTTTACAAATATTACGAAGTTTGATATTTTCCTGTATTTGATATTTCTTTCAAAATATAGTACATATCTCGAATAAATAAAAACCAAATCTTTTTGGTTACTTCCTGTATCATACTATACATTTATATATTTACCGATTTTCACCAGGTATTATTTCGATAAAATTACGAGATTTTTATTTTGATTATGCCATTACAAAGTAGTTCTGTTACAGATAAACTGTAAATGAAATCTTTTCAAAGCAATTTAAATTGTATTTTTATATGATGAATTAAAACATTTTTAAGAACAATATTAAGACTCTTTAGCAGTTATCAAGGAACACAGATGTGTATGAAAGACTGCATTTTTAATGAAATAATACCTGATGAAAATCGGTAAATATATATACTTATATATATATGAATATTTTATAAATATATGTATATATGTTTTTAATAATAATATAAATATGCTTTATATTTTCAGTCAAAGCGAGTGTAAATTATTTTTTTAACTGTTATTGACAATCTTGTTCTGTAGATAAAGAAATTTTTCTCTGGTAGTGGTTTTATTACCACACACACACACACACACACACACGCCAATATATAATCCAACCTTAACTTTGAAGCTGAATTTTAAAATTTAGAACGAATAATTAATGACGTGGATACATTTACTTAAAAGTGGTAGTGAAATATGAACTGTCTAATTTCGATAAGTTGTTTACACTTTTATTACAAAGAACATTTTCTGGTCTTTTTGCTCAATTTAAACTGCACAGCGGTTTAGGGAATGAAAAAGTAAACATGCTGATATTTATATTCAAAATTTTTAATAAAAACAAATTATTTTTTAATTTTTATTATTTAAAACTTTGTTGCATAAAACATAAAATTCACTTAAAACGTCATAGCGAATCATATAGTTTGATTTTTTGTGAGTATAAAAAGAAAATTGTGCCTGTTTTCAATTAGTCGATATAAAATTTTGATACATAAGTGAAAAATTAAAATAAAAATTCATTTAAAATATTGTTTTGTTAGGCTTTCATGCTAAGTGCAACATGATTTAATTTTTAATTTATATTATGTCGGAAAATAGCTATAATCCTCAATAAGCTGCCTGTTTTGTACATATCAGATAAATACCAAAAATATTGTATATAGTATATAAATATATTTACAAATCCTGTACATACATAGCAGCAAGCTGAATGAAAAACAGACTCTGGGCCTCACTTCTGTTTGATGGGATCATGGTACAGTAGATTAACACCCTCCAACCTTTTAACCCTTTATGTACTGAATTATGAATTCATGAAAATTTTATCTTCTAAAACATTTTTTGTGAATTGTTTAAACTATATTAGAGTATTTACAAAATCATTTAATAAATATTGGGAATATTTTAGAAAGACTGAATGATTTAGAAGGATTAATTAAATTTGAATTTATAGGGATTTCGGGCAATATTTATTACCCCACTCAAATGTTTTATTTTAAATGTATTTCTTAGTATTTTGTAAAATTAGGAAATCTACAAATATAATGTTCTTATAATAGAAATATAGGCACATTTTCGAACTGAAAAATCCCCCTCCCCCCGCGCCCAGAAAACTAAAAATATTCAAAGGCAAAATAAATCACCTTTTAAAAATATTTTTGTTTTGTGTAACCAATAATGCTTTTGGAATAAGATAAAGTAATGTATCTATAACCCATTCTAAACTGTATTACAACTAACCGATGTATTAAATGAACCTTTAACAAGTTATTTTAATGGTACTTATAAGTACCGTCAGTAGATAAAGCTTAAAATAAATAAATAAACAGAGTTATATTTAAAATTAATATAAAGGCAAATAGTATATAAATCTACAAGAATTACTTCCAGGTGCATACTTAAAAATGCATTAAAATGCAGTATTTTTTAAAATGCATTAAAATATTTTAAAATACTTTAGAAAAACACAAAAAGTTTTCAACCATCAAAATGTTGTCATCAGTGGGAATTAAATGTTGTTATAATTTTCTTAATTGATGGATGGTAGTTCGAATAAACGCAAAAAAAAAAAAATAAATAAATAAATAAAATAAGAAAAAAAAAATAGTAACAACATTTAAATCCCACTGAAGACGACCTTGTGATGGTTGAAAACTTTCTGTGTTTTATTAATGTATTTTAAATAATTTAAATTATATGTATGCACCTGAAATTAGTTCTTGTAAATTTATTTGTGCTTTTATATTAATTTTAATTAATTAACTTAAGGTGAATTGAGCAGTAGAATTTTAACTTCCAGAGTGATATTTGTTTTTGTAATCTATAACTTATACTCGATGCATAAAAAATAACTGTTGTAAAGATTTTTACAACATACTTTTTTATTCTTATTTCTACAATTATGCAGCATTAATTTAATTAATTTTTATTTTTGAACTATATTAATTATAAAGAATTACGTATTATTTTATTTTTCATAATTATTAAAATAATAATATAATATTTGGTATCATTTTGAAGTTTTTAATTAATTACATTCAAATCCAAAATTTAAATTTGAATTAAATTAATAGATTAATAATTAAACACATTTTTAAATGGAACCAGTTTTTTTTTCGTTGGTCACCCTTGTTTACAAAAAGAGACAGCTATTGTCACGTAGGCTCCTCAATGTCAAGAGGAAGGTTCCAGAAAGAGACTGGTATATGGGAGTGCTATAAACAGCCAATAAAATGACGTCTGATGACCCTAGCAACAAGGGCCACGACGAACAGGCGAGCATCTCCCGGCTTTGAGAACGCCAGTTGCTTGGAGAAACGTAAACGATGTAGTACTCGGAAAAAAATGTGCCCACGCCGGCAAAAAAAAAAAAAAAAAAAAAAAAAAATGGCCGAGCTGCGCGCAGCGACGTTACAGGAGTTTAGAGTTCTACTCACAGATGACTTCATCACAAGCCAGTAAGATGAGTGAGCCACAATAATTATTCACTTTAATACTTCATGTAATGCTGGTTACCATTTTATTTTCGCTAATACTAAATTTTATTCAATATAAAATTCATGTGGAGAATCCACAGCGAAAAAAATTGGTTTACTCTTTTAAAGTTTTAAGTCTTAAAATTCTCATCCCAAAATTTTAATAGGAGAGCCAAAATACATAAACGATATAATAATTTGTCTCTATAATTTTATTTAATTAAGCTATTAGTAGATTGATAATGAAATGCCTATAATTAGTGAAATATCATTAAAAGTCAATGAATGATAGGTTCATCTCAATATTCTCACCTCTTTTCTTAGTAAAATAAATATAAAGGGTAAACTGTTTATCGTAAGAGCTCAACTGAGCATATTTGTAAAGAACAAAAAAAAAGTATTAATTATCGGCTTATTTGTAAAAAATATCAATTATTTTTAAAATCTTAAGTTTGAAGTCGATATTGTATGTGACTGAATTTTTTTTATTAAAGCATAGTTTAAAATGTATTTCTAGACTATGTCTCATTTTAAAATTAAGAGTTTGTGTATATCTTATTTTTTTAAGAAATTTCAGATACGCGCAGTAAAATCGGGAACTTTATTTACAAGTGCGCGATTTATTTTCAGTGTGGTAATATATGACTTCATGGTAAAATTATTTGCAGTTGACGATCAATTATAAAAGATAAATTTCTAAAATTACTATTATCATTTAGGTTTTAATTATTTATTTCATTGCACTTTTCATAACTTTTCATTTTTTAATTTTAAAATGTTTTATTTTTCCCTTTTTCTTTAAGTCTCACTCTTTCATTTTATTTTCTTTATTGTTGTTCTACGTATGTATTTAACGAAAACTTGAAATAGAACAGTTAGTTTGAGTTAACGTTAAATAATGCGTACCAGCGGTTATTGTCAAAATTTACTCTTTCTCTATTTTATTAAACATTCCCTATTACCTCATTTTGTCATTTTCACAACGCAATGACGAGGTAATATTGCTATCCATTCTTGTACTACCCCTTTATTTTCACGCGACCTTGTGTTTGTTTGTGGCGACCAAATTTCGTCACAACAATAATTAATCGATTTTTAAAATGTTTAAACAATCAAAGCAGCTGTTTCCTTACTGCCGCACTTAAAGATGTAAATCCTTCAGCACAAGTTTTTTCTCAAAGAATTATAATGTGTATAACTAATTAGTAATACTAATACTAAGGAAATGAAACTGTGATTCTTTCTCATGATTTTCCCAATTCATAATTATATTTAAAAAAATACATTTTATTGTGAACTTCCAAACATTTATGATTTATAATAATTTTAAAGAAGCAATCGGCTAAATTTGTCATTACATTTGAATAAATCATGGTACAACAGTTTGCACTTATTTTTGTAAAGAAAAACGAATTTATTTCAGCACGCTAACGATAGAATAAAATCTGCTGTGGCTTCTTTTCATAACCAGCTGGTGGAAAAATCCGTTATCTTGAATCAAATCTCCGCCAAGTTCAAGTGGGAGAAAACTCAGCCAATCGCATTATGTAACCAGTGGTAGATTTCATCCTTCGTTAGTGACTGGGCCTTTTAAATTCGTCAATCCCAGATACGGCAGCTCTGGCGGTAGATTGATGCTGGGACACAATATTGTGGTTATTTTTCGAAACAAAATGGATATGCGTCAGCCCCATTAATAGGAGTATCATTTCATAGTAAATGATAATTTTTAAAAAAGTATCAACAATAGGGACAATGTTAAAGTTTCTTTCTTTTTTTTTTTTTTTTTTTTTTGATTAATGAATTACAAATCGTATTTTTGTTATATAAAGCATCCATCACCACAGTTTTTCATTACTAGATTTTGCAATGTATATCTGCGTTCTCAGTCAAACATAATGATCAATAAAATTCGTAACAAGATGCATTAAAAGAAGGCGTCTTTCAAGCAAAAAATTTACGTGTTTTGGCAAACCACTACTTTGCTTATGATAGTCGGAACCTGTAAAAGCTCCTTTGTTTGTGCGAGTACAAAATTTACAATTTGCATTGATGTAATATAGTAGGGTTTGAAATGTCGTAAAATGTGGCTCCAGCTCGATTGACGTACCAAGTTTGATATTTTTGTTGTATTGTGAAGATTTTGACATGTAGATTCCAAATACCTTAGGTGCCATTTTTTATACACATTTTGGAGTGTGATTTTCAAGATGGCGTCCAAGATGGCTGCCATTTACTGACTTCTTTAATATTTGAGGCATGTTATTGACCAGTATGTCAAATTATATGTTTTCAGGGTCAAGAAATACAAATATATAATAAAATTAGGAGTAAATTGAGTTTTTTAAGTGTTTTAAGCTATAAGATGCAAATAAAGCACAAAAATATGAAAGACGTTGGATATACTAGCGTTTTATTAACCAGTTATACACAACCAAAGTACTTAAATGAAATAACATAAATTGCTGAAGATATTGAACAAAATTATTAAAAACAGCATTTATATCTACATACAGTACTGGGATGTTATGTATCCTCTTCTGAATCACTGCTATCGCTGTGATGATATTGATAGTCCTTTGTGTTGTTGCAGTCACTGCATTTGCAAAGGGCAGTACAAACCAGAGAATTCTTTAAGCAAGAACATTTCCCAACTGTACATGTTCTCTTATACTCACACTTCACAAGTTCAATAACTCCTTTGGACGCAGGTAAATCCAGGCATTTGACTGGAGAAATTACTCCTTCGCCATTTTTTCCCCAACCATTGCCAATAAGTGGGAGTATTGTAGGTCGAGGATTTCTGTAGCCCTTTCCAATGGTACAAATTAAGTGGGATCTCAGAATATGTGGCTTCAGTGCTCCAGGGGATGGTGGTAATTTCTCCCCCTCGAAACTTTTAGTTCTAAAAAGGTGTCATCTTAACTCTGAAATCCTTTAAAAATTACTATTTTTCAAATAAGTCCAGTTGGTGAATTTTTCAAACAACGACAGATTGGATAATGGATCAACATTAGGTTCCACAAGTTCTTGAAAAGCTGTTATAATATTATCATCACATTGAAGATTGATATACACTTTCATCCACTTCTGTTTTGAAATGCCTACAAATTTTCCTCCCCAGTCTCCACCAGTATATGAATGTAAACCTAGTAAACCTTTGCTTTTATGAGCACCTATTGCTCGACATCTTTTATCATAATATTAGCTTTTCTGTGTTTGTTGCCTCGACCAGTAACAAAATTGATTTCACTGTTTACTAGATGACTTGAAACCAAATCAATCAGCAATTTGAAAATGTCAGGATCTTGCAAAAGTACATCGATCTCATAATTATCATGATGGTTCACTATATCAAGTACATGAAGATGTATAAAGGTGTCTGCTTCTTTATGTGTATGATCACATAATTCTGAATCGAAAACATTCGCGTGATTACTGTATGCCTTACTGCCAAAAACGACAACAATTTTCTTCTCATTAGCAGCAAAAACCTGTAGTAATTTATTCCTGAGATACTCAGTCAGCTGTGATTTTGTATCATTATGTGAAAGAAACGTCTTTAATGAAACCAACGTTATATCGATACTATTTGTAATAGTAAATCTAATAGGTTCTGTCGCCCCCAATCTTTTCTTACTAGTTTGCTCCTTCAATGAATGCTCAAGGTATTGGTCAAATATTATTCTCCCTTCAGTGCAGTGTTGCCAGATTGGAGACTTTTTTAATTCAGATTATTTGATTGTCATCACTTTTTAAAAATAGTATAATACGCATTATTTTTCAGAATTTTTAATCTATTTTCAAATAGGCCGAATATTTCTATTTAAAAAAAGCGGTGACAATCAACAATCTGGGGACAAAAAAGCCCCCAATCTGGCAACACTGCTTCAGAGTATCCGCTTGTCATTTTCATAATGATCTCGGTAAAAGCATTTGCGAAGTCTTCACAAATTTTCATGGCAGGTGTCTTTTTTACTGATTGTACGATTGCCATTCCATGTATAATACAAACTTTTTCTATCGGAGAAGTAATCGAGGATTCCAATGATTCAAGTATGGGTGATCGATTATATAGCTCTATTTCTGCAATAAATGAATTTTTGTCAGATGGAATATGAAGATATCCATCAGAAGAAAATAATGATCTTGGTATTACAAAAAACTTGTAGTTTCCAATTGCCTCTTTTAGGTTTGTAGACATTTGAGGTCTTGATCCCATAACAACAAGAAAACGAGCAAGAAGTTGCCTATCTTCTCGAATTAGTCTCTTTCAAATTCTCCGAATTCCAATTGGCCTTTTAGGTCGACGATTCAGAATATCATCCTTCGCAGATTCTGGAACTTTCATAGAGGATGCAATATTCATTAATGTGGTATTATCTTGGAAAGGATTTCCTCCACAATGATCCTGAATACTCTCCTTAACGATGGCTGCATTATGAAAACTTCTTAGCAACATAGAAGTCCGAAGTTGATAGTGTTTCCTGTGCTACTTAGAGACTTCATTTAGACAGTACTTTTCACAGAATGTTGAAACGATGCGTAATACTTCTAGTGCACACAAGAAATACCTTTCGGGGGCGTTTTCATTCTGAGTTAAACCAATAACTCTACCAATGTTCTTTTATTCTTTGATTTTCTGTTCCAAGTTCTGGTCTGAAAATAGTTTTGTAAATGGCACATTGGATTTGGATACTGCAAAACAACCAGATTCAAGAGCATTCTATACTTCTGGAAATGTTGTTTTAAGGTCCTTCATCTGCGCTATCTATACTGGAATGAGTCTGGCATAATGAAATAAGTCAAGAGCAAAATGATACTTGATTTGTTCCTCTAATGACGCGAGATGCAATGCCCAATCTCCTTGACGAGTGGCACGGATGAAACGTAGCGAAGATCCAAATTGGTTCATATACTGTAGTAAGAACTTTGCCATATCACCACTGCATTGTTTAATATGTGGAAGACATTTTTTTTAAACTACTACTCTTAGTCCAAGAGCCGGCAGCACAAAAACCTATGTTATCAAGCACAAGAAAAAAATATTTATTTTATGGAAGAGTAGAAGTAGGGGAATCTAATGATCCATATCTGCCGGAAATGAAGTGGTGCATAAGCCAAAAATTAATACCACTAGTGGTTGACTCATAGATTTATCATTGTGTTTGTCCTACAAACAAAGATATGAAAACATGGAGGACTGTGAGCAGGAACACACAATGATAAACCTACCCTACGAGTCAACCACTGGTGGTATTAATTTTCGGCTTATGCACAACTTCACTTCCGGCAGACATGGATCATAAAATTCCCTTACTTCTACTCTTCCATAAAATAAAAGTTTTTTTCTTGTGCTTGATAACATAGGTTTTTGTGCTGTCGGCTCTTGGACTATCTGATCTCTTCAAACAAAGTTGTAGCTTCAACTTCACAATTGTGCAATTTCTCAAGTAGTGAGTTGCATTTTTCTTGCAGGGAAATAATTTCTGTAGAATGTGGCAGTGTTCCAAAGAGAAGGTCGTAGCATGCCAAATCGATAGTCATGTAAAATTCTATGCCTCTAGTATATTAGTAATTTTGTAGTAAATTTATAAATAAATAATAAATAACACAAATTATGCCTATTTTGATTGTAGATTTGCATTTTTTACCCCAAAAATATATAATTTGATATACTGGTCAATAATATCCCACAAATATTAAAAAAGTCAGTATATGGCAGCCATCTTAGACGCCATCTTAGACGCCATCTTGAAAATCACCTCAAAAATGTGTAAGAAGAAAATGGCACCTAAGATATTTGGAATCTACCTACATGTCAAAAGCTACAAAATAATATATATATATATCAAACTTGGCACGAAAATCGAGCTCGAAAACATTTCAGACCCTACTGATATTGCTATAAATGTGAATATGAAAATTTTGCATGGTACATATCCGGCTACTTTAACTGGAAACTGGAAAAATAGATAAACAAATAGAAAACAGAATGTGTTGCCGAAATTAAATGCATTTGAAATCTGTTAACAAAATCGGTATATATATTCATGAATTTACATAAAAGAAATAACTCCTAAATAGAAATGAAATTGTTTTGTATTTTAAGATGATATGTTCGGAACGTATCAACTTTTAAAACATTGATATGTAATACCAATTATAATATTTATTGTAACTAACGAGTAAAATGTAATATTAAATAATATACAAAAATTTATTGTTTAAATAATGTCAACTGTTCATTTCGACCCTTTCATTAATACGAGTTTGACACGGATAAATTTTAATTTTTGTGTCAGATTAAAAAAAAAAAATGAAATTTAGTTTTAAATGTTACAAGCAAAGATCAGTTTTTAAACTCAAATGCTTTTACGAAATGTAGAAATAAATTTTATATATAAATTAGATTTTTTATGTTGGTGGTAAATCCACCATAGGTGAAAATTTCTTTCCGTGTTGAAAGGATACGATCCTGAATAAAATTAAAAACATCTCGCTGAAAATGTACTGCTTACCAACAAATAACCAAAGATTTTTAGACGCATCAAAATAACTTATAGAACTCTTTTTTATTGAAAACAAACTTCAGATAAATGATAAGTCGTTTCAGATTTGTGAATCACATAAATAAAAATTTTTACCTTAGTTATATGTAATATTAACTAAATATCTATTGTGGTCCACGGTGTTAATACCACGCATCAGATCCAGAGTTCGATTCCGGGATCGTGAAGATTCACTGAATCTTGCTTTGGAACTAAACACTGGGTAAACCGCGTTAGGCGGATCACCTGACAGGGACATATGATGTATAGCACTTCAGGACAAAATGACAATAAAGCAGATTTGGATACTGAAAGCCTTGATTCTTAATGAATCGTAATGCTCAGGTTTACTTTAGTTTCTCATATACGAGATGCTCGTGTATAACCCATTTTGGATTTTACAATATCCTTCTATATATAAAAAAAAGTTTTGATTTGGAAATGGATCAATGAAAATCTGCGTAGATATTCCCGGCAGATCGGCATTCAATTTGAATGCTTAAGCATGGCCTTTCTTCGTTAATATCAAAAAACTGTTGCATACAAAAATATGAAAATAGGTGGTATTATCGAGGAATGTTTGATAAACACGCTGATGCAGACAGTTTTCAAGTCAAATAATTATTTTAAGATATATTTAATGTTAAAGTTGGTCAGAGTCGTTCTATTAAAAAAGTTTTATAGAAGCAAAAACTATACATAGGAATTTAATCATTCTTAGATCATTTTATACATGAGAAGTTCTCGGTGTGCATACTGCATTTATCTTTTTTATTTGATTCCTTTTTTGAGGATTTATTTCCATTTTAAATTCAAATTTTCAGCATTTCCAGAGATATTTTTTATATATTTTAGAAAAGGATATTATTTAAATTGTTGCCAATTTTTAAAACAGTGCAAAGAATAATATTTCCTTCAAATTAAAAATTTATTTACACGTGGCTATTATAAAAGGAAAAAAAACTTTAAAATTAAAATTAAATGATTACATGTTAAAAGCAGGAAAATTACGTCATAAGAAACATATTTACACTTGAATTTTAAAAGAGAAACAAAATGTTAAAATAAAAAAATCATTATTATGCGTTAAAACTTGTAAATTGAGGAAATTACGTCATATTTAAAATAACCAAAAATATGGCAAAACAATTTAAATTAAAAAATATATTTGCTCGAGACATTTATTTGATATTTTGAGATGATCTTTTCAACTATTATCGTGAATTCGAAGCCAGCGCAAATAATATTTCCTTCTAACAACAAAAGTATTTTCACGTGAATATTAATAAGAGAAATAAAACTTTGACGTAAATTACGGCAGATTTAAAACGATACATTTAAAATGAATTATTTAAAAGAACTATCTTATAGCGCTGTTAAAAAATACCGGGAGACAATGACACTGTTTACTTAATTCATTTTACATTAGCTTATTTTCAAATGTTTAACTAATTTTTTTAATTAAATACGAAAACAGCCATTGTATCTCTTAACAGAAGCAGATTTGGTCTTTAAAATCCCCAATCCAAGGAAAATGGATGGAAACCTGTTTACAGAGAGATTGCTACTGCTTTTTTTTTTCAAATTTTAATTCAATATTTTTAAAGCCGATCAAATTAGCTTGCTTTTTGGATTTTGGTGTGCCTGAACAGGGGTTGGCGAGCGTAGCTTGTAGGGGGCAGAGCCCCCTAGTGTAAAATATAAATTTATTTATTTTTAAAACATTAAAATTGTTAAATAAGAAATATATTCCGAGTTCATCTTATTAATTGTGACATTCATTGGATCTAACAAGTAACTACCTCATTAAAAGTTATTTTTCATTTAATCTAAATTAAAACAACTAAAATACATTTCATTTTTGGTTCAAATAAAATATATAGAATTCCATTTTAAATACTAAAAGATATTTTCGTTTCTGTAGTCAGATCTTGTGTCATTTCGAAGTAATCTTTATATCTAAATTAGCTTTTAACTTAGAAGAAGATGCATCGAGAGATATAATTCCTTTCCATGTTGAAAGTATTACGTGCCTGAGGAAAATTGACTAGATCTTGGTGTTAGGATATTGCGTAGCAACAAATAGCCGAGATATTTCAGAAGAATCAAATTGCCTTCCATTAATTTTCATTTCTATGGAAAGAAGTAAGAAAAGTGATGACCATCATTAAGTTTTTCATTCGCATAATTTTTTTCTATATGAGTTATATGTAATATTATATAATGCGGAGTTCATATAGAGTCCATTTATTCGTCTTAAATCTCGAAAATATATATTTGTTTTAGAAATATAAACATTTATTAGTTTATTTGAAAAATGTTCTATTATATTTCATTCTAGTAATGCTTTTTATATTTATTAAACACCAATGTAAACTTAAAAATATTTTAATAATATAGGGGAGGTGGGGGATGAATGGGACATTTTCACAAAAATATTTTTTTATATTTTTTTATTTAAGTTTCTATCAATATTATATATCACATATCATACATTAGGTATTTTCCAACATATATGAACAATATTTATTCTAGATTATGATTTATTCATAAAAATATTATGAAATCAAAAAAACGTTCCTCATTGTCCCAGTCATCCCCACAGCAGGGATGAATGGGACACTAATAGGGATGGATGGGACACAAAGATTTTCCTTCCTGTATTCAATTTTACCAAATTAAAATTTATAATTATAACCTTATATGAAAATTATATTTGTAATATATGATTTTACAGCACGAATCGATATGTTTTTTTTTCAATAACTTCTTTTATTGCAGTTTTAACTTTTAATGCGGACTTCGGCTACCAACCTGTTTTTTTTTCACTTATGAGGCATTTTAGATTTGAAATGAAAGTGCAAAATGTCTTTTAAATATAGCATAGCTAATAATTTTCAATCATAACTTATTAATTATTAATTAAATGTATCGTAGAAACATGCAGAACGGAAATTATTGTGTCGATCGGAAAGTCATGTCGTGTTGGGAAAATCAATTCGTACCGGAAAATTCTGCCCGATAATTATTAGACATTAGATATCGAAATCAATGTATAATAATTAAATGATTGAATTTTCCCGTACGAATTGATTTTCCCAACACGACCCGACTTTCCGATTGACCCAATATGTTAGGGGTGGTGATTTATTTGTGCAACATTTCAAAATTCAATGTAATTTCCCCCATTTGATCAATACACATATACTATTTTTATCAATTTTATCTATTTTGATTAAGTTTTAGTACCAATTTTTTGATAATCCATTAATAATTATTACAATACAATAAGTAACACTCAGAAATTTTAAACAATAACAACTCATATAATACTATTTAATACTGTTAATTGACGTAAATTACTAATTTATCATCCTATATAATACTATTTAATTAATATATAAAATTTTCAACATCTCTAGGGAGGAGGAGAATGTCCCATCCATCCCCATTTGCAATCATCCCCATGATGCATAATATCCCTTCTCAGCCATTTTACCTCAAAAATTATTTTGTCACAATGGTTACTATTCATTCATTTTAATTATTGATATTGAACCTTAAAATAAATAACTACGACATAGCTTAATTTTTTAGATTGTATAAGATATTTCACATCTTCAAATGTAAAAAAAAAACTTACTTTTAAGCAGAGATTTCAGAATATGCAACTTTGAAGGAAAATGAAAACAGCAATGTGGTCCTACTTTTAGTTCTGAAGCACACTGTGGTAGAGGTATATGGGGTTAGGAAGCAATTTAAAATAAATGTTTATTGCCTGAAATATTGAGAATGTCCCATACATCCCCTAGCTCCCCTATTTTTTAAATAAAAATTATCTGATGCAAATGTTAAATATTTAGTTTTCGTTTTAATTAAAAGGCATCAAAGAACTTTTAAAAAATGCAAATCGAGCCGTTTAACAACATGCTTTATACAGAATCGTGAATAACCACTCTCACCACTTACACACAAGTATAGGTCCAGTTGGCATTTCGCTCATAAAACCGTGGTTAGCGAACCCCAAGTTAACGTTTGTGGTAGTTCTCATTATGCTTCGAGGTTCGCAATTGATGGAACGTATAAGGCAGTTGCCTTATACTTATACTTACTTATACCTGCCTTATACTTATACATACTTATAATAACTTAAGGCAGTTGCCTTAAGTTATTATTAAGCTTTAGATATTAAAGCAGTTGAACTAATGCTTCAATGTAGACAGTGTCGTCTGGATTGGTGCCGATCTCGGGCAAGCTGGGCAGTTTCTTATTGGCAAAATGTGATTTTCAGCAACCAATCCCGCATTTTTCTCAGTACTGATATCTATAACTTTTATGTGTCGGGGCAGAGAAGTCAGTGGTCTAACCTTGCATTTGTTCTGAGCAATACACTGCCATAACATGAGCAGTGAGAATCTGTGAAGCGGTGTGCTGGAGACAGTCGATCCCCTTTTTAGTTGTGCTGCAAGGTACACTCACGGCTTGCAAGTACATTGGAGACATTTTGCTGCCTGTGGTATTGCCTTAGATAGCAAGTCTCCCAGATACCAATTATCATCAAGAAAACGCTCAGCCACAAACTGTGCGGTTATTCTCAACAATGTCTACAAGGAACTCGTAATAATGCTTGTTCAATTCCTCCCAGGTTAGACGATCTTTCACCAATAGTGCATACTTGGGACAAATTGGGAAGATGACTTCAGCCGTCTAGGAATATTACTAAACTAGATGATCATTTGCTACACTTATGGCAAAATCTGCCGCAGAGGGACATCGATATCTTAAGAGACTCCATACCCTACCGATTATCGGCTTGTATATTTGTCAGGGGTGACTTTAGAACCTATTGAATTTGACATTATTTTTGTTGCTACTAGTAAAAAAAAATGTTTTTTTTTTTTTTTTTACAGGATATGTAATAATTTGTTGATCTACGCAAATACTATGTACATACGATGTTCCATGGTCGTGGCTCAATTTTTTTTTTTTTTTTTTGAATGCACATATTCTTTTGCAAAAGAGTGTTTCAAAATAAAAATAATATCCAATTTCAGGGATGCTGCCGGCGACAATTTTTTAATTCTAACTGGAACCATTTTCTCAACACAGAAATCTTTAACAGACACTTTGACAACATTGCAAGAGAAATATACTTCAAAATTTATATTGTAAAAATTCTGGTGTGAACAGAATTTTAAATAGTCGTCTGTGGCAGACCTGCAATTTACATTTTCTTTTCTTACATAAGTGTGAAATTTTGAATATAAATTATAAGTAATGTCCCTGTGTTCTACTATTTGAACTAAAGGGACATACTTCATAAAGGAACTTACATTCCGCCTTATCAACAAATACATAGGTCTTTGCATTTTTACTGAAATTACTAACACTTTATATATTAAGATCACTAAAATTTTAAAAATAATATGTTTATTTTTTTTTCTTAAATATAAAAATATTCTTTCGTTATACTTTTAGCTTTCAGGAAAGGAACTAGAGAAAGAAATCTTGTGTACTTTGATGTTTATTCTGTATCGAACATGCAACGACTTCAAATGTTATTTTGTTAATATAAAGGTAACATATGACCAGTTGAAGGATAAGTACTAATTCACAGTTAATAAATTACCACAGGAAACAGATGTAATAATGGCGTTTTAAACATTATTTAACATTTAACCACTCATGTAAAAAAATGCTCTCGTTTAAAGGTAGGGTACATGCGGAACCCAGAGATTAAAATTAATAATTAATAGTACAATTGTATTACATTGCGTCAAAGGCATATATATAATAAAGCAATCCTTTTTCATGTCTTTACACAAACATATTGACACATACTTCATTCGTTACACATTAAATTAGTATATAATGGACATATTTAATTTTTTAATATGTTTCATACTAATTAAAATTTTAATGTTGGGTCAGCACGCATAGCACGTGTGTGGCTAAGAGTTAAATATTTATTGTTTGTGGAATTTTGTATTAAAGTAAGAATAATGCGTCTATGAGTATGTGACGAATGCGCGTTTATTTCTCAATTTCTAAAGAAATGTGTATTGCATAATTTCACTATTTTATGAAAATAAAATTTTAATTTATAAGTTCATTGAAAAAAATATAATGGATAATAATAAGTTCTCATATGTGAAAATAAATTGCAAATTTCTATTTATTTTAAATTACTTTCGGTTTAATTGAAAACATAAATAACTATTATTGAGCACTAACGAAAAATTTTAACTTTTTAAAAATTTGCATGTATGGGTATTACTTTATGTATAGAAATATTTCAAACTTACGTGTGCATTAGTTCAAAAACTCTTGCTATGCACCGTTTTAAAAATATGATTAAACTAATCTATTTGATGAAAATATAGATTTTAAAATCCCTAAATTCGTTTATATATTGCTTTTAAAAATCTTTAATAAATTTAAATTTTTGTTACCTAATTGACTTTCCGAAAGAACAGCATGAAAAGAATCTTAGATTTAATGGATTTTTTAAAAAGTTTGTTAAATAAATATGATTTTGTGTTAAATGCTATTCCTGTTAAAAAATTTTATAACATTAGACGTGTGTGCAGGTGCACTATCATGCAATGAAAAAAATCCCATTGGTCAACTTCCCTCGGCTTCATTATTGCTTCATTAAAAGCATTCTCTGTATTACTAATAGAGATATTATAGAAAATCATGTATTTATTTATGTTTTCAATATATGCATTTTGTAATTTTTCAAATTTTAACGGCATAAAAGGCGTAGACCCAACAAAGTGAATAAGTGTCCAAGCCTGGAATCGAACCAGGGTCATTGACTATGACCAGTGCTTTACCACTAAGCTAACCGGACGATGCGTAGCGCAGCATTTCTGATTATTATCTGTTGACACGTTTGCAACCTCAGCACACGATAAAATACTGCTCATGAGCCACCGACCACAGGGTAAACACGAAACGAACTGAAATCCAGCATCGATAAAAGCAAATAAATCTATATACACAATTTTGGAAATTTTGGTAGAAAATTACACACACATTGAACTTAGTAATTTTCAAATTTTAATTTCTTAAAATGTGTAGAGTTAGCAGAGTGAAAAAGTATCCAAGTCTTGAATCGAACAAGGGTCATTGACTATGGGCTACAGTGCTTTGCAACCAAGCTACCTGGACGATCCGTAGCGCAGCATTTCTGACGCTTATCTGTTGACAAGTTTGCAACCTCAGCACACGATAGAATAATGCCCGGGCGCCACCGACCATAGGGTAAACACGAAACGAACTGAAATCCACCATCGATCAAAGTGAATAAATCTATATACACAGTTTTAAAAATTTTGGTAGAAAATTACACACACATTGAACTTAGTAATTTTCAAATTTTAATTTCTTAAAATGTGTAGAGTTAGCAGAGTGAAAAAGTATCCAAGTCTTGAATCGAACAAGGGTCATTGACTATGCGCTACGGTGCTTTGCAACCAAGCTACCTGGACGATCCGTAGCGCAGCATTTCTGACGCTTATCTGTTGACAAGTTTGCAACCTCAGCACACGATAGAATAACGCCCGGGCGCCACCGACCATAGGGTAAACACGAAACGAACTGAAATCCACCATCGATGAAAGTGAATAAATCTATATACACAGTTTTGAAAATTTTGGTAGAAAATTACACACACATTGAACTTAGTAATTTTCAAATTTTAATTTCTTAAAATGTGTAGAGTTAGCAGAGTGAAAAAGTATCCAAGTCTTGAATCGAACAAGGGTCATTGACTATGCGCTACAGTGCTTTGCAACCAAGCTACCTGGACGATCCGTAGCGCAGCATTTCTGACGCTTATCTGTTGACAAGTTTGCAACCTCAGCACACGATAGAATAATGCCCGGGCGCCACCGACCATAGGGTAAACACGAAACGAACTGAAATCCACCATCGATGAAAGTGAATAAATCTATATACACAGTTTTAAAAATTTTGGTAGAAAATTACACACACATTGAACTTAGTAATTTTCAAATTTTAATTTCTTAAAATGTGTAGAGTTAGCAGAGTGAAAAAGTATCCAAGTCTTGAATCGAACAAGGGTCATTGACTATGCGCTACAGTGCTTTGCAACCAAGCTACCTGGACGATCCGTAGCGCAGCATTTCTGACGCTTATCTGTTGACAAGTTTGCAACCTCAGCACACGATAGAATAATGCCCGGGCGCCACCGACCATAGGGTAAACACGAAACGAACTGAAATCCACCATCGATGAAAGTGAATAAATCTATATACACAGTTTTAAAAATTTTGGTAGAAAATTACACACACATTGAACTTAGTAATTTTCAAATTTTAATTTCTTAAAATGTGTAGAGTTAGCAGAGTGAAAAAGTATCCAAGTCTTGAATCGAACAAGGGTCATTGACTATGCGCTACAGTGCTTTGCAACCAAGCTACCTGGACGATCCGTAGCGCAGCATTTCTGACGCTTATCTGTTGACAAGTTTGCAACCTCAGCACACGATAGAATAATGCCCGGGCGCCACCGACCATAGGGTAAACACGAAACTAACTGAAATCCACCATCGATGAAAGTGAATAAATCTATATACACAGTTTTAAAAATTTTGGTAGAAAATTACACACACATTGAACTTAGTAATTTTCAAATTTTAATTTCTTAAAATGTGTAGAGTTAGCAGAGTGAAAAAGTATCCAAGTCTTGAATCGAACAAGGGTCATTGACTATGCGCTACAGTGCTTTGCAACCAAGCTACCTGGACGATCCGTAGCGCAGCATTTCTGACGCTTATCTGTTGACAAGTTTGCAACCTCAGCACACGATAGAATAATGCCCGGGCGCCACCGACCATAGGGTAAACACGAAACGAACTGAAATCCACCATTGATCAAAGTGAATAAATCTATATACACAGTTTTAAAAATTTTGGTAGAAAATTACACACACATTGAACTTAGTAATTTTCAAATTTTAATTTCTTAAAATGTGTAGAGTTAGCAGAGTGAAAAAGTATCCAAGTCTTGAATCGAACAAGGGTCATTGACTATGCGCTACAGTGCTTTGCAACCAAGCTACCTGGACGATCCGTAGCGTAGCATTTCTGACGCTTATCTGTTGACAAGTTTGCAACCTCAGCACACGATAGAATAATGCCCGGGCGCCACCGACCATAGGGTAAACACGAAACGAACTGAAATCCACCATCGATGAAAGTGAATAAATCTATATACACAGTTTTAAAACTTTTGGTAGAAAATTACACACACATTGAACTTAGTAATTTTCAAATTTTAATTTCTTAAAATGTGTAGAGTTAGCAGATTGAAAAAGTATCCAAGTCTTGAATGGAGCCAGGGTCACTGACTATACGCTACAATGCTTTGCAACTAAGCTACCTGGACGATGCGTAGCGCAGCATTTCTGACGCTTATCTGTTGACAAGTTTGCAACCTCAGCACACGATAGAATAATGCCCGGGCGCCACCGACCATAGGGTAAATACGAAACGAACTGAAATCCACCATCGATGAAAGTGAATAAATCTATATACACAGTTTTAAAAATTTTGGTAGAAAATTTCACACACATTGAACATAGTAATTTTCAAATTTTAATTGCTTAAAATGTGTAGAGTTAGCAGAGTGAAAAAGTATCCAAGTCTTGAATGGAGCCAGGGTCACTGACTATACGCTACAATGCTTTGCAACTAAGCTACCTGGACAATGCGTAGCGCAGCATTTCTGACGCTTATCTGTTGACAAGTTTGCAACCTCAGCACACGATAGAATAATGCCCGAGAGCCACGGACCATAGGGTAAACACGAAACGAACTGAAATCCAGCATCGATAAAAGTGAATAAATCTATTTACACATTTGTGGAATTATTTTTACAAAATTTCACACACATTAAACTTAGTATTTTTTTTTAATTTAATTGCTTAAAATGTGTAGAGTTAGCAGAGTGAAAAAGTGTCCAAGTCTGGAATCGAACCAGGGTGTTTGACTATACGCTACAGTGCTTTGCAACTAAGCAACCTTTTTGATACCAGGCTTACCACTTTTCGCTTTTATCACTGTTGGCTCTACGCTTTTTAAGCAATTAAAACTTGAAAATTACCAAATTCAAAGTGTGTGAAATTTTCTAAACATTTTTTCAAAAATTATATACAGTAACCGCCGCTTAATAAAATCATTTTAGCTCTGTGTCAAATTGATTTTAATAAGCGGCTGATTTTTATATCCGGCGGACATTCCCAAACCCAAAAATGAAGGTGGTACCACGCAAACTCGGAAAAGAAATTGCAAAATGTGACATGTGGCACATAATGACATTAACAAACAGGATTCATTATTTTTTGTTTAAAAATGGTTAATTATTCATTTAAAAGTAATAACTACCATACATATAAAATTAATAAATATTAATACATATAAAATTAATTTAATTACGCACTATTACTTAAATTATTTTACTTTATGAACAACTGATCATTGGTGCTTTGTTTGGGTGGAACAATCAAACGTTCAATATTTTAGCAAGAGAGTAAAACTGGCTGTACAGTTCGTGTCCTGCACCCCTATTCTCTATTATCCTTCTGAGTGGATAAAGAGCTTTGCGAGCATCAGCAGCGGTGGATGAACAACTGCTCATTGGTGCTTTGTTTAGTTGGAACAATCAAACGTTCAATGTTTTAGCAAGAGAGTAATACTGGCTGTACAATTCCTGTTCTACACCCCAATTCTCCAATATCCTTCTGAGTGTATAAAGAGCTTTGCGAACATCAGCAGCAGTGGGTGGAGAATCTGGCTCTTTATCTACGTCGGAAACTTCATCTTCACTAGCTGGTCTGCTTGAAATTTGCGAATACAATACGGGCTCCACTATTTCTTTGTCAGATATTTCTCTGGAGGTAAGGAGATTTTCATCAATTTCAAGATATTGAGGCAAATCCCTGAAAAATTCTTCCTTATCTTCAGAGGTGGCGGCAATTTCTTGTTACTCATCGGATTTAAATCCGCAAGACTGGAAGTAATTTTTTATCGTGTCTTATATCACACCGTCACAAGCGAGGATAACAAAATGTCAGGCTACCGCGGTGCGCCCCAATCTCTTTTTTACAGACCGCTACAATGACGTTATGCTCTCTTCATGCACCTGCATTGGTGCATTCAAGCATCACATGATTCCAGCTGTCTGTAAAAAAATATACGTGGAATGCACCGCGGTAGCCTGTGTTTTTCGTCAGCCTCTGTTTCAAGACATTTTAATGTGATTTATAGCATCCAACAGACATATTTTGCTATAGAGCTTACAGAAGAAGACGTAGTTGAATCACAAACTTCGATTTCTGTTACTGCTTTTTTTACCAGTTCCTTCCTGTAATAACATTTCAAATCTTTGATAATTCCCTGAGCAATTGGCTGTATAACACCGGTGTTGTGAGGTGGAAGAAACTCCATGTGTATGTGCTTAAATTTTAAATCTGGAGGATGGACAGCGCAATTGTCCACGTTCAGGGAATATGTTCCGTAAGTTTGTGTCCCATTGCATAAGAAAATCAGTGAAAATTGGAAATGTCATCCACGATTTCTTATAGTTGCGGTAGTCCACAGGAAAACTCTTTACTATTTTAAAACAGCACGGTTTCTTACTTCCTCTAATCACAAAAAGTGTTTTTTGATGATTTCCTTCATGTTGCACGTCAGAAGAACAGATACACATTGTTTAATTCTCTTTTATCATTCACTAGTCTCTGTTTTGAACATATGAATGCACTCTGGTAAACCCCGATAAAACAGTCCTGTTTCATCGGTGTTAATAATTTGAGAAGGATCTTAGTCTTTCACAAATCGGGCAAAATATCTACTTTACAGTAATCCGTAGTGTCCAAATCCGCGTCCTGCTTTTCGCCGTACAGTTTGCGATAAACGATTTTGTTTCGTGTTTTCGATCGTGAGAACCAACCACCAGTGGGTCTGAAGTTTTCAACACTCATCATTTTCGCGAACTGTTCGGCTTTCTCGCACAAAATTCCGAGAGAAATGGGAACTTTTTTTAACCTGGCATTTTTAAACCATTCTAAAAGTTCTGCATCGACGTCTTTTTATCGTCAATTTTATCGTCTTTTTTTCGACGTCAATTTAGGCTTAAGATTGTCTCGGTTCCTAAGCAAATTGCATAAAGAACATTGGGAAATCCCAAGCTTTGACGCGCTTCCCTACGACTACATTTCGGTAAATTATCACAATTCTGAAAAATGTCACTACTTTTTTTCAGGCTTAAATACTTTCGCTTAAACACCTTACTCGTAAGAGGCTTCAAATGAAACAAAACTGGATCAAACTGAACTAAATTCTCTTTTAAAAATTACAGAAAAAATAAGCCACGTGGTAACTGTAACAACAATTTTTCAAACTTACCACGGCACTAATAATCTTTGAAAAAATGCTTTCGTTTATCCTCTGCCATCTAATCAATCCATCTTCCATCTAATCAATCCATTATCTTCCTTTTACATCTACAACTTACCCCATTTCCCTTTTTTCTGCACTAATTTTCTGCAAAATCCGATGGGGAAAATTTTATGTTAGGACTCGCGATGACGGCGTTTGCTGCTAAGCAGGTGCGACTCTGTGGGCTATCGGCTGAATTTTGTTTTGTTTTGTTTGCGTTTAATCTGAAAAAGAAAGCAAAAATAATTTTTTTCTGTGAAGATTAATCTGCTTGCTTGCCCATATCTACTACGTTTTTCTACCGACAAAATTTTTTGAGTTTATTAACCAACGACGCTGATTTTACTAAGCGGCAACTTTAACAGAAGTTTGTATTGATTTCATTCCGTTTCTCACAATTTGATCATATTAAGCGGCTGATTTTATTAACCAGTGATTTTATTAAGCGGCGGGTACTGTATATGCTAGAATTATTCACTTTCATTGATGCTGGATTTCCCTTTCGTTTCGTGTTTGCCCCAGGGTTGGTGGCTCACAAACAATATTCCATTGTGTGCTGCGGTTGCAGCCTTGCCAAGATAAGACTTTAAAGTGCGAGGCTAGACATTTTATAGAAAGCTTAGTGGCAAAGCATTTGCGTATAGTCAATGACCTTGGTTCGATTCTAGGCTTGGGCAATTTTCACTCTATTGGCTCTACACTTTTTAACCAATTAAAATTTGAAAATCACTGAATCCAAGGCGTGTGAAATTTTCTACAAAATTTTCCAAAATTATGTACATAAATTAATATGTATTTTGTTTTTACACTCAGTGATAATACGGGTATAAACATAAAATGAAAAAAATCTTAAATGTCATTAACGAGACTTTTTAAGTTTTTAAAGATGTAAAAGGCTTCTTAGAAGTCCAAATGAGAAGTGGAAATCGGAGAATAAATAATACTAAATTTAGGAGAGTCAAAACAATGATTGGGGCGCAATGGAAGGTTCGGTACACAAATCGCTCCCTACATACGCATGTCTCCCTTTCCGGACATCTTTTCAGATGTAAAATCGGTTTCTTGACGTATTCCCTACCACCCCAAGAAATTTGGCTGATAAGTTTTGCATCACACTGTATATATATATATATATGTGTGTGTGTGTGTGTGTGTGTGTGTGTGTGTGTGTGTATAATATTTGTATAATATGTGTGTATAATATGTGTATAATATGTGTGCATAATATCATGTGTGTTTAATATGTGTGTTTAATATGTGTATATAATGTGTGTATAGTATGTAAAAAAACTATTCGACAGATAATTTTCTTATACTAGTATTAAATACTATTTTATTATACTTGATTCTGAATTATCATCATAAAGAAAATCGACTGTATGTTTGAGAAAAGGTGCTTGTTTCAGTACAAAAATAGCGTCCCCGCCCCCTTCTCCACAAAATGTGATCAATATCAGCATTAAATACTATATTATATACTATTATTAAATACTATTTTATTATACTTGATTCTGAATTATGATCATAAAGAAAATCGACTGTATGTTTGAGAAAAGATGCTTTTTTCAGTACAAAAATAGCTTCCCGCCCCCTTCTCCACAAAAAGTGATCAATTAAAAGAAAAAAAAGAAATCAGATAAAGAAATTCTTTCACAGCATCCAGCAGTGGTGCATTATTTGGTAATACATGTTTGATGCTAGATGTAGCATTGTTCTTCATTTACGTAAACAGCCGCCTCACCCCACAACCATATGTGCACGTACACAAATGTTCCATTAAACGCTTAAGTTAACAAAATTACGTGCTGAATATTTCCATTTTGACGTAAAAGGAAACTGCTGCGCATCATTAATATTTTTGAGACAGCAAGAAATATCTACCCTATATATATAAAATCCTAATGAAACGAATTTATGAAACCGCTGAATCGAAACGAATTTATGAAAAGATTTTATGAAACAACTGATTATGTTTCACGGCGATTTCTCCTAAAATATGGAATACTATGCGTTAAAATTAACACCAAAAATCCGTATTGATTCGTAGATTTCAAAACTGGTACTAGAATTTTAAAATTCGACTTAGTTTTCGAGATACTAGGTTCAGCAAAAAGTTCTGGGAAAATTGTGAAAGTTGCGTTGTTATGCTCAAATTAACAACAAAAGCAACAAGGACTATTCTTTAAAGTAGAGACCATCATAATCCACGACTTTCTGCCACCGTTCTGCCAGATTCCGGATTTGCTGGCTAAGTTTGTCGCCGTTGCCAGCACCTTCATTCTCATTAATCTCATCAGAATCGTTAGGCTTTCAGAATTATTAGACCTTTCCTCTAATAATGCCGGGTCAACACACGCACATCATACTGTTCAATAGGCATTTTGGAGCCAAAGTTCCTAAATTCTTATAAATGTACCACTAGTACTCCTATATATACGATACAAACTCTGGGAACTATTAGATTAAAAATTTCCCAGAACTTTTTGCTCAACCTAATATTAATTTTTTTTCTAACTTTAAATACTTTTCTCTAATGATGGCAACTCAAATTTTAATCATAACCGATATTTTTTTTCATATTTTAGAAAAGGTCATTACTTTAAACTAATTTGGCGACCAATTTTGCCTCCCTTAAATGTATGCTGAGAAATGTATCATGTTACTTTTATTCATAATTCAATTTACTTGAACAATCTTTCGCCAAATCGGAAGATTCTAACAGATAAATGAAGAACTCGGTATTTTTTATGTTCGCGAGACGCAGGTGATAAATCGCCACACATTTTTCCCGTCGCATTTTCTATATTTCATTAATTTCATTTAAAATATATTCCTTTCATTCATTTTATTTAAAATAAAAAACTTTCATTTAAAACTGAAACATTTAAAATTGATCGCTTTCACTTCTTTCTTTTTTTAAAACAAAACGAAAAGAAAAATATTAGGCACAGATGTCATATACGCACAGGTGTACCTAATTGTCGCCAAAATGGCATTATTTTGATTGACATGGTAACCCAGCTATTGTTGTTTATTTAATAAT